>JARQOC010000009.1:158738117-159294735 GCA_033576535.1 Allobates femoralis | reverse complement strand
CTTTCAAAAGATCTTTTAGCCTGGAATTGGGGAGTTGCGAAACCCATCTGCCCGGGCATGGTGAGGAATCTGCCCATGAAATAACAGGATTTAGTGATTGTTAAATGAGACTCAACATTAGGCACCTGTATGAGCAGTAAGGGAAGCCAAGTGGAGAGGATTGGATCTGACGGTTTCTGGTATATCTCTCATAACTGAGTCAACGTAATACCTAATCTGAGTAATAGTAAAAATATTACCTGCCAAAATTGTATACCTAGAGATAATGCCATCCAAAGCAAGAGGGCATCTAGTGGCTGTCAGAAGATTACATACTTTTCTGCACCCATTTTCCCCAAGTACTTGGTAGACCAGAGGCGGTCTACCTTGTAGAAAGAAGGGATTACCTTGAAGGGGAAGAAATATTGAAATATTAGGGTTCAGTCCACTAATTCTTTTGGCATGACGCCATGCCTGGAAAACTGACCATAGCAAAGGATTATCCCTGGTCATGGTGGGGACTCTATTTTATTGTAAATGAAGCAGGGCCGGTAGGCCAATCGGTCCAGACCAGTGGCGGACCTTGTGCCAGGAGGGCCTTGGTGCAGCAGCTGATGGTGAGGAGCGGGGGGGGGGTACTATAGGTGCTACGGCTCCAACCTGCGCCTCGCCACGCAGTCCTGTGAGCCGGGGCGGCAGAAGAGGGGCAGGATCAGCCAAGGGAAGCAGGAGGCTTCCCTCAGTTAACCCCCTCTCCTCTGACATAAGGTCTTGGGGGTCGGCTGAGGGCCTCCCTGCAGGCTTGAGGGGCCCCCTAGCCGGTTGGGGCCCTGGTGCAGCTGAACCAGCTGCACCACAGTAGGTCCACCCCTGGTCCAGACATAGCCTTGTCAATTGGAGTGTTAGAAAAGCAGGTAAAGCCCCAGATCCAATCCAAGGAATGTCTGAAAATAGCCGCGATACTATATAATCTTACATTTGGAAAATTAAAGGGAACCAACCACCTCAGATCACCCTAATGGTACCTTTACACGCGGCTACATTTCTAGGGTGGCTACAGGTAACTTACTGGTTGCAGTGAAATCATGGAGAGATTATTCCATTTGTACACAGCAACAAGATAGAACCTTGTCTCCATGATTTCACTGCAACCAGTAAGTTACCTGTAGCCACCCTAGAAATGTAGCCGCGTGTAAAGGTACCATAATACACAGTTAATACGTGTCCCTGCACCCTAAGGATATGTTTCCAGCACTGTTTTTGTGTAAAATCTTGCATTAGTATAACCGATATAAAGACTTTATAAAGCTACTAGCCTGAAGACTTCTGGGCGTATCCCTCCTTCTGTTATACTTCAGGGCTGTGCATTGCATGGCTGCGCTCCCCCTCCCTCTGTGCAGAGGAGATAACGATCACGCCCATCAGGGCAGGGCAGCAGGCAGGTGCTACTGAACATTAGTGAGGAACAGGGGGGGTTGGTGCTAATGAATGATGGTGAGGAGCAGGAGGGGGTGGTGGGAGGGAGTTTGAACGCTGGTGAGGAGCTGGGGGGGGCTGTGGCTCCTACCTGCTGCGCCGGGCTGCGCTTTGAAGTCCTGGGAGAAGAGAGGAGGGGCGAGATCAGCCAGGGGAGGCAGGAAGCTTCCCTTAGTTACCCTCCTCTCCTCTCTCCTCTTACACAGGTTCATGGGGGTAGGCTGGGGGCCCCCCTGCAGGCTTGAGGGGCCCCCAGCCGGTCGGGGCCCTGGTGCAGCTGAACCAGCTGCACCACGGTAGGTCCGCCTCTGATCTCCAGATACCTAGGCAGTGGGTCTAGGGCAATATTAAATAGCTGGGGAGATAGAGGACATCCCTGCCTCATACCTCTAAAAATTGAGAAGGGGCCAACTGAATACCATGGAGCCAAATTGAGGATTGAGGATTAGTGTAAATTGTCCGAATGAAATGAAATTGAAAAAAGGAAACCCAATCAGTATGTACTTCAGAGTTTAAATGAGGTGAGACCCAAGATACCCGGTCAAAAGCCTTATCAGCATCAAGGCTGACCAATATGCTCCGTTTAGCCTTAGTTTGATAACAATGTATGATAGCGGCTAACGCCGTTCTATTATTGTATGTGATGGACCAGAAGGATATTAGGAAGTAAAGATTATAATCCATTGGCCATCATTTTGGTGAGCAATTTGAAGTCTACGTTCAAAAGGGAAAGGGAAATCGGGTGGTACGAGGCAGGGAGTAATGGGTCTTTACCTGGTTTGGGTATAATGATAAGCATGCCTCATTGAATCGATCGGCATAGAACCCAAATGAACAATATGGTTCAACAGGGAAGTGAGATGGGGTACTAAGAATGGTTTTAACAGTTTACACAATTCTGCTGAATATCCGTCAGGGCCGGGTGCTTTGAGCAGTTTAAACTGAATGACTGATCCAACTTCTCCGGAGATCGGCTTATTTGAGTCACACATTTTTATTATTACTACCCCCTGAAGGTGAGATGTAGCATTACTTGACGGCCATTGTTGTTGGTTTTTTCCACTACATATAAGGTAGCAGACACCTCCTTCCCACTATGACTTTCCTATGTCTTTACTCAATATTATTTGTTGTTTGTTTGTTATTTACACATTTTTCTTCCCCCTAACAGACATAAAGAATCTTCTCCTGCATCTGATACAGATGATGATGTACCCAGCCTTCCACCATGCTCCTCATCACACCGATCTCAGAAGTCCAGACCGAAAGTCTCAGAAATGTGAGTATATGATGGGGTCATCACTGGGGCTCGGGCTGATATTCAGTATGTACACCACACCAAAGATAGGGCATGAATAGCAGAATATTAAAGGCAGCATCAACCAGCCCATGATTAGCGCTCATTGTGGTTTTTGCTTCAGAAACCGCTGTGATAGCAACTCATAAATGGGCGGCATGGTGGCTCTATGGTTAACTCAGCAGAGAGTCACACATTTTTATTATTACTACCCCCTGGAGGTGAGATGTAGCATTACATGTCGGCATTATTGGCATGGTCTTCTTTCCACTACATATAAGGTAGCAGTAGACCTCCTTCCCAATATGACTTTCTATGTCTTGTACACAGATATTATTTTGTCTGTTTTGTTTGCGATTTACACATTTTTCTTCCCCCTAACGGCAAAAGAATCTTCTCCTGATTGTGATACAGATGATGATGTACCCAGCCTTCACCATGCTCCTCATCACAGCGATCTCAGGAGTCCAGACCGAAAGTCTCAGAAATGTGAGTATATGATGGGGTCATCACTGGGGCTCGGGCTGATATTCAGTATGTACACCACACCAAAGATAGGGCATGAATAGCAAATATTAAAGGCAGCATCAACCAGCCCATGATTAGCGCTCATTGTGGTTTTTGCTTCAGAAACCGCTGGTGATAGCAACTCATAAATGGGGCGGCATGGTGGCTCTATGGTTAACTCAGCAGAGAGTCACACATTATTATTATTACTACCCCCTGGAGGTGAGATGTAGCATTACATGTCGGCCATTATTGGTCATGGTCTTCTTTTCTACTACATATAAGGTAGCAGTAGACCTCCTTCCCCAATAGACTTTCCTATGTCTTGTACACAGATATTATTTTGTCTGTTTTGTTTGCGATTTACACATTTTTCTTCCCCCAACAGGCAAAAAGAATCTTCTCCTGATTCTGATACAGACGATGACATAAGCAGCTTTTCAACATTCTCCTTGTTCTCATCACAGCGTCCACAGGAAAGCAGACCATCACCTTCAGCATTGTGAGTATATGATGGGGTCATCACTGGGGCTCGGGCTGATATTCAGTATATACACCACACCAAAGATAGGACATGAATAGGATAATAGTAAATGCAACTCATTGGTTTTGGCTTCAGAAACCGCTGGCGATAGCAACTCATAAATGGCGCAGCATGGTGGCTCTATGGTTAGCTCGCAGAGAGTCACACATTTTTATTATTACTACCCTCTGGAGGTGAGATGTAGCATTACATGCTGGCCATTATTGGTCATGGTTTTCTTTTCTACTACATATAAGATAGCAGTAGACCTCCTTCTCCAATAAGACTTTCCTATGTCTTGTACTCAGGTAATATTTTGTCTGTTTTGTTTGTGATTTACACATTTATCTTCCCCCTAACAGGCAAAAAGAATCTTCTCCTGATTGTGATACAGACGATGACGTAAACAGCCATCCACCATGCTCCTTGTTCTCATCACAGGATTCACTAGAGAGCAGATCATCACCCTTAGGATTGTGAGTATATGATGGGGTCATCACTGGGCTCGGGCTGATATTCAGTATGTACACCACACCAAAGATAGGACATGGATAGGATAATATTAAATGCAGCACCAATATTAAATGCAACTCATTGGTTTTGGCTTCAGAAACCGCTGGTGATAGCAACTCATAAATGGGGCGGCATGGTGGCTCTATGGTTAGCTCTGCAGAGAGTCACACATTTTTATTATTACTACCCCCTGAGGTGAGATGTAGCATTACATGTTGGCCATTATTGGTCGTGGTTTTCTTTTCTACTACATATAAGGTAGCAGGACACCTCCTTCCCCATATGACTTTCCTATGTCTTGTACTCAGGGATCATTTTGTCTTTTTTGTTTGTGACTTACACATTTTTCTTCCCCCCTAACAGGCAAAAAGAATCATCTCATCCACCTGTTATAGATGATGTCCTATGCAGCCTTTCATCATACTCCCTCGTCCTCATTGTCAGGTATGTACATGTCCCCAGCACCAAAAATGTCAATGTTCACTTCAAGACTCAGATAATTCCACAGATTTTCTCAGTAACAGATCTCACATATTATCCATGTTGCCATGTGGCCCATGCTTTGTTTCTGTAATTTGTACAGTTTTATAATGTATTTTGTGACATCTTTTAGGCTATGTCATCATACATTGTACCCTATAGTAGAATATCGCTCATTAGGGATGCAACACATGGCGGCACACAGGACGCTTACTGCTCCATGGTACAGCTAATGCTCAATGTAGTTTTTTTATCTTTTCTGGTCAAAATTTCCAGGTCAAGAGGAAGAGAAATCTTCAATAAATCTGAACCAAGAACCGAAAACAAAAAATGAAGAACTAGGAACATCTGGAATCATTTTGAACATAGAAGAAGAATTAGAAAATGAAAAAGGAACATCTGGAATGAGGAAAGAACAAGAGCAAGAAAATGGGAAAAAAGGGAAAAACAAAGGCTGTAAGTGTAAGAATAACCTCTATGTCTTGTGATGTCGGTCAGTGAAAAGAAGTTTTGCGGGCAGATGTTACACCTTTGTATGCAGAAGATTCCTCAGCTGACCGACCACAGTGACTGTTTCGGAGTATCATGTAATATGGAGTCCAATCACTTACATTATATTTCCTTCTCATAGGTTCCCTCTTCCGCTGGCTAAGAAAACACTCAAAATCTGAAAAAGAAAGAATATATGGAATGACCGAAGAAGAACCAGAAAATAATAAAAAAGGCAAAAAGACAGGAGGTAAGTGTGAGAATCACCTCCATGTCTTGTGATGTCGGTCAGTGAGAAGCAGTCATGTGGGGGCAGATGTGATGTCAGTGCTGGGATTGTCACACCCTGCACCTCTGTATGGAGAAGACTCCATGGCTGACCGTCCACAGTGACTGTACAGTAGTAACATGTAACACGGAGTCCAGTTACTTACATTATATTTATTTCTCATAGGTTTCATCTTAAGCCGGCTAAGAAAAGACCCAAAATCAAAAAAAGAACAGGTAACACCTGGAAAAAATCAAAGCAATATAGAAGAATTTAGAAATGAAGAACAAAGAACATCTGGACCAAGCAAAGAACGAGAACCAGAAAAAGAAAAACAAGGCAGAAGGAGACGAGGTGAGTGTGAGAATCAGCGACATGTTGAGTGATGTCGGTCAGTGAGAAGAAGTCATGTGGGGGCAGATGTGATGTCAGTGCTGGGATTGTCACACCCTGCACCTCTGTATGGAGAAGACTCCACGGCTGACCGGCCACAGTGACTGTACAGTAGTGTCATGGAATATGGAGTCACATCACTAATATTATGTTTCCTTCTTATAGGTGCCATCTTGCGCCGGATCTTATCATCCTGCCGGCGAGGATTAGCCAGGGCTGCCCAGGCATTTACATGTTGTTCTTCTTCCTGTGAAGTCATTGAGTAAAAGATCCTACCGCCCTGAAATGCTCCTTTCTGTAATCCTCCTGACTCCGACCCCGGCTTTTTGTCTGACTACGATTTCATCTATTGATTATGTTACTGATTTTGTCTCTCCTGATATGGACCCGGCTTTATTTTACCAATTGTAGTGCCAGTGTTCTAGCCCCTATATGCAGACACTAACAAGGTCCTGGCATCAGATACCAGAAATCGATATAGATAGATAGATATAAATAGACTAGCTGGTGCCCGATGCACATGCATCGGGATTCTAGAAGAGCGAGTCTCCGACTCGCAATGGCCGCTTCGCGGCCAATGCTTCGCGCTGCTAAGGCGACTCGCCATGCCCGCTGCGCGGGCATAGCGAGTCGCCTTAGAACTGCTCGCAATGGCCGCTGCGCGGCCAATGCTTCGGGCGTATCCACATGACCACGCTGACTCGCAGCGCGAGTGGACTCAGAAGGGGCAAAAAACCCATTCGCAATTATATAATAGATAGATAGATATAGATATAGATGTATATAGATAGATAGGTAAGATAGATATATAGATATAGAGATAGATAGATATATAGGTAAATATATATAGATATATATACATAGATATATAGATAGATATATATAGATATATATACATAGATATAGATATATATAGATATATATATACACATAGATATATATATATACATAGATTATATATATATATAGATACATAGATATATAGATATAGATACATAGATATATATAGATATAAAATACAGATATATATATACACATAGATATATCTATTATATAATCACGAATGGGTTTTTTGCCCCTTTTGAGACCGCTCGCGCTGCGAGTCAGCGTGGTCATGTAGATACGCCAGAAGCATTGGCCGCGCAGCAGCCATTGCGAGCAGATCTAAGGCGACTCGCTATGCCCGCGCAGCGGGCATGGCGAGTCGCCTTAGCAGCGCGAAGCATTGGCCGCGAAGCGGCCATTGCGAGTCAGAGACTCGCTCTTCTAGAATCCCGATGCATGTGCATCGGGCACCCAGCTAGTATATACATAAATATATATAGATACATAAATATATAGATACATAGATATATATAGATACATAGATATATATGCATATATATATATATATATATATATCTATTATATAATTGCGAATGGGTTTTTTGCCCCTTCTGAGACCGCTCGCAATGCGAGTCGGCGTGGTCATGTGGACACGCCCGAAGCATTGGCCGCGCAGCGGCCATTGCGAGCAGTTCTAAGGCGACTCGCTATGCCCACGCAGCGGGCATGGCGAGGCGCCTTAGCAGCGCGAAGCATTGGCCGCGAAGCGGCCATTGCAAGTCAGAGACTCGCTCTTCTAGAATCACGATGCATGTGCATCGGGCACCCAGCTAGTCTATATCTATCTATCTATCTATCTATCTATCTATCTATATATATATATATATATATATATATATATATATATATATATATATATATATATATATATATATATATACACGATTTTGATTAAAAAGTCCACAGCACTCCCAATCTGATGCAGCAATCGTCTTTAATCCAGCTCAAGGCACATGGCAACGTTTCGAGCTAAATATGCTCTTTTTCCAGGCTGTTTATATCTATCTATCTATCTATCTATGATTAGTCAAAAATTGGAACAGCACTATCACTTAATAAGCGGGTGCAGGCTTGTCCTACCGTCACCAAGGTATTATAGATAAGATCAAAAAATTGGACAGCAGCACATCCTTTTCAAATCACATGTGGATTTATTCCCGGACTGCGACGTTTCGGCTACATCAGCCTTCCTCAAGCAGTACTGCTTGAGGAAGGCTGATGTAGCCGAAACGTCGCAGTCCGGGAATAAATCCACATGTGATTTGAAAAGGATGTGCTGCTGTCCAATTTTTTGATCTTATCTATAATACCTTGGTGACGGTAGGACAAGCCTGCACCCGCTTATTAAGTGATAGTGCTGTTCCAATTTTTGACTAATCATAGATAGATAGATAGATATAAACAGCCTGGAAAAAGAGCATATTTAGCTCGAAACGTTGCCATGTGCCTTGAGCTGGATTAAAGACGATTGCTGCATCAGATTGGGAGTGCTGTGGACTTTTTAATCAAAATCGTGTATATATATATATAGATAGATAGATAGATAGATAGATAGATAGATAGATATAGACTAGCTGGGTGCCCGATGCACATGCATCGTGATTCTAGAAGAGCGAGTCTCTGACTTGCAATGGCCGCTTCGCGGCCAATGCTTCGCGCTGCTAAGGCCGCTTCGCGGCCAATGCTTCGCGCTGCTAAGCGGCCTCGCCATGCCCGCTGCGCGGGCATAGCGAGTCGCCTTAGAACTGCTCGCAATGGCCGCTGCGCGGCCAATGCTTCGGGCGTGTCCACATGACCACGCCGACTCGCATTGCGAGCGGTCTCAGAAGGGGCAAAAAACCCATTCGCAATTATATAATAGATAGATAGATAGATAATTGAAAAAAATGGACAGACTTCCTTTAAAGAAGTGAATAGTGGATTTATTCCCTCAGGACTGCAACATTTCGGTTCACAAGTTGCCTTTCTCATGCAGAGAATGGCTGCTTGAGAAAGGCTATTTGTGAGCTGAAATGTTGCAGTCCTGAGGGAATAAATCCACTATTCACTTCTTTAAAGGAAGTCTGTCCATTTTTTTCAATAATATTTTGAACCAAGGATTCATGGTAGGAGGGCTTGGACCCGTATTGTCTTGTTTTGTGCTGTTCCGTTTTTTTCAATATAGATAGATAAAGAGTGGGATACATATAGATAGACAGAAAGATGGATAGATAGAGGAATGGATAGATGGGTATTTAGGATAAACCTATAGATAGATTGAGGGATGTATAGATAAAGGGATGGACAGATAGACAGATAGATAGACAGATAGATAGATAGATAGATAGATAGATAAAGAGTGGGGTAGATAGTGAGATAGACAGAGGAATGAATAGATAGATAAAATGGGATCAATTTATAACAAGACTAGTAAAAAGGCTATCGCATCGGGAGTGCGGTGACATCAAGATGGGGGTGGGGTCTTTGGCACTGGGGGCAGCAGCTGTCACTTCACCCTGTGCTGTCTGTCCCCTGCGTGCTGATTTTTGGCCCTCGGTCTCTGCTCCCCTCCTCTGTGCTTTGTTTAATGTGGCGGCAGAGGATGGTGGCATGAGGAACTGGCGCAGTTCCTTGTTCAGCCTGCCGCAGGGTGAGTGAGGTGAGCGACGTGAGTGCGGTGAGCCGGCTGCAGGCTGAGTGGGGTGAGTGCGGGCTGAGTGGAGTGAGTGCAGGCTGAGCAGGCAGGGTGAGTGAGAACAGGGTGTGTGTGGGCAGAGTGAGTGCAGGTTGAGTGAGTGTGGAGTAACCGTGGTGTAGGCTGAATGAGTGCGGGGCTGGGTGGGTGAGTGCAGGGTAACCATGGTGTAGGCTGAGTGAGAACGGGCTGAATGAGTGCGGAGCTGAATGAGTGCTGGGGCAGAGCGCAGGAAGAGTGAGTGGTGGGGCAGAGTGCAGGTATAGTGAGCGTGGGGCACAGTGAGTGCAGGGTGAGTGGGCAGAGTGCGTGCAGGGTGAGTGAGTGTGGGGGCAGAGTGAGTGGTGGGGCAGAGTGAATGTGGGGATGAGTGAGAGGGCAGAGTGAGTGAAGGGGAAGAGTGAGTGCTGGGGCAGAGTGAATGTGGGTTTAGTGAGTAAGGGGCAGAGTGAGTGCAGGGCAGAGTGAGTGAGTGCAGGGTGAGTGAGTGTGGGCTAAGTGAGTGCAGGGTTAGTGAGTGTGGGCTAAGTGAGTGAAGGGTGAGTGAGTGTGGGCTGAGTGAGTGCAGGGTGAGTGTGGGCTGAGTGAGATGTAGAGAGTGCAGGGCAGAGTTAATGTGGGTTTAGTGAGTGCAGGGCAGAGTGAGTGTGGGACAGAGTGAGTGCAGGGCAGAGTGAGTGCAGGGCAGAGTGAGTGTGGGCTCAGTGAGTGCAGGCAGAGTGAGTGCAGGCAGAGTGAGGCGGACTGCTAGAAGCGGGCGGGGAGTGGATGCAGTAGGTATCGAGTGTTTAATTTGCGGCCACTGTGCCGCTATGGCGCCATCCAGCAAGACAAGCGGCGGCTCGCGATGGCTCGCCATCGCTCGCAGCGCCGCAAAGGATTCTGGAATAGCGGCACAGTGGCCGGAAACGAAAAACTGGTGATTATGTAAGTAGATCTACAGGGATTGATAGATAGATGGACAGATAGGATAAAACTATAGATAAATAGAGGGGTGGTTAGATAGACAGAGGGATGGATGGGTAAATAGATTTATCTTATCTAAACTATAATTACCTAGTGGTGTCGGTCATAGACTTCGGCGGCGATGTCCATGTATCCCAGAATGCAATGCAGCCACTGGAAGCCGCACCATATTAGCACACCCAAGTAATGAGTATGTTAATATGGCGCCCAGTGCTGGAGGCAAAGACACCTGACGCTCCAGACGGCATCCACTGCACGCCTGTCGCCACACTCCGAAACCCCGCACCCTGAACGTAGCCCCTCCGCCTCCCTCATACTTACAAGAGGGATCATAGACCTGCGTTGATGTCACAGTCATGTCATCTGTCAGGTGATCAGGCAGAACCAGGTTCAAGTGACTGATCACAGTGACAGTCCAACGCTGCTCAGCACTGCCCAAGGTAGGAGGGGAAGCGTAGGGGGAGCGCACAGGAAGGGGGAAGAGACAGACACAGGGGACACAGTGAGGGAGGAGACCCAGGAGAGAGAGAGGCACAGGGGGAGAGAAGCACATGGGAAAGAGAGGCACAGGGGGAGAGATGGTGTGCACGGGAGGAAGACGGCGCACACAGGGGGAGACAGATAGTAAAAGAGTGGGATAGATAGAGATAGATAGATAGATAGATAGATAGAGGAATAGATAACTATACGGATGGATAGACAAATAAAGAGAGAGATAGAGGGATAGAGGTAGATGGATAGATAGATAGATAGATAGATAGATAGATAAAAAGTGGGATATATAGAAGGGTGTATGGTTAGAGATAGATAGATAGATAGATAGATAGATAGATAGATAAGAGTGGGATAAATAGAGAGCTGCTCTCTCTCCCCTGAGCTGCTCTTTCCTCTGTACCTCTCTTCTCTGTAGCTCTCTCCTCCTGTGCCTCTCTCTCTCCTCTGTACCGCTCTCTCCCCTGTGCCTCTCCCTCTCCCGCGTCTCCCTCCGCTGTGCACTGTGTCCCCTGTGCCTGTCTCTTCCCCCCTTCCTGTGCACTCCCCCCTCATTTCCCCTCCTACACTGTGCTGAGCAGCGTTGGACTGTCACAGTGATCAGTCACGTGAACCTGGCTCTGCTCATTCATGTGAGTGATCACATGACTGTGACATCCCTGCAGGTCCTTGATTCCTCTCGTAAGTATGAGGGAGGTGGGGCTGCGTTCTGGGTGCGGTGTTGGGGGTGCCGAGTGCGACGTATGGATGTCTGTGCCATCGGCAGTGGGCTCCATTATAGCATACTCATTACTTGGGTGTGCTAATATGGTGCAGCTTTTGGTGGGATTTGTGGACATCTTCCTGGTTGTCTATGACGGACAACAGTAGGTAACTATATATTAGATAGAAATATGGAGGGATGGATAGATAGGATAAATCTATAGATGGATAGACAGACATAGTGATGGGTGGATAGATAGGCTTTAATAAGTCCAAAGATATAGAGGCATAGTGTAGGTTAGGGTCCCATCAGAGCTAAGGTCACCTTGTCGCGGTTGATGGGCAAACATATATTGGCCAATATGTGTACCAAGCACCTTACTTTACAAACAAGTATTTTTTTTAAAAATCCACAACTTGAGTTTCTATTAAAGTTTGTTTTCATTTTTTTCCTCAAATAGATATGTATTTTTACTTCTATCCATATCTCTATATACACACATGATTAGCAGTGACTGTATGCTGCTGTGAACTATTTAGTGTATAATGTTCAGTATTGCAGCTTTGCACCAGTTCAGACTAGTTCTTGTAGGAGGTGCTGTTTAGCTATTTGGTGTCTAGACAGAGGGATGGATAGATAGAATAAATCTATAGATAGACAGAGGGATGGTGTCACAAATTAGTCAGGTTCTTAGGTAAGAACTTGGCTCACCAAAAAGGTGGTGCACAAAAAAGATAAGTCCACTAATAGCTCAGAAAAATTTGGCACACACACAATTGAAAAAATGATTGATTGTGTTAGCAAAAATATTTTATTTTGCCTTAGTATTCAGTGAGTTTTCCCAACGTTTCGACTCTCGTGAGTCTTCTTCAGGGGAAATACAAACAGTTTTTTACTACAAGTAAAGAAACAACATACAAGACAGTCAGAAAAGGGCATAATACAATCATAGTGCAACATAAGAGAGCGACCAAGCATATAACGTATAATTGAAAATATGGCATACCTACACGATCAGACTCAAGGGCCCGTCACACACTACGATATCGGTAAGGATATCGTTGAAATGTCACGGGATTTGAGACGTTCAAATAACGTCATAACAACGTCATTGCGTGTGACACGTCGATATGACCAGCGATAAGTCAGCTGATTGTTGATCGCAAGTTTGAGAACAGGACCATAAATCAGTCGTTGACCGTACGTTCGATCTGTAGCATTGGTGTGTGTGACACAGTGATAACGATCTCGTTTATGACCTCGCCTATTCAGAACTGAAGGACGTAGGCAACCAAACGACCGCAAGTATCGCTCCCTTGTCGCGGAATCGTTGCTGCGTCGTTCTTGATATCAGTCCCTGTGACACCTCATCAGCGATCATTGAACGTCGTTCCAGACATGTAGATCAAGTCGGATCGCTGGTCGGAACGCCGACACATTGAAACGTGTAACGGACCCTTTAGTCGCATAGGTCAATTGCATAAAAGGCAACATAAATCCGTTTTGGTCCAAAGAACTCTTACTGGACCGTGACAATAGATAATATTTGAACATAATAAGATGAATGTACTCAAAGAGAAAATGATGTCATACATCTATCCATATATCGCTAGATGTATCGGAAAGAGATTGAGCAGTACCGTGTTAGCAGGTTGGATGGCATGAAAGCAGTGCTTTATTGACGCCTGATGAATACTTGCAGTAGCCTAGTGTATATAAGACACCAAGGAAAGGGTGAGTATATAGAAAAGAGTAGCTGGAGATTAGAGAGCGGCAGAAGAGAGACTGTAAAATTACCTCTAGTGATTATGACTCACCGTAGCCGGGGGGTACACGTAGCGGGCGTTGTTTCTCCTCCAGTCACGGAACCGCGCCTGCGGTGGTGTAGGCCCGGTGGTCCAGATCAATAGGGGAATGGCGGAACAGTGGGGTGATTTGTCTTTGTGACGCCACCTGCGGGTGTTCTGGTAACTTTACCAGCGCTGTTCGGGTCTCCGGGGGATGGTACACAGCGAGATGGAACGCTCCCCACAGGATGAGCGGGAATCCCCGGGGCCGAGAGCTGCGCAAGATGTTGTGAGGCAGCTGCGGGACGCTGCGCTGAATCCAGGAGTAATGTACAACCACACAAAGTCTCTTTTAGGTACCTTTACTGGATGGTAGTCAGGTACACTCGGACCGGGATAGTGAAGTTGGCACTTATGGAGTTTCACAGCAAGCAGTGTTAGGCTTCCTTTCTCTACTTCTGGTGCTAAGGTCGGGTGGATGTGGAATCCAGCCGGACCGGGCAGTGTTTCCAATGGAACTTGCTTCACCTGGTTAGCAGCACTGAGGGCACTGTAAAAGGGTCTGAGCAGGATCAGTACTCTCCCCTGGGCTCTCGTGGATGGGTGCATCAGGTGGAACAGGTGGCTAAACCTCCTGTTGATGGTGCTGGTTCTCTGTGGTGGCTGGGTAGCTCTCACAGCTTCGGTTCCAGTAACCGGTTGATTTGGAAAGAGTTGGATTAACTCTGTATTCCTGAGAGGTGATCTCCTTCTTCCTATTATCCCAATTGCAGGGATCTCCACTGGCCAACAGGCTGGTCGGGCCTAGTGTGTTCCTCATAGGGTGGAGGTTTCACACAGGCTGGCAGCTCTTGTAGCGTCTACCACACTCTGAAGTTTTCCCTCCAAGACTCTTTTTATAGGGGGAACTGGTTAGAAGTCACCAGTGTAGCTCCCCCTAGAGGCTCGGGGTTGAAACCAGGTGTTCTAAGTGTTTTTTTGTGTCGTGGGTTTTGCTGTACTGTTACTTACTCCATTTGTACCTAAGGATTTCTGTGGTGCCCAACAGGTGCCAGGGTGCCACATTCCCCCTTAGTTAACCTCAGTTCTCCCGGCTGAGCAAAAAGTTCTTTTTACAACTTAACACTAAGCAGTTTATAACAGTTCAATTTACAAAGTCTTAAAGAAAACACAAAAATCACTGAAAAGGAGTGAAAAATATGGAAAAGGTGAAAAGCGGTCCGTACGGCACTAGTCCATCTGCCGCAGGCTGGAAAAAGGTAAAGTTAGTGGTCACACAAGTCCTGTGACTATTGTTCAAAGTTTGTGAAAAGGAAAAAGGTAAAGTCCATGGATACACGGTAAACTTTATACATTCCCTACGGGTGTCTCTGCTTGGGAGGCCGGTACTAACCTTCTATACCTTACCAGGCACTTTCTGTCCCCAACTTAGTATACTTGGGACATAGCCCAGTTCCTCCACCCTTCTGTACACTACTTTTTACAGGTTTTTGAAAACTGGTTAATATTTACAACACTTACAGGTTACATTTTCCACTACATTTTAAACCCATTCTCCAAGCTTGTGTGGGGGTTGACCTAATGTACTACGTGTGGATCTGCGTAGTGTGGGTGTTTCCAAAGCTGTTTGTGTAGTGTACGAAGTGGTTGGTACTTCTCTATGTCTGCTTTGTGTAAGACCATAGTAAGTGCGGAGTCTATCAACTGGACTGACCTCTGTAGGTAGTTGATTAGGAATGGCTTCTCTTACTGTGGGACTAGCAGGCTGACCGATTACAGGAATCTCAGGTTCCATGATAACAGGCTGCAATTCTTGCACTTGGACTTCTTCTTGTTGGACTTGTGGAATTGGATTTGGTTTTGGCTGATCTTCTACAGGTTGGTAGAAATGCATAACTGGTATGAGGAATGCTTCACCTATTTGTGGCCAATCAGCTGGTAAGTATCCAATTTCTGTAAGGACTAGATTTTCTTTGGTTTCTTCATCTGTAGTTACAGCAGGGTAACTGGTTGCTTGTGGGATTAACTGTGGCGGACATTTCTTCAAATGATCCCTTGAGACAGTCGCAATAGTATTCCCATTGTCTTTACTAATAACACAAGTTTTTGAGTTATCATAGTGTGACGGCATAACGGTGTAGGGGATGGATTCCCAACTGTTATCCAATTTGTTAGTTTTTCGCTTTCTTTTTAGCACTACATCACCTATAGCGAGCGGTTCAGCTGAGGCGTGCTTGTTAAAGTCTTTTTCTTGCTTAGTTCTACTGATTTCCAGGTTCCTCTCAACACTCTCCTGTACTTTCTTGTACTTTTCTTGGCGTTGGCTGACCCAGTCTTCATCAGAAGAGTCTTCTGTGGGTTCAATGGTTCCCATCTGTAAATCAATAGGCAGTTTACCTGGTCTTGCTCTCATCAAGTAGGCAGGTGTATAATTTGTCGAACTGACGGGTATGTGGTTGTAGATGTCCACGAGATCAGGAAGTTTCTCTGGCCATTGATTTCTCTCTTCAACTGGTAAGGTTTTGAGCATGTCAATGACTATGTGGTTCATCTTCTCACATAAACCGTTCGTTTGAGGATGATAAGGTGTTGTGCGGATTTTCTTACACCCATACAGCCCTAAGAATTCTTGGAACAAAGCTGATTCGAAGGCCGGCCCCTGGTCCGTTAAGACTTGGTCTGGATACCCATGAGGGCGACAGAAGTAACTCTGGAACACTTTGGCTGCTACCTCGGCAGTTAAATCTTTAACTGGAACGACTACCAGGAATCTTGAGTAGTGATCGACGATGGTGAGAGCGTAGGTGTACCCGGTTCGACTTGGGGTAAGCTTCACGTGGTCGAGAGCAACTATTTCAAGAGGTTTAGTGGTAACAATTGGTTGCAACGGAGCTTTCTGAGTTAGATGGTCTTTTCTTCGAAGGTGACATGGTCCACAGTTTTTACACCATTTGTCAATGGAACCTCTCATACCGACCCAGTAGAACCGATCCTTCAGGAGTCTCTCCAGTTTCTTCCATCCAAAGTGTCCGGCATCATGGTATGCTTCAAGGATCATTTGGACTTCAGTCTTGGGAACTACAATCTGCCAGATGAGTTCATGGGTTCTCGGGTTGAGGTATCTTCTGCATAGTTTACCTTGGTAGACGAACAACCTTCCTTTCTCCTTCCACAGGCGTTTAGCATTTGGTGAGGCATCAGAGTCTATGTTGGCGTGTTCTTGAGTGATCAGATCCCTTACCAGGCTGACATCTGGGTCGCTGGCTTGAGCCTCCTTCCAGTCATGGTGAGGTAACGGGTTAACGGTCCTCTCTACACGGGTCTGGTTTCTCTGATGACATGTTGCTGTACCGGAACGGTGGAAAGCAGGTAGTTCAATCTCTTCCAGGTCATCTATGTCTTCTCCCTCTTCAGGAAGATGGGCATTCGGGACAGGGCATCAGCATTGCCGTTCTTGTGACCTGCCCGGTACTTTACAGTGAAGTCGTAGTTAGCGAGTCTTGCTACCCAACGCTGTTCTAGGGCTCCCAGCTTTGCAGTCTCTAAGTGTGTTAGAGGATTGTTGTCTGTGAAAGCTGTGAACGGGGCGGATGCCAGGTAATGCTTGAAACGCTCTGTGATCGCCCAGACCAGGGCCAGGAATTCCAGCTTGAAGGAGCTGTAGTTTTCCGGGTTCCTTTCGGTGGGACGGAGCTTTCTGCTTGCGTAGGCTATCACCTTCTCCTTGCCCTGCTGACGTTGAGATAGGACTGCTCCTAAACCTTCATTACTTGCGTCAGTGTACAACAGAAACGGTAGATTGTAGTCAGGGTAAGCCAGGATTTCTTCTCCAGTTAAAGCATCTTTTAACGTTTGGAAGGACCTGTCCTGCTCTGGGCCCCAGTGGAACGGGGGTCCCCTGATCTTGCCGTTTTTGGATTGACCTACTAAGAGATCTTGCATGGGGGCGGCTATCTTGGTATAGCCTTTGATGAATCGTCGGTAGTACCCGACCAGTCCTAGAAATTGACGTACCTCTTTGTGGTTGATTGGTGCTGGCCAGTCCTTGATGACGGTGACCTTATCCGGATCCGGTGCTACGCCTTCGGCGCTGACCACATGTCCTAGGTATTGGACCTTGGGTTTCAGCAGGTGGCACTTGGACGGTTTCAGTTTCATCCCGTACTTGGACAGTGACTCGAACACTTCACTCAGGTGTTGGAGGTGATCTTCATAGGTCTGAGAGTAGACAATGACATCATCAAGGTATAACAAGACAGTCTCAAAATTCTTGTGGCCCAAACAACACTCCATGAGTCTCTGAAATGTTCCTGGG
Organism: Allobates femoralis; assembly: GCA_033576535.1. Taxonomy (NCBI): domain Eukaryota; kingdom Metazoa; phylum Chordata; class Amphibia; order Anura; family Aromobatidae; genus Allobates; species Allobates femoralis. The sequence continues at coordinate 159,276,988 of JARQOC010000009.1, read as the reverse complement.
GCGTTGCACAAACCGAAGGGCATACTGTTGAACTCGCACAATCCCATGGGAGTCGTGAAGGCTGTCTTCTCACGATCCTCCTCTGCAACGGCAACCTGCCAGTACCCACTAGTAAGATCCAATGTGGAGAAGTAATTGGCAGATTTGAGTGCAGCTAGTGACTCTTCTATGCGTGGTAACGGGTATGCATCCTTGTGTGTGACTTTGTTGATTTGCCTATAGTCTACGCACATCCTCATACTACCATCTTTCTTTTTCACCAGGACTAGTGGTGCGGCCCAGGGACTACAGCTATCCCTAATGACTCCTGCATTCTTCATGTCCTGAAGCATCTCTTTTGCTTTCTGGTAGTGAGTAGGTGGTATAGGCCTGTACCTTTCTTTGATAGGTGCATGGTTGTTTGTGGGGATATGATGTTGTACCCCTTTAACCCTCCCAAAGTCAAGTGGGTGTTTGCTGAACACTTGCTCATACTCCCGAACCACCCGGTATACTCCATTTTTCTGGTGAGAGGGTGTATTGTCAGTTCCTACACTGAGGTCTTGACACCATTTCTCTAACTGATCTTTGGAGTGAGGGGGTTCATCAGTGACTATTTGGTTTGAGGATTTTACATCAATCACAGCATCATCTTTTACTTGGTACAATTTAGCAACAGTTGCATATCTAGGTAGTCTGACTTCGTCATCACCATAATTCAATATGCGTACGGGGACTCTCCCCTTTCTTACATCGACTAACCTTCTGGCTGTCAAGAGCGTAGGACTACTGTCGGACATTACAGGTTCTACTACAGCTTGGTAGTCCTGCCCTCTGAGGCCTATGGCTGCTCGACACCAGATCATCATTTCACTTCTGGGTGGTACCACAATTGGAATGGGATCTGTGACCCTTACTCTGCCAATCTCACCATTTGACAATGTTACCTGTTGTTGATACACCAGAGCTCTGATCTGCTTTTGGATAGCCCTCTTTTCTCTGGGTTTACCGGCTTCAGCACTCTGTTGGAGTAAAAACAACACTTCATCGAGGCATTTGATCATGACATTGGTACCCAATATGACATATGGATCCTTGTGGTTAGGCTTATCCTGGACCACTAAGATACCCTGGTTTTTCAACTGCACCCTCCCCACCTTTACTGTAGCTTCCCACTGTCCCTCTATGGTAACCGGAATACCATTAGTGGCTTCAAGGTTCATCTCAGGGTTAGGGGGTTCTAGCTTAACATCTGGCCAGAACTGCTTGTAAAGGGTACTGGGGATGGATGTCACCTGGGATCCAGTGTCTATCAAGGCGGAGATCGCGATGCCATCAATGACGATTGGTAAGTATGGACAGTCTCCCACATACTTGTGTTCCCAGCTGGACGTAGGGCCTGGACAGTCTACTCCTGGGGTTGGCCCTTCTCGCCCAGGGGTCGCTCTTTTAAAGGACGGGATTGCAGGTTGCGTCCTCCTAAGTCATTCTGCTGACTGTTGCGGCGTCTGTCAGGACTGCGGCGGTCTGCAGGTTTTCCTCGCGACGGCTGTGTCTTTCTCCTCATCCAGGGGACGTCATCCGGGCGTGTGAATCTTGTCCGATGGCCTTGCATCTTTCTTGGGTCTTCTCCCAGCTTGTAGCTTGGCCACGTCCTTCATCAGCTGCTCGACATTAGCACACAGTTGATCAAACCGGTCAGGTGTTACAGTCTGTGCACTGGACTGAATCGCAGGGACTGGAGATGCTGCTGCCGGCACGGAAGGGGTGTCAGCGTACTGCTGCTGCTGCGGTGAAGCGGGATCAGGTACTTCAGCGAGTCGCTGTCCCCAAACTGTTAAATCCCTCAAGGTGTCAAACTCTGCGCCTGGGTTTTGTATGGACCACCAGCTTGCTTGCTTCCTATCCTCTGATAGTTTAAGGCCCACAATAAACTGTCCAATTAACGCTTTGTTCTCATCTCGAGCACTATCAGGATCGACTTGTTTTAACAGTCTGTATGCTTCTTGCAAGCGCAGTGAATAATCAAGGACACTTTCTTGTGCCCCTTGATTACAACGATAGAATGACAGTCTTAATCCAGCTTCGGTATGGCACTCAAAGACCCGGGTTAATCTAGCGAATATCTGCTCCACAGATTCCTGAACTTCTACAGGCCAGCTGCGGCTCTGCAGTTCGGCTGCACCGGTTAACTGTCCCATAATAACTGAAGCTCTTTGCTTACCGGTCATCGGGTACATGTCCAGGGCTTGGCATATCTTCCTCTGGAAGTTCTCCAAGGTGCTGGGTACACCGCTGTACTTGGGTAACCAGGTCGCACTAGGAACGTAGGGTAGAGACATCGGCATAATCGGAGCGGGTTGTGGTAGCATACCGCCGACTTGTTGCTGTCCATCAAGAGGTATGTTTTGAGGTACCGCTTGGTCTAGCGGGGGCACCGCGTGATCGGGAGCCGGGTTACTCATGGTCGCTCCCCCTTAGTTAAGCGTAGCCTTTCCCTCGGTTGCAAACGGAAGTGTCGGCCTCGCGGTGAGGAGTGAGGCACCACGGGAGTTTCCGGTTCCTGCTGCGTACGGAGGAAGTCGTCAGAGCGTGGGGGCGGGGCCAATCTTCGCGCCCTCTGTACAGTCACGCCCCTTCTTTTCCCGCCTTTTCGCGCAGCAATGGCGGACCAAATGTACAGTTCGATATTTACAGTCAATAAATAGCACACAATACCCGTGATAACGGGCCTGCTCGTATCCTGTTCGTGACGCCAAATTCTGACTCACCGTAGCCGGGGGGTACACGTAGCGGGCGTTGTTTCTCCTCCAGTCACGGAACCGCGCCTGCGGTGGTGTAGGCCCGGTGGTCCAGATCAATAGGGGAATGGCGGAACAGTGGGGTGATTTGTCTTCGTGACGCCACCTGCGGGTGTTCTGGTAACTTTACCAGCGCTGTTCGGGTCTCCGGGGGATGGTACACAGCGAGATGGAACGCTCCCCACAGGATGAGCGGGAATCCCCGGGGCCGGGAGCTGCGCAAGATGTTGTGAGGCAGCTGCGGGACGCTGCGCTGAATCCAGGAGTAATGTACAACCACACAAAGTCTCTTTTAGGTACCTTTACTGGATGGTAGTCAGGTACACTCGGACCGGGATAGTGAAGTTGGCACTTATGGAGTTTCACAGCAAGCAGTGTTAGGCTTCCTTTCTCTACTTCTGGTGCTAAGGTCGGGTGGATGTGGAATCCAGCCGGACCGGGCAGTGTTTCCAATGGAACTTGCTTCACCTGGTTAGCAGCACTGAGGGCACTGTAAAAGGGTCTGAGCAGGATCAGTACTCTCCCCTGGGCTCTCGTGGATGGGTGCATCAGGTGGAACAGGTGGCTAAACCTCCTGTTGATTGGTGCTGGTTCTCTGTGGTGGCTGGGTAGCTCTCACAGCTTCGGTTCCAGTAACCGGTTGATTTGGAAAGAGTTGGATTAACTCTGTGTTCCTGAGAGGTGATCTCCTTCTTCCTATTATCCCAATTGCAGGGATCTCCACTGGCCAACAGGCTGGTCGGGCCTAGTGTGTTCCTCATAGGGTGGAGGTTTCACACAGGCTGGCAGCTCTTGTAGCGTCTACCACACTCTGAAGTTTCTCCCTCCAAGACTCTATTTTATAGGGGGAACTGGTTAGAAGTCACCAGTGTAGCTCCCCCTAGAGGCTCGGGGTTGAAACCAGGTGTTCTAAGTGTTGTTTGTGTTGTGGGTTTTGCTGTGCTGTTACTTACTCCATTTGTACCTAAGGATTTCTGTGGTGCCCAACAGGTGCCAGGGTGCCACAATTAAATAAGGGAATACATCAGGGAAGGTCTACCCTGCGCTTAATGTCCTCTTTTATGGACATGCATGTGTTAGCTTATAGAGAAAGGAAAAAAGACCATGTAATAATGGGGGGAAAAAGGTTCTACTCATCTTATAGATATAGCAACAAGCACATACCAGTGCTGAGCGTACCCTTCTCATGAGGGAATAACACGAAATTATGAACTGGCCCAACTGACCAGTGTGAGCGTATCCTTCTCATGAGGGAATACCATGAAATTATGAACTGGCCCAACTGACCTAGGTAGGAGATAAAGTAGAGGATATAAGGCTGAGATCCCTGTGTCATATGTGAGTGTGAGGTCTAGAGACAGTGTACCTTATAGTACTCTTGATTCCTTGTACTGCTGCCCCTATGGGATAAGACCCTGTAGGTGAACAATGCAACACACAAAAGATAAAAGAGCTCCCATAGGGAGAACCTGGTGGTCTAATGGGGACAAGTTATAAGGTGAATGAGGGGTTGCCTCTCACCTGTAAAATGCAGCAAATGAGTCAGGGGACCTCCGGGCATCGGCTCCTCTCTGACACAGCTCGCGCTGGCTTTCTAGCCCACTCCTCCTGGTTTGCTCCGATTGGATGGATCACAGTCATGTGACTCACGAGTCACTGGTCACAGGGTCTGATATCACCGCAGGTCCTATCAGTTCAGAGCTGCTTTGCTGGGAATATCTGTGCCTCCCTGCAGCTTCCAGGAACATCACACCCAGGATGGGTGATTTATACAAGATTAAAGCCCCCGTCACACTAAGCGAGATCGCTATCGAGATCGCTGCTGATTCACAAGTTTTGTGACGAAACAGTCACCTCGCCAGCGATCTCGCTATGTGTGACACTTAGCAGCGATCAGGCCCCTGCTGTGAGATCGCTGATCTTACAAACCGTTCTGGACCATTTTTTGGTCGTCGCGCTCCTGCTGAGCAGCGTGCATTGCTGTTTTTGACAGGGGCAACGACCAATTATCTCAATACTACGCCCGAGAGTGACAGGGTCCCAATGACCGCTGTGTCGTTCCGTATCGTTGCTGCGTCGCTGGTGAGATCTGACTGTTTGACATCTCACCAGCGACCACGTAGCGACGCACCAGCGATCCCTACCAGGTCGTATCGCTGTTGGGATCACTGATGATTAAGGAAAGAAAAGATTACAGGCTAGGAGCGCTGGGGAGCAGAAATAAGGAGATTACTTATAGGTTAACACGTTTATTTACCACAACGTGTTTCCACAACGGATAGTTGTCTTCCTCAAGTGAAATTTCATTAAATGGTGAAAATGGACACATTAAATAGTATCACAAGCCAATCATAGAATAACAATGAATGATGTCCATCCCATATACCCCGAGGTATGAAAGTGATCAGTGGAAATCATTAATAAGGATAAAAACATATAGCGTATAAAACATACAATATTCACAAATATCAGGTAACATTAATCAATTAAAACTAAAACTAACACAGAATCATAAATATACACTGTGTGCAGAATTATTAGGCAAATGAGTATTTTGATCACATGATACTTTTTATCCATGTTGTCCTACTCCAAGCTGTATAGGCTTGAGAGCCAGCTACCAATTAAGTAAATCAGGTGATGTGCATCTCTGTAAAGAGGAGGGGTGTGGTGTAATGACATCAACACCCTATATAAGGTGTGCTTAATTATTAGGCAAATGCCTTTCCTTAGGCAAAATGGGTCAGAAGAGAGATCTGACGGGCTCTGAAAAGTCCTAAATTGTGAGATGTCTTGCAGAGGGATGCAGCAGTCTTGAAATTGCCAAACTTTTGAAGCGTGATCACCGAACAATCAAGCGTTTTATAGCAAATAGCCAACAGGGTCGCAAGAAGCGTGTTGGGCAAAAAAGGCGCAAAATGAATTGAGGAAAATCAAGCGTGAAGCTGCCAAGATGCCATTTGCCACCAGTTTTGCAATATTTCAGAGCTGCAACATTACCGGAGTATCAAAAAGCACAAGGTGTGCTATACTCAGGGACATGGCCAAGGTAAGAAAAGCTGAAAAACAACCGCCTTTCAACAAGAAACATAAGATAAAACGTCAAGACTGGGTCAAGACTGATTTTTCAAAGGTTTTATGAACTGATGAAATGAGAGTGACTCTTGATGGGCCAGGGGCTGGATCAGTAAAGGGCAGAGAGCTCCTCTCCGACTCAGATGCCAATAAGGTGGAGGTGGGGTACTGATATGGGCTGGTACCATAAAAGATGAACTTGTGGGCCCTTTTCGGGTTGAGGATGGAGTGAATCTCAACTCCCGGACCTACTGCCAGTTTCTGGAAGACAACTTCTTCAAGCAGTGGTACAGGAAGAAGTCGGTATCATTCATGGAAAACATGATTTTCATGCAGGACAATGCTTCATCACATGCATCCAAGTACTCCACAGCATGGCTGGCCAGTAAAGGTCTAAAAGAAGATAAAATAATGACATGGCCCCCTTGTTCTGAACCCCATAGAGAACCTGTGGTCCCTCCTAAAATGTGAAATCTACAGGGAGGGAAAACAGTACACCTCTGGGAACAGTGTCTGGGAGGCTGTGGTGGCTGCTGCACACAATGTTGATCGTAAACAGATCAAGCAACTGACAGAATCTATGGATGGAGGCTGTTGAGTGTCATCATAAAGAAAGGTGGCTATATTGGTCACTAATATTTTTGGGTTTTGTTTTTGCATGTCAGAAATGTTTATTTCTAAATTTTGTGCAGTTATATTGGTTTACCTGGTGAAAATAAACAAGTGAGATGGGAATATATTTGGTTTTTATTAAGTTAGCTATGGTAATAATTCTGCACAGTAATAGTTACCTGCACAAACAGATATCCTCCTAAGAGCCAAATCTAAAAAAAAACACTCCAACTTCCAAAAATATTAAGCTTTTATATTTGAGTCTTTTGGGTTGATTGTGAACATAGTTGTTGATCAATAGTAAAAATAATCCTCTACAATACAACTTGCCTAATAATTCTGCACACAGTGTATATAAAAAAATATATGTGAACATATATATATTATATATATATATTTTTTTTTTTTTTTTTCTTCTGCTTTCCATATATGTGTTATACCATATATAATAATATACATGCACTTTCCAAGAAAGGAACCAAGAATTTGACTTGCATCCATGTTCAAAAAATGCACATACATTAACCATCAATAAAATGGTGCTGAACGTACATCATATTCCCCATATAAGATATACTTATATATACCCTCATTAAAAATACACTTATACCGTCGCTAAAATAGTACAGGAACATTAAATAAAATAATGTACTAATACAAAAATCAATCAATAAGTGACCATAAAGGGAGAGTGGACTTAACCATGGAGAACTAGGGGTGAACTCATCATTACTTAGGACCCTTCCACATCCGCGCCCCCTCCCGGATCCGGCCAACCCGGACAGAAATCCGCATGCACCGCCCCAACGGCCGCAACCGCGACACACCAGCAGAAAGCCCCACACGTCGCCCAAGGGGCCTGCGGCAAGCACGCCACCGCCGCGACCCAGCACCCGCGGCAGCCACGGCTGCGCAGAGCGACCACAACTGACCGCGGCCCTCCCCGTGGCCGCAACTGCCGGTCCGCGGCAACACTGCATCCGCCGCAAGCCCCACAGACAACGCACGGGGACCGCCACAAGCGCACCACAAGCTCGGCCGGCCAACGGCACACGCATAGACGCGACTACCCGCGCGCACCGGCCGGACACGGATGGAAACGCAGACGCGAAAGGGGCCACAAATATGAGAAGGAGAACTCATCACGAAGCGGGACTATTTACAAACATTATCAATCATGAGGTTCATGCCTTCGGGGCTCAGCGTTCCCAGTCTGAAGATTCAATAACACCAACTACGCAGATTATGATTTTTTCTGTAAATTATGTGGGCCTCTTTGGTTTATTCTGGAAGGGGATCCTGTTCTCTCTAAACATCTACCAGTGTTTTTTAAGTAAACTCTGTATGCTCCGTCAGGATTTGTTAAAAGTTGTAATGAAACTCCACTCATTAAAGCTGCCAGTTTTAGATTTCGTTTTATCTGATCTAATCTTTGTTATGCAAGATTCCTGTGTCAAAGAGGTAGTACGTTCATAGGCATCCATCACTAAAGACCTCGGATAACCTTTTTGGACAAATCTATCCTTTAGAATAGTGGCTTCCTTCTCGAAGTCCTCTTGATTGGTGCAATGATTACGAATGCGCCAATATTTGCCATCTATTATATAAAAGCCAAAGCCATTTCCGTCTTCAAGGCACAAAAATGACGCCACACGACGAAAGTGGCTTCGGCACTACACCCGCTCAGGGTGAACCAAGATGGGGGCGAGCGGTGGCGCTTTAGCGCCCACTGCGAGCCACTGTCAAAATGGCGAGAGGTGGCAGCAGTAGCGTCCACCAGAACCCCGAGAGGTGGGCGCGACAGCGCCCACCGTGAGCCGCTATTCCGGACTCGCAGCTCGCGGTGGCTGCTCTCGCGCCCACCGCTCGGGGGCCGGAGCTAGCGGAGCGCCGAGCCCGAGGCAGCCGGGAGACGACCGGAGGTCGTTTCCCAGCTACAAGGACCGGCGGATGGAGCGCCGAGCGCCAGGTATGGCGACGCTGTATGGCGCCATACTTCTAATACACTGACTACAGTGTATTTCAAATATGGCGCCATTGCGAGCGCCGCTATTCTGATTGGTCGGCGCGTTCAGCGCGCCGACCAATCAGAATAGTGCCGCGCTGTATGGCGCCATACTTCAAATACACTGTACTCAGTGTATTTCCAATATGGCGGCATAGCGCGCGCCGCTATTCTGATTGGTCGCCGCGTTCAGCGCGCTGACCAATCAGAATAGCGCCGCGCGCAATGCCACGCGCAATGCCACGCGCAATGCCGCCATATTTGAAATACACTGAGTACAGTGTATTTGAAGTATGGCGCCATACAGCGCTCCGCTATCCTGATTGGTCTCCGCGTTCAGCTGAACGCGGCGACCAATCAGAATAGCAGCGCGCCCAATGCCGCCATATTTAAAATACACTGTTGTCAGTGTATTTGAAGTATGGCGCCATACAGCGTGCCGCTATTCTGATTGGTCGGCGCGCTGAACGCGGCGACCAATCAGAATAGCGGCGCGCCCAATGCCGCCATATTTAAAATACACTGTAGCCAGTGTATTTGAAGTATGGCGCCATACAGCGTGCTGCTATTCTGATTGGTTGGCGCGTTGAACGCGGCGACCAATCAGAATAGCGGCGCGCCCAATGCCGCCATAATTAAAATACACTGTAGTCAGTGTATTTGAAGTATGGCGCCAACAGCGCGCCGCTATTCTGATTGGTCGGCGCGCTGAATGCGGCGACCAATCAGAATAGCGGCGCGTTGTATGGCGCTACATTTCAAATCAAAAGTCCTCGCTGAATTTCTCAGCTCGCGCCGTGCTGCGCGCGGCTGCTCTAATTGGTCCGCTCCTGCCGCGCCCGTCAAATCAGATTCGCGGCTCGCGGCAAGGCGCGAGCTTTTAAATTCTGTGACGACTTTGCTTTGTCGTCATACTGCTGTGTCGCGGACCGTTTGAAAATCCCGCCATTTTACCTCAGCTGCCTCAGCCGTGGGTTCTGCCTCTCTGCAGTCCTCCTCTGTGTGACAGCCTCCCTCTTCTCTACCCTGCCTGTGACCACTATTTTGCCTCTCTGCAGTTCTGCACTCCATCTCATATACTGTGGTTTGACTTTTACCACTCTTTTCCCTCAATCTATTTATATAATCCGCAGTTTGAAATTCGGGCACTGTAGCCGAATCCCACCATGCATTGCGCCACTGCGAGCGATGACGCGTAGCGTCATCGCGAGCAGTGTCCGCTGTCCACCCGCCGCCACAACTCTCCTATCAGCCCAGTGGCGTAGCGTGGGGGGGGCCGTCCGCCCGAGCCGGCACGTGTGGGGGGGGCCGCAGCAGCCTCCAGGTGACTCACCTCAGCGTCAGGGCTCTATTACCTTGCCCAGCACAAGAGATTATATGGAGCACCAGGACCTGCGATGATGTCACAGGCATGTGACCCGGGTGGCCGGAGCCATGGAATATACCCAGTGTGAAGGAGATATACAAGAAGCTGGAGAGAAGATGGGACCAAATAAAGAAAGGAACAAGAGGTGTGTGAAAGAGCCCCCTGTATACTCTGCACAGCCCCCTCTGTCCGTCTAATGTCTCTGTATACTCTGTCCGTCTAATGTCTCTGTATACTCTGTCCGTCTAATGTCTCTGTATACTCTGTCCGTCTAATTCTCTGTATACTCTGTCGTCTAATGTCTCTGTATACTCTGTCCGTCTAATGTCTCTGTATACTCTGTCCGTCTAATGTCTCTGTATACTCTGTCCGTCTAATGTCTCTGTATACTCTGTCCGTCTAATGTCTCTGTATACTCTGTCCGTCTAATGTCTCTGTATACTCTGTCCGTCTAATGTCTCTGTATACTCTGCCCGTCTAATGTCTCTGTATACTCTGCCCGTCTAATGTCTCTGTATACTCTGCCCGTCTAATGTCTCTGTATACTCTGCCCGTCTAATGTCTCTGTATACTCTGCCCGTCTAATGTCTCTGTATACTCTGTCCGTCTAATGTCTCTGTATACTCTGTCCGTCTAATGTCTCGTATACTCTGTCCGTCTAATGTCTCTGTATACTCTGTCCGTCTAATGTCTCTGTATACTCTGTCCGTCTAATGTCTCTGTATACTCTGTCCGTCTAATGTCTCTGTATACTCTGTCGTTCTAATGTCTCTGTATACTCTGTCCCGTCTAATGTCTCTGTATACTCTGTCCGTCTAATGTCTCTGTATACTCTGTCCGTCTAATGTCTCTGTATACTCTGTCCGTCTAATGTCTCTGTATACTCTGTCCGTCTAATGTCTCTGTATACTCTGTCCGTCTAATGTCTCTGTATACTCTGTCCGTCTAATGTCTCTGTATACTCTGTCCGTCTAATGTCTCTGTATACTCTGTCCGTCTAATGTCTCTGTATACTCTGTCCGTCTAATGTCTCTGTATACTCTGTCCGTCTAATGTCTCTGTATACTCTGTCCGTCTAATGTCTCTGTATACTCTGTCCGTCTAATGTCTCTGTATACTCTGTCCGTCTAATGTCTCTGTATAACTCTGTCCGTCTAATGTCTCTGTATACTCTGTCCGTCTAATGTCTCTGTATACTCTGTCCGTCTAATGTCTCTGTATACTCTGTCCGTCTAATGTCTCTGTATACTCTGTCCCGTCTAATGTCTCTGTATACTCTGTCCGTCTAATGTCTCTGTATACTCTGTCCGTCTAATGTCTCTGTATACTCTGTCCGTCTAATGTCTCTGTATACTCTGTCCGTCTAATGTCTCTGTATACTCTGTCCGTCTAATGTCTCTGTATACTCTGTCCGTCTAATGTCTCTGTATACTCTGTCCGTCTAATGTCTCTGTATACTCTGTCCGTCTAATGTCTCTGTATACTCTGTCCGTCTAATGTCTCTGTATACTCTGGTCTAATGTCTCTGTATACTCTGTCCGTCTAATGTCTCTGTATACTCTGTCCGTCTAATGTCTCTGTATACTCTGTCGTCTAATGTCTCTGTATACTCTGTCCGTCTAATGTCTCTGTATACTCTGTCCGTCTAATGTCTCTGTATACTCTGTCCCGTCTAATGTCTCTGTATACTCTGTCCGTCTAATGTCTCTGTATACTCTGTCCGTCTAATGTCTCTGTATACTCTGTCCGTCTAATGTCTCTGTATACTCTGTCCGTCTAATGTCTCTGTATACTCTGTCCGTCTAATGTCTCTGTATACTCTGTCGTCTAATGTCTCTGTATACTCTGTCCGTCTAATGTCTCTGTATACCTCTGTCCGTCTAATTGTCTCTGTATACTCTGTCCGTCTAATGTCTCTGTATACTCTGTCCGTCTAATGTCTCTGTATACTCTGTCCGTCTAATGTCTCTGTATACTCTGTCCGTCTAATGTCTCTGTATACTCTGTCCGTCTAATGTCTCTGTATACTCTGTCCGTCTAATGTCTCTGTATACTCTGTCCGTCTAATGTCTCTGTATACTCTGTCCGTCTAATGTCTCTGTATACTCTGTCCGTCTAATGTCTCTGTATACTCTGTCCGTCTAATGTCTCTGTATACTCTGTCCGTCTAATGTCTCTGTATACTCTGTCCGTCTAATGTCTCTGTATACTCTGTCCGTCTAATGTCTCGGTATACTCTGTCCGTCTAATGTCTCTGTATACTCTGTCCGTCTAATGTCTCTGTATACTCTGTCCGTCTAATGTCTCTGTATACTCTGTCCGTCTAATGTCTCTGTATACTCTGTCCGTCTAATGTCTCTGTATACTCTGTCCGTCTAATGTCTCTGTATACTCTGTCCGTCTAATGTCTCTGTATACTCTGTCCGTCTAATGTCTCTGTATACTCTGCCCGTCTAATGTCTCTGTATACTCTGCCCGTCTAATGTCTCTGTATACTCTGTCCGTCTAATGTCTCTGTATACTCTGTCCGTCTAATGTCTCTGTATACTCTGTCCGTCTAATGTCTCGGTATACTCTGTCCGTCTAATGTCTCGGTATACTCTGTCCGTCTAATGTCTCGGTATACTCTGTCCGTCTAATGTCTCTGTATACTCTGTCCGTCTAATGTCTCTGTATACTGTGTCCGTCTAATGTCTCTGTATACTCTGTCCGTCTAATGTCTCTGTATACTCTGTCCGTCTAATGTCTCTGTATACCCTGTCTAATGTCTCTGTATACTCTGTCCGTCTAATGTCTCTGTATACTCTGTCCGTCTAATGTCTCTGTATACTCTGTCCGTCTAATGTCTCTGTATACTCTGTCCGTCTAATGTCTCTGTATACTCTGTCCGTCTAATGTCTCTGTATACTCTGTCCGTCTAATCTCTGTGTATACTCTGTCCGTCTAATGTCTGTGTATACTCTGTGTGTCTAATGTCTGTGTATACTCTGTGTGTCTAATGTCTCTATACTCTGTGTGGCATACTCTGTGTCATGTCTCTGTATACTCTGTGTGTCTAATGTCTCTGTATACTCTGTGTGTCTAATGTCTCTGTATACTCTGTGTGTCTAATGTCTCTCTACACTCTGTGTCATGTCTCTACACTCTGTGTCATGTCTCTACACTTTGTGTCATGTCTCTACACTCTGTGTCTAATGTCTCTACACTCTGTGTTATCTCTCTACACTCTGTCTAATGTCTCTACACTCTCTCTAATGTCTCTGCACTCTGTCTAATGTCTCTACACTCTGTCTAATGTCTCTGCACTGTCTAATGTCTCTATACTCTCTCTAATGTCTCTACACTCTGTCTAATGTCTCTACACTCTGTCTAATGTCTCTGCACGGTCTAATGTCTCTACACTCTGTCTAATGTCTCTGCACTGTCTAATGTCTCTACACTCTGTTTAATGTCTCTACACTCTCTGTAATGCGTGTATACTGTCTATACTGTGTGTATAATGTGTGTAATCTCTGCATACTGTCTGTCTATACAATGTCTCATGTATGTATATACTGTGTGCTTCTCTCCTCACCCCTCCACCACTGAGCCGCATCTCTCCTCAACCCTACACCACTGAGCCGCTTCTCTCCTTACCCCTCCACCACTAAGCCGCTTCTCTCCTCACCCCTCCACCACTGACCCGCTTCTCTCCTCACCCCTCCACCACAGACACCCATCTCTCCTCCACCACAGAGCCGCATCTCTCCTCACCCCTCCACCACAGAGCCGCTTCTCTCCTCACCCCTCCACCACAGAGCCGCATCTCTCCTCACTCCTCCACCACAGAGCCGCATCTCTCCTCACCACTCCACCACAGAGCCGCATCTCTCCTCACCCCTCCACCACAGAGCCGCATCTCTCCTCACCTCTCACCACAGAGCCGCATCTATCCTCACCCCTCCACCACAGAGCCGCATCTCTCCTCACCCCTCCACCACAGAGCCGCATCTCTCCTCACCCCTCCACCGCAGAGCCGCATCTCCCTCACCCCTCCACCGCAGAGCCGCATCTCTCCTCACCCCTCCACCGCAGAGCCGCATCTCTCGTCACCCCTCCACCGCAGAGCCGCATCTCTCCTCACCCCTCCACCACAGAGCCGCATCTCTCCTCACCCCTCCACCACAGAGCCGCATCTCTCCTCACCTCTCCACCACAGAGCCGCATCTCTCCTCACCCCTCCACCACAGAGCCGCATCTCTCCTCACCCCTCCACCACAGAGCCGCATCTCTCCTCACCCCTCCACCACAGAGCCGCATCTCTCTACACCCCTCCACCACAGAGCCGCATCTCTCCTCACCTCTCCACCACAGAGCCGCATCTCTCCTCACCCCTCCACCACAGAGCCGCATCTCTCCTCACCCCTCCACCACAGAGCCGCATCTCTCCTCACCCCTCCACCACAGAGCCGCCTGATACCCACTGACCCGCCTGTATACACACAATTCATTTCACCGCGCTCCCGATGCAATTGCATCGGGCCTTTTTACTAGTACTGTGTATAAGATAGAGTTGGTTAATGAATGCATAACCTTTTAAAATAGCTCTGGACTATTAATTCTTAGACATAAGTGCCTCTACTAGCCTCCATCTTTAGTACGCTGCCTGTGTCCACCATTTTGTCTACGCTGCCTGTCCCCACCATTTTGCCTCTCTGAACTCCTCAACCCTTTGGTATATACTGCATTTTGACCTATAATATCGTTTTCCACAATATCTCTGTACACTATATCACTATATACTTCCTATAGTACTACTCCTCTGTGTACTACTACTATTACTGCATATCTGCTTTTGACCTCATTTTACATAGTATCTGCTAAAATATGCTAATGATGCTGACAATAAAGCTGCCATCATACAACGTCAACGCAAACGCCGTGAAAACCAGACCCCTGAGGAACATCAGCAGTATCTTGACTACCAGAAGGCTTATTATGCAAAACTCTGCAGAACCGAATTGGCTATATCTAAATCAATTAGATTAGCAAAAGATGCGTCTACGCACCGTCTAAAACGTCTAATTACAGCTTCTACCTCTTCCACTATTCAGTCTTCACACATACAACATTCCAATTCTGCTCCAGACACTTCTTCCTCTACCCACTTTTCACAAGTGCCTTTGCAACTGCCTATTTCCTCCGTACCAAGCCCACTAATACTGTCTCCACACCTACAGTTTTCTCAATCTCAAGATTTCAGTCAACAGCACTATGAAGTGACACCACCAGCGCCACGACTACTCTACATTCCTCGACTCACACGATTTCATCCTATAATAACCATTACCATTACCACATACACAGTCACTACACCATCAATATCACAGTGCTGATGAAAATACCGTTACACAACACAGCTGTGGTGACATGAACCATCTTTGTGACCATTGCCAAGCTAGGCATTTCGTCGCTGAGATACCTTCCGATCACAATTTCACCCTATGCTGTCATAAGGGTAAAGTACAGGTGCCCATACAACAATATCCAGATGTCTTTACCCGTTTGCTTAAAGGTGAAAGTGAGTTCAGTAAAAACTTAATGGAGAATATTCACAGCATTAACAGCTCATTTGCTTTTGCCTCCATGGGTGCCAATATTGCCCCGCCTCCTGGATATGGCCCATATTGTTTCCGGATACATGGAGAAATATATCATCGCACTGGAACCCTACATCCGTCTGATGGTGAAGTTCCAGTGTATGCCCAACTTTACATTTTAGATACCATACCGCTAATCAACAACGCTTGCAATGTCAACAAAATCAAAATTGTCATCCTACTTTGATGAGTATGATTGCTCTCCAATTAGATAATATCAATCCCTTTGTAGCTGCGTACAAAATGTTATGGGATGTAGAACAGGAGGAACATCTTAAAGCTCTTGCAAATGGCAGTGTCATGCCTAATATAACCATGGCCCTAAAACAAGATCGCGCACAAGACCCTCGACGCTACAATAACCCCACTGTCAATGAGGTTGCCGTTGCATTCGAAGATGACAATGGAGAGCCACCATTCAATCGAGATATTTTAATTCACTTAAAATCTGACCCTAACAATCCTTTGGCCTCAAAAAACAAACCTATCAGCATTCTGCATAGCAATTTAGATGCTCTCCTCTATCCACTGTTTTTCCCGTACGGAACAAGGCTGGCATGATGGCATGAAACAACAAGCTCCAAGTACACGCAGAATTACACAACTGCAATACTATTGCTACATGCTATCTGTAAGACATCACTTTAATCCAGTACTGAATGGTGGTAAACTCACCCAACAGTACATTGTTGATGCTTATGTCAAAATCGAGGCAAATCGCCTACATTTTATCCGCAAACATCAAAAGATTTGAAAGTAGAGGACTACTGTGTATTGCAAGAGCATTTATTAAAAAAATCCATCCAAAAAGGCATCTCCATTGGTAAAACCGTCATTTTACCATCCTCCTTTGAGGGTAGTCCTAGGAACATGCAGCAACGGTATCAGGATGCCATGGCTATTGTCACCAAGTACGGTCGCCCTGATTTGTTCATCACTATGACCTGCAATCCTAAATAGAGCGAGATTACAACTAATTTACAGCCTTGGCAGCGTGTAGAACACAGACCTGATTTAGTAGCACGTGTGTTCAAAACTATGTTAGAAGCTCTATTACAAGACATCAGCAAAGGATTGTTTGGAAAAGTTTGTACTATGGTGCACATAATCGAATTCCAAAAACGTGGTCTACCACACGCACATATTTTAATCATTTTAGATAGCAACTCTAAATTAAGGACTAAGGAGGATGTCGACAATATCGTCTGGGCAGAAATTCCTGATGCTAACTACTACCCTGGCTTACTCTTTGATAATAGTCTATGGAAAAATACGCTACAAGATGCCTGTATTCTTAACATGCCAGCACAGCTTCGGGACATGTTTGCCTATATCTGCATTTTTGGCCCTCCAGCTAATCCTCTGCAGTTATGGGATAAATTCAAGGAACACTTTGTACAGGACTATTGCCATGCATACCACTCCAATACTCAGGCCTGTATAAATTGTGAAGGCTATGCTATGACTGATGTGCAAGATGTTCTAAAAAGTCACGGGAAAAGTTATACAGATTTTCATTTACCACGACCCGTAAATAAACCACATCTCCTCCCGCTGTATAATAAGGATGTTGAGCTACAAACAGCTGCAGAGATGAAAGCCACTCTAAATGATGAACAACTGTTGGCCTATAATACTATCAGTCAAGCTTCACAAGACTCTACTGATAGCACAAAGTGCTTTTTCATTGATGGTCCTGGTGGGAGTGGAAAAACCTACTTATATCATCTACTGCTACATCAGCTAAGGGAAGAAGGACACATTGTGTCAGCAGCTGCCACAACAGGAATTGCGGCCAACTTACTCGAAGGAGGACGCACAATCCATTCTCTCTATGGCATTCCAATCCCTGTCAATGAAACCTCTGTTTCAAGGATTAAAACTGATACAGAGGCAGCCAAACAGTTGCAAAATACAAAACTATGTATCATTGATGAGTGCACAATGCTCTCTAAATATGCATTGCATGTCATTGATAGACTTTTACGGGATGTCATGACAACACATGTCTCCAAGAAACAGCAAACAGCATTTGGAGCTAAAGTTATTGTTCTGGGAGGAGACTTTAGACAATGCCTTCCTGTCATCGCTCACGGAACCAGAACTGATATTGTAGAGAGCTGCATTAAGTATTCCAAACACTGGCAACATTTCGTTAGACTGCCACTCATTAACAACATGCGCTCCATTGACCAACAATACAGTACTTGGTTGCTTCAACTGGGAAATGGTGAACTTTCCAATGATTTTAACCTTGGAGATGATGTCATCGAAATACCTTCAGACATGCTTTCCACTGGCTGCTTAATACGTGATATCTTTGGAGACAACATTTCTATTGATATTAATAACAATGAGAGTATCAATATTGCGGCATCACATGCAATTCTATGCCCTAAAAATGAGGATGTTGATAATGTTAACTCTAAAATCATGGATCGTCTAAATTGTGACTACACAGAATATATCAGTCATGATTCCATAGATGCTGATGAATGTGATGACCCTGACCAATATCCAGTAGAATTCTTACATTCACTTACACCAACTGGAATGCCTTCACATCGGCTAAAACTGAAAAGTGGCACCATTATCATGCTATTACGCAACCTTAACACCAAAAAAGGTCTGTGCAACGGTACTCGCTTGATTGTTACTGCTTTGCTTCCCAACATCATAGAAGCTAAAGTAATTACTAGGTCAGCAGCTGGAAATATTGTATTCATTCCACGTATCGATTTATGTCCATCTGACACAGGATTACCTTTTACATTAAGACGCCGCCGGTTTCCAGTGAAGCCAGCATTTGCCATGACAATTAACAAATCGCAAGGCCAGACACTCCATCGAGTTGGTATTTTGTCTACCTGAACCAGCATTTGGTCCATGGTCAACTCTACGTGGCTTTTTCACGAGTGAGGCAACGCTGCAATGTCAAGGTTCAAGTGGTGGATACAGCAGCTCAAGGGAAATTAGTTCCGAATAGTCCCAAAGTTTTCACAAAAAATATTGTTTAAAAAAATATTTTACCTTAAACTCTTTAGATACCGTAGTTAGGTGTAGATACATAGTCACTTTAAAATGAAACAAAAACAAAAAAAATTAGTTTAGCCATAGATGTATAGGAATAAAAAAAAAAAAATACCAAAAAAATTAGTTTAGTTATACCGTAGATATAGAGATTATAATTACTTAGATAGGAAATAGTCATTTAAGATATATAGTCGTTAGTTTTTTAGCTTACAGCATTTTCTTTTATGTATTTGATAGTATATGTATATGAACACACATTTAGTAGAAGATGGTAGATGAGTATCATCTAAATCACTGTATTTGGTGATAGGAACCTGTCTTTGAAGCTCCAGCACTATAGCTGCTGAGAGATTTCATTTTATTTTTTAAACAGGGTGAGGTTTTTGTGAACAGCTAAGAGACGGGTGGGATGGCTGTTCACACACATCTCTATCTCGAGGTGTGTTCTGTACATATAAATGATAGAGAGGTACGTATTTAGATAGATAGGGAAAGAATAGAGATTTAGTTTTCACATCTGTGTTTTACTGTTATTTATGGAAGTTAGAGTGGAAATAGCACAATTTTTGGACTTGCTGTGCAAGGGCTGAGCTGCAACTCACTTGCTGTAAGTCGTATGTAATATATATATGAAATTTGTGGTTCTTTTGCAGCAGATGCGGCAACTTGGTTTCAGTAGTTTTGGCCGCAAAAACCATGGCTACAAGTGGTTTTTTGTGGATGCATTTGCTGCAACTGTTGAAGCCAACTTTGCCGCATTTACTACAAGTTAACTGCAAGTTTCATATACATTACATCGTACTTGCTGCAAGTGTGTTGTAGGTCAGCTCTTAGGTGCCAAGTGTGGACGTTTTTATTTTTTTTAACATTACTTCTGCAAATAGCAGAAAAATGCAGATGTGAAAGGGGTGTAAGTGTTAAGAAGTAGGGATAAGTTAGTTAGGACCCGTCAGATCAAAGGCCACCGTGAAGTGGTTGATGGGCACGCTTATATTGGCCAATCGGTGTACTATAGACGTTGATTTCTTAAATTTTACACTTCTGTAAAAATCAAAACAAAAATTTGGGGTACACAAAAGGTCTTTTATCTCAGTTGTACCTCTTAGAATTACTAAAAATGAAGGCTTAGCTAAGCCCAAAAAATGATTGAAAACGTTCTATAGCAACCCATCAGATGTAAAATTACTGTGAAAATACATGATGGGCACACAAGTATTCGCCTGTATGGGTACTAAGCGCCTTTGCACATATTCATGAAATATTCAAAAATATTATAGAACAACAAATATACATAGTTGATGGATACATATTATTTATTTATTGCATTATTGTTGTTGAGCAAAGACCCGTGGAAGTGGCATTTGCCATGAAACGGTAAGCCAACATCTGATGTTTTCCATTCCTCCCCTCATAAGCACGTTTATGGATGCTGTGTAACTGGACCTTCAATGAAAAGAATTCTCACGAGCTGGTGAGTGCTGCCGTTTTTTTGTTCTTTCTTACTATTATTTATTAATTGCATTATTGTTAAATTAGAATAAATAAAGTATATATGGATTCTAGACTCCCGATCGGGCCGCCATCTAGTAAAGGATATTTCGCAACCATCTGGGTAGGTGTCCACTGTCATACCTCAAATAACTATTTACGTCAACCTGTTTGAAGAAGGTTGACGTGGATACACTACCCAGATCGTCGGGTTTAGAGGCATACCAGCGACTTCGTTACGACCTCGTTGCGTGTTGACTCTGCCAGGTTGTAACGGTAAATCATTGGATCGCTGATCGCAGGTTTGAGAACATGTTCTAAAACCACACGATGAACGATAAGGCAACCTCGTATATCGTTGTGTGTGATACCGTGATAAAAATGTCATGGACGACTTCGCCCATTCACAGCAATGAGCAGGGATCGTTCGCGGGTTTGCAAACGATACCAGCTCACAACATCTTAAAACAAGTCCCCTTTTTTTTTTAAAAAACAATAGCTTTCCATTAGCTAATTCACAAAAAACAGATTAAGTATTTTTTTCCTAATCTCAGGAAAGATTCTTCTCACTACAGATAATTAATTTCATTATCCTTTATTAATTCACCATAAAAAAAACAAAAAAAACATTAGAGCATTCCCTCCGGGGAAACACATCAGAAACTGACCATGTAATTACAACTCCATAGTATTACATCCATTGTCCTCACATGTATGGTATCACAAGTATTTTGACATATACCAACATGCACATCAATATATACAGGGAATTAGTAGTTTATCCACTGATGATACAGACCACATAACATAGCCCATTCTAACCACAATATTCTTGAGAATATTACAGTCACCCATACACTATGTATTAGCTGTCCATCTCCTTCATCCTCCTCTACAATTAATCCCAAGTGGTTTACTAACTAAAAGTTTTCCATGCGGACAAGGTTCCTACCTGGTTGTGTATACTGTCAGCGTCTGTGGTTCCTCCTCCCCACAACATCATTGGTGAGTTGTCCACGATATCTGGACGTGTGACATCTCACCAACGATGTCAAAACGATGTCTGCAAGGACCGCACGCCCACGAGATCGTTGCTAACATCGTCCCAACGTTGTGCCGTGTAACGGGCCTTTAGGAGGAGAGGGAACCAGGAAACTGGTGATGTATTGGGCAAAGAGATCCAGGGAGAGCTAAACTGACCCTTACACTGTGGGTCCCCGCTTGCCCTGCTCTCGGAGGTACCTCTGAGGGTGAGGAGGTCAGAGTCTTCACCCTATTTTACTGAGCTCCTGAATAGCCCTAGGCTGAGCCCCTACCTCCACCCACGGATCCGGGATCACAGCAACTCCCAAAGCAAGGACTTCAGCACGGCTACAGAACGTCAGCACAGCACATAGACCAAGAGTAAACTAACTATATCAGCGGCATCTGACAGAGGAGGGGGAAAGCTATTTAAAGCGAAGGGGAGGGGATTCCAGGTGAGTCACACCCAAGCCTCACATCCACCCCCCAACCAGCAACTGAACATAATAGTGAGTGCAACTCTGGAGTCTAATACAAGAGGTAAGTCAAGACCTTCACACCAATACCTCATGCAGCTAATGAAGAAATGCAAACACAACACACACAGCAACATTCAGCAAGGTCATCGCAATCTTAGCATGTGACACCACATCAGCTCTAACCAGGTGGTCCTTCAGGTTATGGGCCCATTTGTTACAAAATAGGGGGAACATTTTAAATTCAGGTATCTCCGGATAAGCCGTCAACAGTAATGACCAGTATTTCAAGACATCATCACCAGTGGCACTGAAGTATGTGTGATAGGTGTTTACATATGTGAGCCTAGAGGATGGAGACAATCTTTTTCTGTAAGCGTGTCTGGATAACCCCTCTCACTGAACTTTCTGGATATCTCCTTGTGTATAATAACACGTGTGATGGGATCAGAGACAATCCTCCTAACTCTCCAATGCTGAGAGCTAGGTTATCAAAGTTAAAAATAGGGGGGGGAACAAGAGCGCATAGTGCCCTATCACTAGTGACACAATGTATTCGGTGGGTATGATTCACTCACTAGCACAGTTGTGAGACCCACAACTGGTGTAAAAGCATTTGGCATTAAATGCAGGCTTGCAGGACTTTCATGTTCCACATGCACGTGGGAACCATCCAGAGTACTTCAGGGAAATGGTGTATCAGTGTCCGCGCTGCTGAAATCCAGAAAACGATCCGGAACCATATGTGGTTGCATCAATCATCCATTTATTCCTTTCTACGCGTTTCAACACTGTCCTAGTGTCTCCTCAGGATCAACCTGAGAGACACTAGGACAGTGTTGAAACACGTAGGAAAGGAATAAATGGATGATTGATGCAACCTACATATGGTTTCCGGATCGTTTTCTTGGGATTTCAGCAGCGCGGACACTGATACACCATTTCCCCTGAAGTAACTTCTGAGAGCTAGGTTATGACCTCTTTACATGCTTGGGATGACAGCTAGTATAATGGAACAAATTATTCCGATCGGTTGGCTTTGTTTATAGATCGGTAGTGATGCCCCCTGTTGTATTTAAAATGACAATAGTATCCAGGAAGTTGATGTTGGACATGTCATGGTGTAAAGTGAAAGTCAATCCTGGTACCCTGGTGTTAAGGCTCCGTTACACGGCACAACATTGTAATGATTTCGGCAACAATCTCGTGGGCGCGCGGTCGTTTCAGATATCATTTTGACATTGTTAGTGAGATGTCACATGTCTAGATATCGTGGACGACTCACCAACAATGTTGTGAGCAGGTATCGTTTGCACAACCCAGCAGCTCCCTTATATACTCTGGGTGAAGAGGAAATAGTTAGTTCAGTTCCTGGGAGAACTGAGAGAGAGACTGTAGTGTAAAGAGGCTGCCTCAGGCTTCTCTACAGTCTGCACCTCGATTCCAGTCCTAGCCAGGGTCTGAGGGAAGGAGCACAAGGAACAGAGGAACACATCTGGGAGACTGGGTGACTTCACAACTCGCTCCAGAGGAGCGCACAGACCGGATACCGGATCCGAAACTGTGACTGACACACGCAGCACAGTAAACACTGGGATAGTGGAAGTTGTAGATCTACACTGTACCTCAGCAAAGCAACACGGCGGGGTCAGAAGCACAAGGAAGACTCAAGTTGCCTAGCAAAGGGGGTACCTGTAAGGAGAGACACTGCCAGCAGCTCAGCTAAAAGCAGCAGCAGGGCCACACACACAGCGCAGCAGTGGGAAGCCAAAGACCCGGACAGGGTGGGAGCAACCCGGCCTTATTACAGACTCTGTGGACAGTACTTGCTGAACAACAACTACAGTAAAGCTTTGGAGAACTACAAAACCGTGAGTCTGTGTGTTAATTGCACCCTTTGCCCTATATTCAACAACAGAGATCCCCATCTGCAGAGCCGAACACTGCTTTCACCACAAGCTGAGGAACAAGGCTGAAGCAGCAGGAAAGTAAGTGAATTGCACCTATTACTATACCTCATCCAGTACCAAGACATCCAGTCCTGCAACTGCTAAGTAAGTGCCTGTGTCGACTGCAACCCCCATTATAATCCTTGCAAACAATGCTCTCCCTCACAACTCCCTCACAAGCAGCCACCGTCTCCACTATCATCCCTATCCTGCAACATCTATAGCATCCATCATAGACTTTAACTACACTGCCCCGGGGAAACAGGCTCTACCTGCGGAGAGCCGTTCCATCTCCAGCTGCCAAACATCATCCCGGGAAGTTCTGTAGCAGCGGTGGTCACCCTGACCACAACCCGTGGGTGGCGTCACGACAAACTTTATCCCCTGTAATTATTCCCTTACTTGTGTGAACCCGGGACACGGTCCAGGCCAGGACCTCCGTGACATCCCCCAGCAGTATCCCAGCCCAGTACCGGGTACCTCGTCCCAGTGGGCTCCACAACCTACACCCAAATGGGTGTACTTACATCAGTATAGCCGGATATGACGCGATTAGTGTCATACTGGCTATACACCCATGTAGGTGGACGAGGAGGATCACTATTGATTAGCACGCCCATCGGGGCATGAATAATTGAATTACAGGCGTCGATGAGAAGCCACAGGGAACGCCCTGTGTAAATTCTCAAGTACTGAGATGCCGCAGTTCAGCAGGAAGTAAAATCACTTTTATAAACTTTATAAATACCCATTTTTTATACAAAGGGATGGCTACAATACATTAATGATGGTGCAGGGACAGGTATTAATAGGCTGGGGGCTGATTTTTAGGGGTCAGGTTCCCTTTAACAGCAGTTATTAACCTGGGCGAAGCCGGTAGTAATGATTTGTGGGCCCCTCGCTCCAATAAGACCTTTAAGGCCCTAGCGGCGGCCCTGGAGATAGGTAATTATATTGTATTATAAAGATGTAAGTCATGGGGAAATGTGATGAGGAGAATCACTTTTAATATGAAAAATTGTGTACATATGTTCGTATATATATTTTGTCAGAAAAAGCACAGATCTAAACTATATTATTGTGACTAACATGAGGAATAATTATGATGATAATAAACTGAAAGAAAAATTGTGTTTATGTGTCTGATATAATATCTAATGAAGCTAACGTGAAACATGTGTTAGGGGAGACGGTCACTCGCAGGTAACAAATTAACCCATTGATGCGGCACTTGCTGTTTAGTACGTCTATGGGTGCATAGCACTGGGTATCTGTGCAGAGGGATAATCTCTTGGTAATAGATGTATAGATATAAACTGTTCTGATTAGCCATTGTACTGTATATACTGTGGCTGTGTATGTTGGATATTGGATTGTGCAGTATACCATTAATCTATGGGTTTACCTGCATGTGTTCCAGTCTTTTAATGTCTACTATTTTTAACCAGTTTATCCTAATAAAATATTTCATTGCTGTTGGTAATTGGCCTGACTCCTGTGTTGTTTTCTTTGGAATCATAGTATTTTGGAGGGTCTTGTATTGGTATATTGGTCTTATAGGAAGTGGCCTTCCCCAGTCTGGGTAGGCCATGTTCCCCCTGTGGACTAGTGGACCAACCCTGTACTTCCATGATAGATGGTTGGCCAGTGTTGCCATTGGCCTGGCGGTGTGGGAGTATATACGTGTAACACGACCCCATGCTGCTCCCATTTTAATACTTATCCTTCACTGCAGGCTGTCCCTTTTCCTTACTAATCTCACCATGAAAGCTGCCTCCTTCTCATACAGATCTGACTCCATGCAGTCCTCTTTTCCATACAGACCCCATCCCATGCTGTCCCTTTTGACATACAGATTCCACTCCATGCTGCCTCCTTTTCCATAAAAAGCCCATCCCATGCTGCCCCTTTCTTCAATAGATCCCATATCGGTGAATCCTTTTCCATACTGATTTCACCCAACAGGCTGCCCTATTTTCTATACTGATTCCACACCATGCTGCCCCCCTTTTCCATACTGATCCCAACATACGCTTTCCCACAGAAATCCCACCACATGCCTCCCATTTTTCCATACTAATCCCACCACCTGCAGTCTGCCCCCTTTTCCATACTGACCCCACAACACACACTGACCCCATTTCTACAGTGATTCCACTAGATGCTACCCTCTTTTCCATACTGATCCCACCCAGCAGGCTGCTCCTTTTTCCCCATTGATCCCACCCCAAAGGCTGCCTTTTTTCATTCAGATCCCACTCCATGCTTCCCCCTATTCCATACTGATCCCACACCACTGGCTGCCTCTTTTCCATATTGATGCCACCCCATGCTGCCCCCTTTTTCATTCTGATCCCATCATGCAAGAGGCCTCTTTTTCCATACTGATCCCACTACACAGACTGCCCCATTTTGCATCCTCATGCCAGGCTTCCCCTTTTTCATACAGATCCCACCTCTTGTTGCCTCCTTTTTTTGTAAAGAGCCCTCTCCGTGCGTACCCTTTTTCCACAAAGATCCCACCCCGCATGCTGACCCCTTTTCCATGCAAATCCCATCCCATGCTGCCCCCTTTTCCATGCAGATCTTACCCTATGCTGATCCATTTTCCATACAGAACCCACCCCATGCTGCTGACTTTTCCATACAGATCCCCTCCCATGCTGTAGCCTTTTCCATATAGATCCCACCCCATGATGAACCCTTTTTTCAACAGATCCGGTTCCATGTTGTAGCCTTTTCCATATAGATCCCACTCCATGCTATCCCATTTTTCATACAGATTGCACCCCATGCTGACCCTTTTCTATGCAGATCCAATTCCATGCTGCAACCTTTTCAATACAGATACCACCTCATGCTGTAGCCTTTTCCATATAGATCCCACCCATGTTGACCCCTTTTCTATATAGATCCCACCCCTCAGGCTGCCACCTTTTCCATACAAATCCCACCCTCCATGCAGCCCCCTTTTGCATACAGATTCCACCCCCATGTTGCCCCCTTTTCCATAAAGATCTTACCCCATGCCAAGACATTTTATAATTAGATTCCACCCCATGCTACTCCCTTTTCTATACAGATCCCACCCTAAGCTGCAGCATTTTCTATACAGATCCTACCCCATGCTGCAGCCTTTCCCATACATATCCCACCCCATGCTGATGCCTTTTCTATTGAGATCTTATCCCATACTGCAGTCTTTTCCATACAGACCCCAACCTTTGCTGCCCCCTTTTTTATACATAACCCGCCTCAAGCTGCAGCCTTTTCCATACAGATCTCACCCCATTTGGCACCTTTTCTATTCAGATCCCATGCTAACCCTTTTTCCATACAGATCCCACCCCATTTTGTTGTCAAGCCCCAGGCCGTCGGGTACTCGGGTATCAGGCTCGGTGGGTGCTTTCACAGGGGATGTCACGGGTGTCAGCGCCTGAGCCCGTGGCCTGGGTGACACTTCAGTAAGGGATCTATATACAGTGGATTAGAGTTTTTGTCACGTGACGCCACCTGTAGTACCTGGTGATGGGTCACCAGTGGCACCACAGTCCTCCGAAGGTAGATGGTAGTGCAGCTGAGATGGCAAAGCTCCCTACAGGTGGAGCTGAGCCTCTGGGGCAGCATACTGTAAAGGGGCAGCTTGGAGTGGGACTTTAAGTCGATGTGGGGAATGATGGAGCAGTCTATAAGAGGCACCGGAGCGGAGAGGAATGACGCACACACACTGTAGTAAGTCTCTTTTTACCTTTTTACTGTTATGGCAGGTAAAGATGTCCAGGGCACTGACAGGTGACCAGATGCACAGTGGGTCCCCACAGTAAGTGGGTATAAGGCCTACTCTGCTTCTCTGGGGTTCTTGAAGCCCTGTCTGCTTGCAGCCAGACTGGCCTCCTCACTTCCTCTGGTCCCCTCTCCCTCTCTCCTCCTGCGCGGTCCACGGGTTACCCTCTCTGATCACTGCGGCAGTACACTGCGGTGTCTGGCTCCCTCTCTTTGAGTACGCAGGGGGACCGGGTGACTGAAGTCTCCATGGTGTGACAGGCTTTTCTGTAGTCCTGAAGTATCCTACAGGTGCGGATCCCCGGAGTCCGGTACGTCTTTGGGCAACTTCCACTAGTTCCTCACTCCCTTTATCTCTACTCCTTGCCCTCTGTCCCCACTCCTAGGCTTGCGGGACGTCAGAAAGGCAACTCGGGTCACTGGCTCGGGCCCAACCGCGGCACCGACTGCCAGGACGTCTTCACAGCTCTCCTAGCGTCTGCACACTCTAACTAACTCCTCCCTCAGCAGCAGTATTTATAGGGGATCTCACCTAAAGTCAGTGAGTATAGATCCCCCTACTGTGCTGGGGTGAAAGGTGTTGTATGTAGTAGATACCTGCTGTGGAAACCCAGCTGTGCATTAGGGAAGTCTGTGGCTACCTGTGTGAGCAGTGCGCCACACTGTCCCCTTTTCCATACAGATCCTACCACATGCTATCCCCTTTTCCATACAGATCCCACCCCATTCTGCAGCCTTTTCCATACAGATCCCACCCCATTCTGCAGCCTTTTCCATACAGATGTCATAGTCCTGAAGTATCCTACAGGTGCGGATCCCCGGAGTCCGGTACGTCTTTGGGCGAACTTCCACTAGTTCCTCACTCCCTTTATCTCTACTCCTTGCCCTCTGTCCCCACTCCTAGGCTTGCGGGACGTCAGAAAGGCAACTCCGGGTCACTGGCTCAGGCCCAACCGCGGCACCGACTACCAGGACGTCTTCACAGCTCTCCTAGCGTCTGCACACTCTAACTCCTCCCCCAGCAGCAGTATTTATAGGGGATCTCACCTAAAGTCAGTGAGTATAGATCCCCCTACTGTGCTGGGGTGAAAGGTGTTGTATGTAGTAGATATCTGCTGTGGAAACCCAGCTGTGCATTAGGGAAGTCTGTGGCTACCTGTGTGAGCAGTGCGCCACACTGTCCCCTTTTCCATACAGATCCTACCACATGCTATCCCCTTTTCCATACAGATCCCACCCCATTCTGCAGCCTTTTCCATACAGATCCCACCCCATTCTGCAGCCTTTTCCATACAGATGCCACCACATGCCGCAGCCGTTTCCATACAGATCCGACCCCATACTGACCCCTTTTCTATACAGATTCCACCCCATACTGACCCATTTTCTATGCAGACCCCACCCCATCCTGACCCCTTTCCATACAGATCCCACTCCATACTGCAGCCTTTTCCATACAGATCCCACCACATGCTATCCCCTTTTCCATACAGATCCCACCCCATGCTGTCCCCTTTTCCATACAGATCCCACCCCATGCTGTCACCTTTTCCATACAGATCCCACCCCATTCTGCAACCTTTTCCATACAGATCCCACCACATGCTGCAGCCTTTTCCATACAGATCTGACCCTATACTGACCCCTTTTCCATACAGATTCCACCCCATACTGACCCATTTTCTATACAGATTCCACCCCATTCTGCAGCCTTTTCCATACAGATCCCACCCCATGCTGACCCCTTTCCATACAGATCCCACCCCATACTGCAGCCTTTTCCATACAGATCCCACCCCATGCTGACCCCTTTCCATACAGATCCCACTCCATACCATACTGCAGCCTTTTCCATACAGATCCCACCACATGCTGCAGCCTTATCCATACAGATTCCACCCCATAATGACCCCTTTTCTATACAGATTCCACCCCATGCTGACCCCTTATCCATACAGATCCCACCTCATGCTGACCCCTTATCCATACAGATCCTACCCCATGCTGACCCCCTTTCCATACAGATCCCACTCCATACTGCAGCCTTTTCCATACAGATCCCACCACATGCTGACCCCTTTCCATACAGATCCCACTCCATACTGCAGCCTTTTCCATACAGATCCCACCACATGCTGCAGCCTTATCCATACAGATTCCACCCCATACTGACCCCTTTTCTATACAGATTCCACCCCATGCTGACCCTTTATCCATACAGATCCCACCCCATGCTGACCCCTTATCCATACAGATCCCACCCCATGCTGACCCCTTTCCATACAGATCCCACCCCATGCTGACCCCTTTCCATACAGATCCCACTCCATACTGCAGCCTTTTCCATACAGATCCCACCACATGCTGCAGCCTTATCCATACAGATTCCACCCCATACTGACCCCTTTTCTATACAGATTCCACCCCATGCTGACCCCTTATCCATACAGATCCCACCCCATGCTGACCCCTTATCCATACAGATCCTACCCCATGCTGACCCCCTTTCCATAAAGATCACACTCCATACTGCAGCCTTTTCCATACAGATCCCACCACATGCTGACCCCTTTCCATACAGATCCCACTCCATACTGCAGCCTTTTCCATACAGATGCCACCACATGCTGCAGCCTTATCCATACAGATTCCACCCCATACTGACCCCTTTTCTATACAGATTCCACCCCATGCTGACCCCTTATCCATACAGATCCCACCTCATGCTGACCCCTTTCCATACAGATCCTACCCCATGCTGACCCCTTTCCATACAGATCCCACTCCATACTGCAGCCTTTTCCATACAGATTCCCACCCACATGCTGACCCCTTTCCATACAGATCCCACTCCATACTGCAAGCCTTTTCCATACAAGATCCCACCCATGCTGCAGCCTTTCCATACAGATCCCACCCCATTACTGACACCCTTTTCCATACAGATCCACCACATGCTGCAGCCTTATCCATACAGATTCCACCCCATACTGACCCCTTTCCTATACAGATCCCACCCCATGCTGACCCTTTATCCATACAGATCCCACCCCATGCTGACCCCTTTCCATACAGATCCCACTCCATACTGCAGCCTTTTCCATACAGATCCCACCCATGCTGACCCCTTTCCATACAGATCCCACTCCATACTGCAGCCTTTTCCATACAGATCCCACCACATGCTGCAGCCTTATCCATACAGATTCCACCCCATACTGACCCCTTTTCTATACAGATTCCACCCCATGCTGACCCTTATCCATACAGATCCCACCCCATGCTGACCCCTTATCCATACAGATCCTACCCCATGCTGACCCCCTTTCCATAAAGATCACACTCCATACTGCAGCCTTTTCCCTACAGATCCCACCACATGCTGACCCCTTTCCATACAGATCCCACTCCATACTGCAGCCTTTTCCATACAGATCCACCACATGCTGCAGCCTTATCCATACAGATTCCACCCCATACTGACCCCTTTTCTATACAGATTCCACCCCATGCTGACCCCTTATCCATACAGATCCCACCCATGCTGACCCTTATCCATACAGATCCTACCCATGCTGACCCCTTTCCATAAAGATCTACTCCATACTGCAGCCTTTTCCATACAGATCCCACCACATGCTGACCCCTTTCCATACAGATCCCACTCCATACTGCAGCCTTTTCCATACAGATCCCACCACATGCTGCAGCCTTATCCATACAGATTCCCACCCCATACTGACCCCTTTTCTATACAGATTCCACCCATGCTGACCCCTTATCCATACAGATCCCACCCCATGCTGACCCCTTATCCATACAGATCCTACCCATGCTGACCCTTTCCATACAGATCCCACCCATGCTGACCCTTTCCATACAGATCCCACTCCATACTGCAGCCTTTTCCATACAGATCCCACCACATGCTGCAGCCTTATCCATACAGATTCCACCCCATACTGACCCCTTTTCTATACAGATTCCACCCCATGCTGACCCTTATCCATACAGATCCCACCCATGCTGACCCCTTATCCATACAGATCCTACCCCATGCTGACCCCTTTCCATAAAGATCACACTCCATACTGCAGCCTTTTCCATACAGATCCCCCACATGCTGACCCCTTTCCATACAGATCCCACTCCATACTGCAGCCTTTTCCATACAGATCCCACCACATGCTGCAGCCTTATCCATACAGATTCCACCCCATACTGACCCCTTTTCTATACAGATTCCACCCCATGCTGACCCTTTATCCATACAGATCCCACCCCATGCTGACCCCTTATCCATACAGATCCACCCCATGCTGACCCCTTTCCATACAGATCCACCCCATGCTGACCCCTTTCCATACAGATCCCACTCCATACTGCAGCCTTTCCATACAGATCCACCACATACTGCAGCCTTATCCATACAGATTCCCACCCATGCTGACCCCTTTCTATACAGATTCCACCCCATGCTGACCCCTTATCATACAGATCCCACCCCATGCTGACCCCTTATCCATACAGATCCTCACCCCATGCTGACCCCTTTCCATAAGATCCACTCCATACTGCAGCCTTTTCCATACAGATCCCACCATGCTGACCCCTTTCCATACAGATCCCACTCCATACTGCAGCCTTTTCCATACAGATCCCACCACATGCTGCAGCCTTATCCATACAGATTCCACCCCATACTGACCCCTTTTCTATACAGATTCCACCCATGCTGACCCCTTATCCATACAGATCCCACCCCATGCTGACCCCTTATCCATACAGATCCTACCCCATGCTGACCCCCTTTCCATACAGATCCCACTCCATACTGCAGCCTTTTCCATACAGATCCCACCACATGCTGCAGCCTTATCCATACAGATTCCACCCCATACTGACCCCTTTTCTATACAGAATCCACCACATGCTGACCCCTTTTCCATACAGATCCCACCCCATGCTGACCCCTTATCTATACAGATCCCACCCCATGCTGACCCCTCATCCATACAGATCCCACCCCATGCTGACCCCTTTCCATACAGATCCCACTCCATACTGCAGCCTTTTCCATACAGATTCCACCCCATGCTGACCCCTTATCCATACAGATCCCACCCCATGCTGATCCCTTATCCATACAGATCCCACCCCATGCTGACCCCTTATCCATACAGATCCCACCCCATGCTGACCCCTTATCCATACAGATCCCACCCCATACTGACCCCTTTTCTATACAGATCCCACCCCATGCTGACCCCCTTTTAATGCAGAAAACTGAAAGTATTTGTATCAAAAAATGAATCATTAGCTTAGAAATAGAAGTGATTTGAGCCACAATGTATAGGCAGAATAAAGAAACTGAGGTGAACTGGTACATTTCCAAGGAACACGGAAAACCCCAAGCACTCCTCGCTATGTTGTCACATGAGTCTGGTATAAGTTGCGTAAACAGTTCTTCCATACCCTAAACCCCATCAGGAGGAAACCTCTGGGTAAGTCTTACAGCGCAAAGTATTAAGGATCTATAGAGCGTGAACTTTAAACTGATCATTTGCAGGACATGTTGTAGCAAATTCTGTAGTAACCTGTAATATGATATATAGTAAACTATGGAGACGGCAGAGACCTGTTGTGCTCAGTTCTGTAATTTCTCTTTCCTTTCTAAACATAAAAAGGAATAAAGACTCCGGCAAAATCTGATATTAACCCTTAAAGCGAACCTGTCACCCCCCCCGGGCATCAAAAGCTCTAATAGCCACCTTCTGCAGCACTAAGGCTGCATTCTGAGAAGGTGCCTATAGGCTTTTGATGCCCTTTATAGTATGAAATATTAAGTTAGGTAAATGCTCACTCTTCTGAAGATCGAAGACCGGGAGGCGGGGTTTCACGCTCCTCCGGCCCGCCCCCTCTTGTCAGTCATTGTGCGCGCCTGCTGCTGTCTCCCCTCAGTGTGGAAAATGAACGCGCGTCTCCGTTCTCATGCACGGAGCCGCGCATGCGCTGTGCGCCCGGTGTCCAGGAAGTCGACACCGGGCGCACAGCGCATGCGCGGCTCCGTGCATGAGAACGGAGACGCGCGTTCATTTTCCACACTGAGGGGAGACAGCAGCAGGCGCGCACAATGACTGACAAGAGGGGGCGGGCCGGAGGAGCGTGAAACCCCGCCTCCCGGTCTTCGATCTTCAGAAGAGTGAGCATTTACCTAACTTAATATTTCATACTATAAAGGGCATCAAAAGCCTATAGGCACCTTCTCAGAATGCAGCCTTAGTGCTGCAGAAGGTGGCTATTAGAGCTTTTGATGCCCGGGGGGGGTGACAGGTTCGCTTTAAGGACTGAGATATTTTGGATATTGAGGATTATTTTTTTCTGAATCTTTTTGTGTTCACACTGCCATAACCATTGAATTATTTAGGAGTACATAACGATATGAGGGTTGTTTTCTATAGGATAAGTTGTTCGGGATATATGAAATATAGGGTCAGATATATTATTATATTTCCGGCAGTTCTTTTTCTTTGGAGAAATACTTTTCAATTAGTGAATTTAAAAACTGTAAGTGGAAATACAGAGGATTAAATGCCGTACTCCACTGGAGGCAAGGAGTCCTTGATGGTGATTTTATCATTCAACACGTTTCGGAGATTCCATCTCCATCAAGACAAAATGAAATTGTGACAGTTGATAAGGTAATATATATGTTTGTACAGTGTTAGCCAGTAGATAGAAAAATATTCAAATCTGAGAGTCCTCAGTGGTTGATACCTTTTAAAAAGACTGTCAGGACATTTTTTAGTGTGATGCTAATATTACCCTTGAATAGTGCTCGTGCAGACCTTTTAAAACATATAAAAATCATTACTGTACCCACTGTAGTTTTCTTGCTATAAGTATCTTCACACCCTGCAGGCAGCTGGCTGCACTAGTCCAGTCTATTACATTTACTGCTGAATAGTCAATAGTATGTAAATGTTATTTAAATGTCCACGCCCACCCAAGCTGGTCTTCCCTCCCTCCCCCTGTGCTCTGTGACTCACTAATAGCATTCATTTTTATTTGCCTGTCCTGCAAGCTTCTTCTAAGGGGGAGGGGGAGGGAGAGATGGCAGGCACATTCATAGTTGAGCTGTTAGATAAGGTATTCCCCTCCATCTGTGCTGACCTCCTGATGGAGAGGGGGAAGGTGTTTGTTGCTCTGAGCACAAGCCCGTTCTGTCTGTGAGAGATTCTATGTGTTTATTTAAACATATGTTTTCTTGAATATAAGGGACATCAGTGCAGACAGGAGAATACAGACCTCCCATGTGAGTGATTTCCACTGAACGTTCCTTGTGTGCTTCCAGAGGAAGGTACTGCATAGGGCGTGGCAGTGATATCACTATATGAATATTCATTTCCTGGGGAGAAGGCAGCAGAGAAGTAAGTGATCATTCACTGTGATTGACAGATAGAATAAATCTCTTTTTTTGCAATTTACACAGGATAGGGGGTAAATATAAATAAAATAAATAGTATTTTTCGGATTTTAAGACACATTTTTGTTTCCCCCAAATTGGGGAGAAAATGGGGGTGAGTTTTAATATATGAATTTTAAACGTGACAAATATCAGTTTGATAGGACCACTGTATATTCCAGATTTGTGCACTGCAGAATGTGCATAGGGCTTGAAAAAATTAGCCCCATGGGCTGAGTGAAGGTTGACAAAGGAAGACACCATCCCAAGATCCTCCGATCACAAATAGTAGCTAAGCTGGAGTAAGAATACTGTCTTAGTTTGTCCAGTGCACAATGTGCATAGGGTTTTTTAAAAATTAACCATATGGGCTGAGTGAAGATTGGCGCAGAAAGACACCATCTCAAGGGTCCCCAGTTACAAACAGTAGCTAGGCTGGAGTAGTAATACTGCCATGTTTTTCCACTGCACAATGTGCATAGGGTTTGCAAAAATTAGCGCCATGGGCTGAGTCGTGGTTGACGAAGGAAGGAAACAGGTTTTTATGGGAAGGGGCTGATGTTAACAGAAGTAGCATAAATCAGTATTTTTGTTGAATTTAGGTTGGTTTGCTGTCATATGGAGGGATTACAAACTGTGGAGATATCCAGTCCTTGTTGAATTTAATCAGAGTAAGTCTGTCTGCATTTTCCGTAGAAAGGCGTGTGCACCTATCAGTGATGATTGACCCAGCGGAAGTGAAAACACGCTGTGACATCACACTAGCGGCCAGGCAGACCAGCACCTCTAAGGCATATAAGGAGAGGTCAGTGCCAACGTGTTCAGCTTGGACACCCAATAATTAAAGGGAACTGAAGCGTCAGAAAGGACGCACATATGTAAGTACCCTTTGACCATGTTCTACAACTTCTCCTCCTTGGCATTGTTACAGGCATAGATAGCCCTTGCTGTTGCGCCGATTTATTGAAAATTGTCCAATTTGTGCACATTTCCTTCCCCCCTCTGTTGGACCTGGCGTCTCTCCCATTATCCCTTGGTATTGAAAAGAGCCTGTACCTCTGCCACCAGCATTGTCTGAGGGTGATGTTTTTAGCAACTGATCTACAACAACCTTCTTGAAGGATTCCATTATAAAACTCCTTTGTGACTCCCATAAGAGAAAAGTAAATTTCTCCTTGTACCATGAATCAAGAAATGTGGCCAACCAGTATTTGTTGCTGGATAAAATGTGTATCCTGTGTGAGTCTTGCCACAGACAGTTACACAAGAACTGTGCTATGTGGGCCAAGCTGGCAAAAGGCAAATCTTCGGTCCCCAATAGTAGGACCAATTCCAATCCTCTCCTGACGCTGATTCTCCTCCTCCTCTCCAGCCCATTAAGCTTGGGTTCTTGGGTTGGGTGTCTCCTTTGTAGCATTAGGAGTCCCCTCGGTAGTAGACAAAAACAAGTCCTCTCCCTCTTCATCCTCCTCATCACCCAATGTTGCCTCAGAATATTGGCTGGGCTGGGTAGTATCACCCATTGGGAAATCTGTCTACATACCAACATGCTGGCCACTTAAATCTTCCTCTTTGAGATTATGCAGTGATTGTTTCAAGAGACACAGCAGCAGGATGGTTACACTGATAGGTTGATCACCGCTTATGAGGTTGGTGCAGTATTCAAAGTTCTAAAGAACCTCACAAATGTCAGCAATCCACACCCACTCGACAGTTGTTATGTGTGATGGCTTACTCTCAATGTGACGGCATGTAGAAGCTGGTATTCAGCTACTGCCCTCCGCTGCTCACTAATCCTTGCCAACATATTATAGGTAAAGTTCCACGTTGTGGGCAGGTCACAAATGAGTCGGTGACTTGGCAAATTCAAGCTCTTTTACAGTGCTGTAAGAGCAGCAAAAGTGGTAGAGGAATGGCGGAAATGGGCGCTAATATGGTGCACCTTCTCAAGGAGGTTCGTCAAGTCAGGTTAAGCTTACGGAAATTTCTGAACAACTAGGTTCAGCACATGAGTAATACATGGCAGATGTACCAGCTTTCCGACTTTTAAAGCCACCACCAGGTTACGCCCATTTTCCAAGACCCCCAGACCGGGTTGGAGGTGCAGTGGGGAGAGCCACTGATTGTTCTTTCATTTTAAAGCCTGCCACAGCTCTGCTGCAGTATGTGGTTTCTGACCTAAATAGATTAGCTTCAGCAGAGCGTGTTGCTGCTTTGCGGATGTGCTGCTGCACAGCTCCCAGCTTGGCTGTATGGGGAGGGTAATTCTGCAGCGGATGAGGAGCAGGAGGAGGGGAGACAGGAAGTGGAACATGAAGAGGCGAAATATTCTTGGCGTGTGTAGGATGTGCGATGTTTCATTTTTTGCCTTTGTCCCACTCTCCACCAGGTTCACCCAATGTTCCGTAACAGATATGTATCATCCCTGTCTACAGCAACTTGTCTAGGTGTTTATTGTTAGGTGGACCTTTACGGTTACGGCATTGGTGAAAGCATGGTTCAGATTGTTCAACACGTGCTTGTGTAAAGGTACCGTTACACTGCAAAGTCGTTAAGATATCAACAAGGATCTCGGTTGTTAGGACATCTTTTTGACAATGTTGGTAAGATGTAGCGAGCAACTATCGTTCACTCAACCCAGTGAACGATACTTGCTTATTGCTGTGAATAGGCGAAGTCGTTAACGACATCATTATTGCAGTGTCACACAGAACGATGCAGTAGGTTGGCTGATCGAGGATCGTTTGATTTGAGAACATGTACTCAAATCTGCAATCAACAATCCAACGACTTATCGTAGTCATATCTCGGTGTTACACAAGACGACATCCTAACGATGTTGTTTCAACGACTCCAAACCCGTGACGTTTCAGCAATATCGTTCACGATATCGTACCGTGCAACGGGGTTTTAACACAGAGACGCCACACCGGACAAAATAATGGTGGCTTTGAAAACTGTATCGGGGGGCAGCCAAGAGATCACAGAAAGACTGTGTTCCCACAAGCCTAAACGGCAGCATCTCCACAGCTAGCAATTTGGCAATGTGCGAATTTAGTATTTGTGCATGTGGGTGCGGGACTGTGTATTTACGCTTTCTTTCCAAGCTCTCAGGCATGGACAATTGGACGTTTTGCTGGGACAAGGAAGTAGATGTGGTTGATATTTGTTGTGTGTGACCAACCGCAGCTTGTAGGCAGGAGGTATGAGCGCCTTCTTCCTGACCAGCAAACCATCTTTGGCACCCTGGTGTTCTGCCCACCTACTTGGGTGCTTGGCTGCCATGTGGTTTTGCATACTGCTGGTGCTCAGATTGCCTTTGCCCTGGCCTCTGCTCAACTTGTTATGGCAGATGTTACAGACTACTGTACAATGTTTTTCTCTGAAGGACTTTCAGAAAAACAATTTCACACAGCGGCATAACACCCCCTTGCCCTGACTGGCCTGGAGGGGAATTCTTGGGAACAGTTGACCCAGTTCTCACTCTGGGCAAACCACGACCCCTGTCGGTGCCTGTGTTGGTGCTACATATCCATCTTCCTCTGTGTTGCCATGGCTATGCGTGCCAACGGTCCAGGTCGGATCAGTGGACTCATCATCAACTACCTCGTCTCCCATATATCCTTCTTCCCAGTTGACTTTGTAGGCTGACCTGATGGTAACTGTGTCTCATCTTCATCAGCCTCCACCTCTGGAGACAGTAAATGACGTTCCTTAAAGTGGCTTTCTTCTGGCCGTGGGTCCTCAAATACTTGAGCATCAAAGCACGCCACCTCCTCAAATCCATCTTCAATGCTGCACAGTGATTGGTAATAGCCTTGGTTGGCTCTGGCCTAACAGGTCTTAAGCGTGGCCAAGCTTGGGGTCATATGTCTCCTGTGACTGATAATGGTGGGAGGAAGGAGAATCAGCTTCAGGATTGGATGGGCCAGGCTTCTGTGTATCGACAGCAGACTGTGTGGTTATAGATAATTTGTTGCTGCTTGACAAATGCTTAGAGGCTTGTCTGCTATCCAAGACAGAATCTGCTCTCGCTCTTCCGATTTACACACATGTTTACGTTCCAGACTGGGAAATTTTTGCATCAAGATTCTTCTTACCTGACAGAGACTCAGTGCCTACTTTTCAGCACTGACAACACCACGTCCACATCCCTGTCCCTTAACAACAGGCTTTTTTTGCATTTTGGGTTTTGTTGACAGATTTTCAGATGTGGCTGGCACAAGCCAACCTAGTTGTCACAGCCAAAATAGTGGGGAAAATAGGCTGGCCCTTAACAAAGGCTGTTTGCTATTTTGGGTTTCTTGTTACAATTGTAGATGTGGCTGCAAAGCAACTGTTCACACAAAACTACTGGGAAAAAGGGCTGGTGCTGCTTGGTAACAGGCCGTAGGAAATGTTTGGACTACGCTTTGCGGAGGGTACTAACTGCCTTTTTAATTGTAGTGATGTGGACTGCAGAAGGACAGGCTGTTACCACAAAAACAACTGGGAAAAGGGGCTGGTGTGGCTTGGTAACAGGCAGTAGGAAATGTTTGGACTGCTGCTTTGCGTTGGACACTAACCGCCCTTTTAAGTGTAGTAATGGGGACAGCAGAAGGCAGGCTGTTACCACAAAAACAAGTGGGAAAATGGGCTTGTGTGTAATTGGGAGCTGGCAATAGGAAATATTTGGACTTCTGCTTTGCGTTGGACATAGTCTTTAGGGATTCATGTCTCTATAGACTATGGTTAACTTTGACGCGTTACTTGTCAAATATCTTTACAGGTGGATTTTTTTCATCTAAAATCTGCAGTTGTTTTACAGTACCAGCACAGAGGACTAGTGTTAATTGAATATCCTCCACAAGCCTTTTTTTAAAGCAGATATTGGCTTTTCTTGCTTTGCTTTAAGCAGTTTTTCAATTTCTGGTGCAGAAACACCCTGCAAAGAAGGAAGCAATTTTTATAAAAATATCAGTTTATTGCTATGCTTTAAAAATAGAAGGTTAAAAAATTGAAACACCTTCCTACGCATTTCAAGCATTAACAGCTCTTCTCATATTGGTAGGCTTCTAAAAATGGAAGGTTAAAAATAATGAAACACTTAGCTTACACGATTTAAGCTTTAACAGCTCTTCATCATATTGGTATGCTCTAAAAATGGAAGGTTAAAAAAACGTAAATACTTACCTACACGTTTCGAGTATTTACTGATCTTAATCATAGCTATGATCACGAGCAGTTAATGCTAAAAATGTGTAGGCAAAAAATTTCAATTTTTTAACCTTCCATTTCAGAGCAAACCAATATGATGAGAGCAGTTAATGATTGAAACGCGTAGGCAAAGGCTTTACATTTTTTAACCTTCTGTGCTGTGTAGCCATTCCCTTAAGAGAAGGACTTATATTATTCTATAGAGATAGTATAGTGTACAGTATTGTTGTAGTTTGCTGCCAACTAGTGGCCTTGTTATAATATGTCTTTCCATGCATTGTATTGTGATTTTTCCCATAATCTTCTCTCTCTAAATCCTCCTATCTCGTTTCCTCACATTCTTCTTGCTTTATCATGCCATCTTGGCAGTGTGTGACTTCAGGACTGAATGGAGGATTATCTTGTTACCTAGCTCCTCCATTTTGCATCTCTCTTTTATCCCATCATCTCCCTGACATCTGAACCTCATCCTATCAAGGTGTATGAATAAATATGTTCAATAAACATGACACTCCTGAGTACAGCTGCAGTGCACACATGGAGCAAGAGGGTAGTGAATAACCACTGCTTGTACAGAGGTCCGTGCTCACATCCCTCAGACACATCTCACATAGATAGGTGCATCGGTGGCAGAATACCTTCCATTTCTAGAGCATGCCAATATGATTAAGAGCAGGTAAAGCTTGAAATATGTAGGGAAGTTTTTTTATTTTTTTAACCTTTACTGTTGCTATAATAAAAATAGTTTTCTGTTTTGCAGGTGCTGGATAATTTTTCTTTACTAAATGACATTGTTGTGCATTTTTTGTTATATTTGCACAGGAAAAAAGCACATAAAAATGCATAGATAAGTGCAAAAAATATTCACAGAATTTTGATGCAGAAACACGGCACATTTCAGTTTCAGTATTCCACGACTGCCAGATGGGAGCATTCTGAGACGTTGTCTACGCACTGGCACCCCCAACATCTTTTCTGATTAGTAGTCTTGGTAGGAGGCACTTTTGTTGGACATGGTCCAGAAAATCAATAAATTCATCTAATATAAGGGAAGGAAAACCTACATATGCCACACTCAAAGGTCATTTTTCATTATGATACTAATAGTACCCTTGAATAGTGCTCAGGTAGACCTTTGACAATATGTAAAGATCGTTACTGCACTCTTTGTAGTTTTCTTGCTATAAGCACCTGCACACCCAGCAGGCAGCATGTCAGATGTGCATCTGCTAAGAGAACACACCTCCTCCCCCTCTTTTATTCTCTGTCTGCAATGAGTCCCTGCGCCTAGAGAGCTGACCACAGTCACATAGCATACAGACCAGAGGAGGGCAGTGCAGTGCAGTGCTGCGTAAATATTTATGCCTTGGGGAGTGGGCAGCAGAGAAGCAAGTGATCACTCACTCTGATTGACAGATGGAATGATTTTTTTATTTTGAAATTTACACAGGATAGTAGGGAAGTATAAATAATAGAAATACATGAATAGATAGAGGGAGCTTCGAGAGAGGACATGGAAACTTTTCTAAGTTACAAATGGATTTTTGACCTGACAGATTCCCTTTAAACTAGTGCTCCAATAAGGGCTTGAGCAAAGTAAATTTTTCATCCGTACAGTGTATAATTAGAACACAAGATTTCGGTTTGTACTATATCACACAGTAGAGAGATTCATTTCTTTCTTTCTTTCTTTCATTCATTCATTCATTCATTCATTCAGTATTTTTGCTTTTTTCATTCTGCCTTTTCATGTCATAATCGGGTGTGCACCTTTATCCTAAATGTTTTCTTTTTCTTGTGGGCTTATAACATTCGCTTATCAGTTTATTCCTACATTTCTAGGAGGTGTAGAAGGGTTACGGCACAATCCAGAGTCTTAAAAATAAGAATGTGAGGCAACATTGATTCATGGGGATTGCAAGGATGAACTAAAATTGTCAGGTTCTCTTTAAGTTCTCATTTGTTGTAGATTAAAAAAAAAAAAAAAAAATTCATACATAACACTGAAATTATGTCACTTCTTTACATTTTAAGACTCATGTCTACAGCGGTACAGGACGCGGGAGGGGTTGTGGTGATCTCTCAGGTGAGACCACAAAATGGTCAAGGAAATGGACCTGAAGAAGGACAGACGTGCGATGCTCCAGGCAGAATGCCCAGAGAGGTTGTTACATTTTACAGGGGAGAACCTGAAGCTTTAGGGGTAAGTCCATTTCATACACACAGCTGTGTTTTGCCAGAATTCACAACTACTTCAGAAATAGGTGTCAGTCCAGCATTATAAAGCCATGCCAAACCAGCTTCACCCCTTCACTCCCGGGAGGTCTTCCATTTTTCATTTCATTTTTCCCTCCTTTTCTTCCAAGAGCCATAACTTTTTTACTTTTCCGTCAATACAGACATGAGGACTTGTTTTTTGCGAGACGAGTTGTACTTATTAATAACATCATTCATTTTACCATATAGTGCACTGGAAAACAGGAAAAAAAATCCCAGTGCGGTGAAATGGCACAAAAAGTGAAATTCCACATTGTTGTTTTTTTTTTTTTTTTCAATCACCATGTTCCCTATATGGTAAAACCTACATGTCAGTATGATGCCTTGGGTTGGTACGAGATCGTAGATACCAAACATGTATACTTTTACTTTTATCTAAGTGGTAGACAAAAATTCATACATTTGTAAAACAAAAAGATTTGGGCTTTTGGCGTCATTTTCCGTGACCCGTAATTGGTCTTATTTTTCCAGATTTGGGGCTGTGTGACGGCTTATTTTTTGCGGCATGAGCTCATGTTTCTAATGATACAATTGTTGGGTAGATGTCATGTTTTGATCGCCCGTTATTGTATTTTATTTCAATGTTGCAGCGACCAAAAATACCTAATTTTGGCGCTTTGATTTTTTTCCATTATATAATTTCCAGATCTGATTACCGTAATTGATTTTATATTTTGATAGATCGGGCATTTCTGAATGTGGCAATAACAAATATGTATATTAATATTTTTTGATAGTTTTATTTTCAATGGGGCAAAAGGGGAGTGATTTGAACTTTTATTTATATTTTTTTCATATATTTTTTACATTTTAATTTTTCTTTATTTTACTTTGCACTTAGAGCGCTTCAATACTGCAGGGTCCAATCGCTTCTGATGATCCATGGCTCTGTACTGCAGAAATCATCAATCATCACCAGGGTAACCCCTTCCCGACCCTTGACATAATGGGACGTCATGGGTCGGGAGCCCACCTTTGATCCGCTTTAGCGCGGATCTTACATTAGTCACCCACATCTCAGATGATCTCATCAGCTGAGATGTTATGCTCACAGCACCGATTGGATCCAAGACCCATC
The DNA here is from genome assembly GCA_033576535.1 of Allobates femoralis. Classification (NCBI taxonomy): domain Eukaryota; kingdom Metazoa; phylum Chordata; class Amphibia; order Anura; family Aromobatidae; genus Allobates; species Allobates femoralis. The sequence goes on along the minus strand of JARQOC010000009.1, from coordinate 159,233,743 downwards.
GGTGCTGTTAAACTTTTAGATCACAATGTCATTCACTGACAGCGCGATCCAACAGCACCGCGGCGGGGATTGCATTGTTCCCTGCTAAGATAGGAGATCCTGCGATGAGATCACGGATCTTCGTGCAATACCTTATAGCCCAGGGTCCTGGTGTGACTCTGGAAGCTATCAGCATTCACTCCCTGTCAGTGGTTGGCAAGCGCTGCTAACCACTGAAAGTAAAACTGAATGCCATGTCCCGATGTGCTGTAGCGGACCATGACCATGACCATGACCCCGTGATATCCCACTGCAGCAGACCCGGTCCGGTACCGAGTACCCTTGTCCCAATGGGCTCGACATAAGCGGTTACCTGGTTTTCACTAGAGCCACTGACTCGCCCCCAGGGCTGGTTAGGTACTCAGAACCGGGCTGGTTCGGTCTCTCGGGGGACGCATGGGGGCTGAGACCCAGCTCCCCAGTCACCCTATGGAGTCACTTAAAAATGCAGAGGAAATGTTTTAGGAATAATGGATCATGACGCCACCCATGGTTTGCGGCTATGGGTAGCCGCCACTGCTGCAGAACCTCTGGGGATGATGGACAATGAAATGGCTCCCCATGGGTGGAGTGGGCCCACAGAGCAGTGGATGTTGGAAGGTCATTGGGGTGCAGGATGGAGGTCACAAAGTAACAGACAGACTCATGGTTGTTGGTTCCTCAGGTCCTTTACTGGTGGTACTGGTGCAAGGACAGGCGATGTTACTGGGAGTCCATGCAACCTGGGAGCAACTCAGGGTTTTCCTCACCCGGCAAATTCTGAGACCTCCCCGCTCCTCTCTTCTGTGGGTCCCTGCTGCTGCTTAGACTGAGCTGCGGCCCTCTCTCTCTCTTGCGTGGTGCCGGTATGACAGGCAGCTCGAGTCCTTCTCCAGCCCCACTTTTCTGGCAGCTGCTCTTGGCTTGTTCTCGCTGCTTTGTCTGTGGACACTTTGGTGTGGCTGGGGGACTTGGAATCCCCCACCCTCCAGTGTTGGCTGCCGGGACGTTAGGCCCTGCACAGCCTCGGACTCCGATTCTTGGCGCTCTCTAAACTGGGGTGAGCTTGACACCGGTCTACTCCCCAGGCTGTCCTCGACTTCCTCAGACCCTTGCCTACGGGCCCCTCAAGCTAGGCTTTCGCTTTCCTGGGACAAGCTTAGCAATGCTCCAGTCCACAGGATGTCTTCCTCAATCCTCCTAGGAACTGAACTGACTAACTCCGCCTCAGACCAGAATTTACAGGGGAGCTGCTGCCTTGAACTCAGGTTTAGAGCTCCCCCTTCAGGCCTGGATGCAGAAAGGTGGTGTGTGCTTTGGTTTACCTTGTGTAAATACCCTCTGTTGTGCTCAGGTACGAAAACACCCCCCTAAGGAGGCAATGACATTGTGGCATTCGGACTCTGGGGTTTCACACCACTGATGGTGTGGTTAGGCTTGTGCTGTAGGTAGCTGATAGGTACCACTCTAGCAGCGGTGGTCGGTCTCCATAGCAACAGGCTGTAAACAAAAAAAGTGTTAAAATCTCAAGAACGGCGGACATTTAAGCCGTAAAGTGCAAAATTATTTGTATTTACAAGTAAAATCCAATAATATCCATGTGTGAAAATGAAATAAAACCTTTATACTGGAAGAGTTTAGCTCTGAAGTCAGCAGAATTGAGCAAAAGCTGAACTATCCAGTAATAAAGTGTATACTATCCTGTATACAAAGTGTACAATAGCCACACATAGGGGGGGATGATTAATCACCGTGTTATAGTGCTGTAGGAAGAAGTGTCCATCACACAGACTACAACTCCCAGAATCCTTGGTAATATAAATACGTGGAAAGGCATCATGGGAAATGTAGTCACAGAGCGCCTGTTGCTGCAGTAGTAGTGAGCGAAAATAACTACAACTCCCAGAACCCTTGGCGGTAGAACTACATAGAAAGGCATCATGGAAATGTAGTTTGCGTCCCCTGTAATGCCCCAGTGACTGAGCCCCGCGGCGGCTCCTCGCTGTGCTCCTGCTCTATTGATCCGGTGTGTTGTCGCCTCCATGACCGGGATCAGCTCCGAGCAGCGGCCCCCAGTCATGACCGTCAGTCAAGCGAGACATTATAGTAACCATGGTAACAGACGCTGGAGGACGGACCAAACCATTCAACCATTTAATAGGGGGCACTCTGGTATCAGACACAACTCGAGTGACTGTTATTCAAATGTAATTATATTATAGGAGCTGATGAAGTGTAGGTATGGTGTCCAGCATGAGAACAGGGCATGGAAACATTACTCCGGGGGAGTGCGGCTAAACACACAGGTGTTCAGGGGCAGATCCCCCCACAGCCGGCTCTTGGTTCAGCTCAAACGTATACTGACATGGTGGAAGATGGCAGGTCCAAGCTGAAGAAAGGAGGTGAGAAAGGGGTGAGTGGTCTGAAGGGGGCAGGGAGGGAAGGAGGTGAGGGACTGCGGGGGGCAGGGAAGGAATGAGGTGAGGGGTCTGCGGGGGGCAGAGGAAGGAATGAGGTGAGGGGTCTGCGGGGGCAGAGGAAGGAGGTGAGGGGTCTGCGGGGGGCAGAGGAAGGAGGTGAGGGGTCTGCGGGGGGCAGAGGAAGGAATGAGGTGAGGGGTCTGCGGGGGGCAGAGGAAGGAGGTGAGGGGTCTGCGGGGGGCAGAGGAAGGAGGTGAGGGGTCTGCGGGGGGCAGAGGAAGGAATGAGGTGAGGGGTCTGCGGGGGGCAGAGGAAGGAATGAGGTGAGGGGTCTGCGGGGGGCAGAGGAAGGAGGTGAGGGGTCTGCGGGGGCAGAGGAAGGAGGTGAGGGGTCTGCGGGGGCAGAGGAAGGAATGAGGTGAGGGGTCTGCGGGGGCAGAGGAAGGAGGTGAGGGGTCTGCGGGGGCAGAGGAAGGAGGTGAGGGGTCTGCGGGGGGCAGAGGAAGGAATGAGGTGAGGGGTCTGCGGGGGCAGGGAGGGAAGGAAGAAGGTGAGGAGGGTGCAGGGAGGAAAGGAAGGAGGTGAAGGGTCTGCGGGGGCAGGGAAGGAATGAGGTGAGGGGTCTGCGGGGGCAGAGGAAGGAATGAGGTGAGGGTCTGCGGGGGCAGAGGAAGGAATGAGGTGAGGGGTCTGCGGGGGCAGAGGAAGGAATGAGGTGAGGGGTCTGCGGGGGGCAGAGGAAGGAATGAGGTGAGGGGTCTGCGGGGGGCAGAGGAAGGAGGTGAGGGGTCTGCGGGGGGCAGAGGAAGGAGGTGAGGGGTCTGCGGGGGGCAGAGGAAGGAATGAGGTGAGGGGTCTGCGGGGCAGGGAGGGAAGGAAGAAGGTGAGGAGGGTGCAGGGAGGAAAGGAAGGAGGTGAAGGGTCTGCGGGGGCAGGGAAGGATGGAGGTGAGGGGTCTGCGGGGGGCGAAGGAAGGAGGTGAAGGGTCTGCGGGGCAGGGAAGGAATGAGGTGAGGGGTCTGCGGGGGGCAGAGGAAGGAATGAGGTGAGGGGTCTGCGGGGGGCAGAGGAAGGAATGAGGTGAGGGGTCTGCGGGGGCAGAGGAAGGAATGAGGTGAGGGGTCTGCGGGGGGCAGAGGAAGGAATGAGGTGAGGGGTCTGCGGGGGCAGAGGAAGGAATGAGGTGAGGGGTCTGCGGGGGCAGAGGAAGGAATGAGGTGAGGGGTCTGCGGGGGGCAGAGGAATGAGGTGAGGGGTCTGCGGGGGGCGAAGGAAGTAGGTGAGGGGTCTGCGGGGGGCGAAGGAAGTAGGTGAGGGGTCTGCGGGGGGCGAAGGAAGGAGGTGAGGGGTCTGCGGGGTGCAGAGGAAGGAAGGGGTGAGGGGTCTGCGGGGGGCGAAGGAAGTAGGTGAGGGGTCTGCGGGGGGCGAAGGAAGGAGGTGAGGGGTCTGCGGGGGGCGAAGGAAGGAGGTGAGGGGTCTGCGGGTGCAGAGGAAGGGGCGAGGGGTCTGCGGGGGGCGAAGGAAGTAGGTCAGGGTCTGCGGGGTGCAGAGGAAGGAAGTAGGTGAGGGGTCTGCGGGGGGCGAAGGAAGGAGGTGAGGGGTCTGCGGGGTGCAGAGGAAGGGGCGAGGGGTCTGCGGGGGGGCGAAGGAAGTAGGTCAGGGGTCTGCGGGGTGCAGAGGAAGGAAGTAGGTGAGGGGTCTGCGGGGGGCGAAGGAAGGAGGTGAGGGGTCTGCGGGGTGCAGAGGAAGGGGGCGAGGGGTCTGCGGGGGGGTGAAGGAAGTAGGTCAGGGGTCTGCGGGGGGGCGAATGAAGTAGGTGAGGGGTCTGCGGGTGCAGAGGAAGGAAGTAGGTGAGGGGTCTGCGGGGTGCAGAGGAAGGAAGGAGGTGAGGGGTCTGCGGGGTGCAGAGGAAGGAAGGAGGTGAGGGTCCTGCGGGGGTGCAGAGGAAGGAAGGAGGTGAGGGGTCTGCGGGGTGCAAAAGGAGGTGAGGGGTCTGCGGAGTGCAGAAGGAGGTGAGGGGTCTGCGGGGGGCAAAGGAAGGAGGTGAGGGGTCTGCGGGGTGCAGAGGAAGGAAGGAGGTGAGGGGTCTGCGGGGTGCAAAAGGAGGTGAGGGGTCTGCGGAGTGCAGAAGGAGGTGAGGGGTCTGCGGGGGGCAAAGGAAGGAGGTGAGGGGTCTGCGGGGGGCGAAGGAAGGAGGTGAGGGGTCTGTGGGGTGCAGAGGAAGGAAGGGGGTGAGGGGTCTGCGGGGGGGGGGGCGAAGGAAGTAGGTCAGGGGTCTGCGGGGTGCAGAGGAAGGAAGGAGGTGAGGGGTCTGCGGGGTGCAGAGGAAGGAAGAAGGTTAGGGGTCTGCGGGGTGCAGAGGAAGGAAGGAGGTGAGGGGTCTGCGGGGTGCAGAGGAAGGAAGGAGGTGAGGGGTCTGCGGGGTGCAAAAGGAGGTGAGGGGTCTGCGGGGTGCAGAGGAAGGAAGGACTTACTCCTACAAGGTGATGAGAGGTACAGTCTCCAGGATATTGAACAGCACTGTATAGACGGGAAGTCAGTCTGTCTCCCTTCCATATCAAAGATTCAAGATTTAAAGCAGCTTTATTGGCAGGACTAAATACACCTAAGGGTGCTTTCACACTACGTTTTTTTGCTTCTCCGATGCTGCCCGATAAAAATCGGACAGTATCGGACCGATTTTCAGACCCCATGCATCCCTATGGGGATCGGACCGAATCGGATGTGCACTAAATGCCATCCGATTTGGTCCGATCCGATTCTGTCCGATTTTATTATCGGTGCAAAAATCGGAGCCTGCACCGATTTTTGCACCGAAAATAAAATCTGACAGATTCGGATCGGACCAAATCGGATGGCATTTAGTGCACATCTGATTCGGTCCGATCCCCATAGGGATGTATGGGATCCGAAAATCGGTCCGATGCTGTCCGATTTTTATCGGACAGCATCGGAAATGAAGAAATCGTAGTGTGAAAACACCCTTAGCAAAATCGTAGTGTGAAAGTAGCCTTAGATAGATTTTCCAAATTGTGGCCCAACTTTGCTCCAATCACCCCTCCCATCCCAAGTGATCTTATGTATGCTAAGTATTTTGGTGCTTTTTTTTCTTTTGCAACATTTTGCAAAATGCACAACTTTTCCAGAACATCATAAAACCAGTTAAAGATGGAAGTAGACCGTTTTTGGGCTTTGCACAGAATTCAAAAATTGCTTGTGCTGTTCTGCGGAATGCAAAAAACCATTATCAATAACTTCCTCACCTTAATGGCCACTTTACACGCAGCTACAGGTAACAGGTTTTCCACAGGTAACTTACTGGCTGCAGTGAAATCATGGAGACATAGTTCCATTTGTACACAGCAACAAGATAGAACCATGTCTCCATGATTTCACTGCAGCCAGTAAGTTACCTGTGGAAAACCTGTCACCTGTAGCTGCGTGTAAAGTGGCCATTAGGTACCGTCACACGCCACAATCTCGACTGGCGATGTGTGGCGATCTAACGTGCGCGCTCACATGGTCGCCTCAGACCGCCGATGGCGGCTTCACATGCTGCAATTTTGCCCTGAACCTGAGGCGATGTGTCGCTCTGAAAATCGCCTCGCCTACAGCGGAACCAATCTTGCTTATTTCCATTGCCGCTTCACACGCTGCAATCTCAAAGTCAATGCGGGGTACATGTTCAGCGCCGCGAGGAGGTAGGTGTGCCACAGTGGTTTACACCGCTCCCCATACACGCTCATTGGACAACGCAACAGCGTTACAATTGGTCAGCCTGCTCTGGAAGGCTAATACATGACGCCATTACCATTGTGTGGTACTGGACGGACAGCTCTTCAAATACGGCGCGGTGTCAAGTGACAGCCAATGGGAACACAGTAGCCCACACCAATCAGCTCAGACGGGGCGCGGACTACAGCACGCTGAGGCATGCGTACGGGAAATCATGGAAAGCGCTGTTTCCATCATTATCGCCCATCACACGCCACAACACGGAAATATCGCCTTAAGGATTTTGGCTGATTACTGAGCAGTGTTCAGGAATCGGCCGATGGGCGAGGGGTGATTTATCGCTGCAAAATTGCCCAATCACACGCCGCAACCGATTGCTCCGGGGCGACATATCGCCTTTCAGATTTCCAGGCGACATTGCGGCGTGTGCCGGTTCCTTTAGTGTTTGGCCGCAGCGGTCACTTCAGCCAGTCGCTGAGCTCCGTGATTGATGCCAACTGTCTCAGCCTGACCATGGAGCTGTGACCGGCTTCACACTGTTGATGGGGCCAGGATGCTGGCGCTGGACCGGGGAGGGGGAGGACCTCTTTATTTTTTATCTGTTTACATCTTTTTGAGTGTCTGCGGTCCACTTTCCTGAAAATGGAAATCCCCTTTTAACAATGCAAAATGCAGTAATAAAAAGGCTCCAAAATGAAGGAGAAAGATTTTTCTTAAAAGCTGTCTGTCTGGCTGCAGTGAGTGGGTCCCCAGGGGCCCCAGGGTCAGGCGGTGGGCTCTGTGCAGCAGTTCTCAGCTTGTGGATGTTTCCTGTCATTTAGCTGGTGTCGTGCGGGTTTATTTTGCTCTTTATCATTCGTGTTGCTCCCCCCAGGGGTCAATCGCGTCTTTTCAGCTTTGTAGTAATAGTCATTAGATCTATGGTCACCAACTGTTCCCTTACCAATTCCAGGGGATTATGGGATTTAGTGATGTCATCAGAATAGACAATGAAGATATTATTCCCCGTTAACCAGCCAGGAGCGAAAAAAGGAATCGCTCCTTCTTGAAGACTCTGTCGTATTAACCCTTCAGTTCTAAACCTTGATGACAATCTGAGAACCTCTTTTACCATAATATCCATATCTAAAAATGAAGTAAGTGGTGACTTCAGGCTGACATTTTGGTGGTCCTTTCCTTATACACAGCAGCCATATGGAAGACGTGCTGCAGTGTAAAGCATGGCAGCCGGATGGAAGACGTGCTGCAGTGTAAAGCATGGCAGCCGTATGGAAGACGTGCTGCAGTGTAAAGCATGGCAGCCGTATGGAAGACGTGCTGCAGTGTAAAGCATAGCAGCCGTATGGAAGACGTGCTGCAGTGTAAAGCATGGCAGCCGTAAGGAAGACGTGCTGCAGTGTAAAGCATGGCAGCCGGATGGGAGACGTGCTGCAGTGTAAAGCATGGCAGCCGTATGGAAGACGTGCTGCAGTGTTAAAGCATGGCAGCCGTATGGAAGACGTGCTGCAGTGTAAAGCATGGCAGCCGGATGGAAGACGTGCTGCAGTGTAAAGCATGGCAGCCGGATGGGAGACGTGCTGCAGTGTAAAGCATGGCAGCCAGATGGGAGACGTGCTGCAGTGTAAAGCATGGCAGCCGGATGGGAGACGTGCTGCAGTGTAAAGCATGGCAGCCGTATGGAAGACGTGCTGCAGTGTAAAGCATGGCAGCCGTATGGAAGACGTGCTGCAGTGTAAAGCATGGCAGCAAGACACCAGCACTGTTCAGATTTTCTAGATCTCAACATCTCTTGTTAGAAAATCTATTTGTGAATGAAAGGGCCTGGATTATCCTTCTATACTGCCCAGATTTTAGGCATTATCCCCTGTACATATTGTCACCCAGACGCTCAATTATGTCCCAGCTGAAATTTATTTTTCTTTTTTTTTTCTCTTTAAGATCATCTTTAAGACAAAAAAGAATCACAGGATACAAGATGACGAACTGGGAGACCATCTTTACCCAAAATCGGGTGATACCGCAACACGTGCAGAGATGGAAGCACAGCTCGGCGGGCACGTTTGGCTTTCAGATTTTCCTGGGCACCCTGGAAGGGATCCCCGGCAGACAGGTGAGCCGTGCATGCATGGGTGCAGTGTGTGATGTACGCTGTAGCTGAGGAATATGCTTCCACTGAATAATAACATGCTTGACAGTTTTATGCTGACAATATTCCTGCTCATGCTGTGCCAGCGGTCCCAGTGCTTGGCACAGCCCCATGTGCAAGGACTGGTGGTGGATCATGGACACAGCTGCTCCAACCACTGCCAGGGGCGGTAAGGGATCACCGAGTGCTGGTGCTGAACTCCGAATATAATCTGAACTAAACCCTACACAGATCGGGGGCAGACAACAGGGAACAGTCACTGCAGCAACTACAAAAAAAGGAGAAAACATTCATTTATTTCAATTATTAAAACCAGGGAAGAATTAGATGGATAACTTGGAGATGATGGTGTTGCTGTGTAAATTTTCTTTGTTTTTTTTCTCTTTCTCTCTCTCACCCCCTGTTTATCTCTTTTTCTTTCTCACTTTCTCGCGCTCTCTTTTTCAGCTCAATTTAAAGGGATCCTGTCACCTCCAAAACGCCACCTAAGCTTCAAAATCATGTCCCTGCACCACCCTATCACTAATCTCACACTCCTTTTGTCTCAGAAAAGCATCCTGTGAAAGTGCAGAAAAACGTTTTATAACTTACTCATTAGTCATGTTAATTAGCAGGGGCTATATTCGTTAGCCCCTAGGGCGTGTTCTGAATGTGCCTCTTCGTCATAAGATCACGCCTATTAGGGCGTATTCAGAGCCTCCCTGCTCTCCATGGTGCTGCCTGGGCTGTAATGACGCGAATCGCGTCATTTCCGGCATCGGGTGACTATCAGTACACTCGCGCAGCTCTGTAGGCTTCAAGCACCGCATTGCGCATGCGGTGCTTGAAGCAGTAAACGGTGGCGTAGGTGTATTGACGTCACCCGATGCCGAAAATGACGCGATTTGCGTCATTACAGCCGTGGAGAGCAGGGAGGCTCTGAATACAATATGAATAGAAGATAACACCTATTAGGGCGTGATGTAATGACGAAGAGGGAACGCCCTGAGGGCTAAAGAATATAGCCCCTTCTAATTAACATCACTAATGAGTAAGTTATATAACGTTTTTCTCCACTTTCACAGGATGCTTTTCTGAGACAAAAGGAGTGTGAGATTAGTGATAGGATGCTGCAGGGACATGATTTTGAAGCTTAGGTGGCGTTTTGGAGGTGACAGGATCCCTTTAAATGAGCTTTATTGGCAGGACTAAGTACATGTTAGCATTGCCAAAGCAAATGGTAAAAACAGGAGGACAGGGGTAGGGACATATCTAGGGTGGGATATAGAGGTCCAGCATATATCAGGCTCCTCTATGGCTATGTTCACACATTGCGCTTTTTTTACGTGGGTGCTTTTTTCAGCGTTTTGCCCCTGCTTAAAAAAAGCCCCATAAAAAACTCAGTGCATGCACACAGGACCAGAGGGCATATTAGCCCCCCAGTTCTGTGTACTGATCCGGTCCGCGGCTGTCTGCCTTAAGCGGACAGCTACGGATCGGATCACACACGCAGTCTGAAGCCGGCCTAAGGCTGGCTTCACACTGCAGTTTTTTCACTGATCAGTGTCCATCCAGTTTGTGTGCCAAAACCAGGAGTGTCTCCAAAACCTAGAACAGGTGTCAATCTTTCAATTATAGTTTTTCTCTGCAAGTTCCTCCCCTGGTTCTTCTCCCGGATTTGGCACACAAACTGGAACAGGAATAAAACTGCAGTGTGAAACCAGCGTAAGACAAAACCAGCAGTGGGTGATAAATATAGAAGTGGTGACGTGTTTCTATTATACTTTTCCTCTGACTGTTCCACTCATGGTTTTGTCTTAGGAGCAGGAGATACGCCATTTCTGACAGTTTTGCGCGTAGATCAGTCCCACTTTGCCAGCAAAACCCGATGGGTCTTCAAACAGTGATAGTAATAAAGTTGTGGTTTTACACCACTCCTGCAGCCCCTCCCCTGGTGCCTCCATATTTTGAGCATGTGCACAATAATTTTTATTCACATTTTTCCACAACAACATAGGGCACAAGTGAGGTGCAGGAACTGCTCTGCACATGCTCAGTGTGGTACAACGGATACCCAGGTATATGACTCTCCTGAAGAAGGGGCAAGTGTGTGCCCTGAAACACATACAAATAATGTTCATAATCTTTGGATTGGAACATTCATTCCCTTTGTATCTTTTTCATTTTTTTTTTAATTCTTTTACCTAATGTTTTCTTAACTTTTTGCATTACTTTCTAGAAAATCCAAGATTATTAGTGACCTGGAGGCCATTGGGCAAGGGGACTTGGCTAAGATCCCTCAGAAGCAAGTGTCTGGTTATGCACATTTGCAGCAGGTCACAACAGCCAGAAGGGCTCTACCAAGTACTAGAGACACTTATGAAGCAATGTATAAAGGCCCCGTCACACACATCAATGTCGCCAGCGTTCTGATTGCTAACAACATTGACAGCTGATCGCTGGTGAGCTGTCACACAGGCAGACTCACCAGCGATCAGTACCAGCGAGAACGCTGGTAACCATGTAAACAAGCAGGTAACTAAGCGCCACGCGGTGCTTAGTTACCCACAGTTTACCATGGATACCAGCTCCCAGCGCTTGCTGAGAGGCGCTGGGAGCTGGCTTCTTGCTTGTCTCCTGGTGTCACACGCAGCGATGCTGTGTGTCCACCAGGCGGCCATCTCCAGGTTTTCGAACCTGTCGGAAAACCTAGCGACCATCAACCAGCGATTTATCGCTGGTTGATTCACCATGTCACATGCGTCAATATCTCTACAACCTCGTGCAGCAGCGACATTGACAGCGATATTGACGCGTGTGACAGCCCCTTAAACCAAGACTGCGGTAATCAGTATGAGTCTGGGGTTACACGAGCAAGTAAAAAATTTAACTTTTTCTTACTTTTCATACACGTGTTGTCCGTATACAATCAGTTTTTTTACTCAGAAGGAACATTTACAGTTTCCACCTTACAGAATTGTAATGCATCTGTAAAAGTTAGACGCCATGCTGATGGTTCATGAGGCGTCTGTTTTTTTTTTTTTTTTACCCTCTCGTATTGGATAGATTTCAGAGAAAAATCACAGCATGCTCAAAATGGCGGAGAAGAAAACGCAGATTTGCCTCATTGAATAACATAAGTCCTAGTGCAATCTGTTCTTTTATTGGACTGCGCTCCTCCGATTTATACCCTGAGTGACCCCTAAGTGCCATTTTATGTTGAATATTGATATTCTTCTTTGGTTAATTGTAAATTTTGCTAAGAAACCAAATTTACAATGTGGGTTGAATAATTTTGCTTGCATTTGTGATACAAAAATACCCTCATAGGACTTAGAACAATTCTTTTAATCTGACGTTTGATTTTCCGGAAACACTACATAGCATCTAGCTTTCTAGTGGAAAAAGCACTAGACTGCGCCAATGTAGGATACCCTAAACCAGTGTTCCCCAACTCCAGTCCTCAAGGGCCACAAACACATGTTTTCAGGATTTCCTTAGCATTGCAAAAGGTGTTTGAATCATCACCTGTGCAGGTGAATAAATTATCACATGTGTAATACTAAGGAAATCCTGAAACCATGACTTGTTGACTGCACTTGAGGACTGGAGTTGGGGAACACTGCCATAAACAGCACAGTGCTGTCCTGGTGCTGGTTCCCAGTCTGTCCCCGTGTTCCCAGGAGCTCGGCCTTTGGTCACTAGGTAGGCTCCTTGGTTTGTGGTATATATTTGTCCTATCCTGCCGCCATGCTTTACACTGCTATTTTGCTTTTCAAATTACTGAGTATAAAAGGGATGTTAAAAGGGTGTGCAGTTAAGTTAGGACACATCATCTACACGAAGCAGGACGGCGATCACAAGAAGAGAGGAGGCTCCGGATCAAGATCAGTGATACCAATCTGTCCTGTCACCCTCCCCGTGTAAAGTATAATAAAATCTATTTGTATGTTATGCAAATCTTCTTGGGGCTTATATATCTTATACTACTATAATATAATAAACGCTTCCTGCTGGTGACTGCGCTTTAAATGGGGAAAACCTGGTGACGAGTTCATTTTAAATATACCATGAAGCGCTGCGATGATGGTGAATATATAGCTTAAATTCGGCACAAGTGACTTTACCTGGAACTAGACATCCCTCAAAAATTGATGAAAAGACAAGAAGAAAGTTTGACATCTCAGTAAGGCGGCCGTCCACACGCTGAGATATCCTTAGCGATATTGTAAGCGATCACGTGCACGCGCAATCGCTTACAATATCGCTCACATCGCTGGTGAGATGTCACACAGACAGACTCACCAGCGATGTGGAGCAGCGATCTCGCTCGTTACTATGGTACACATCGGGTAACTAGGCGCCGCGCGTCGCTTAGTTACCCGACGTGTACCATAGTTACCATCTCCCAGCATAGGCGCGGTCGCTGGGAGATGGATCATCGTGGTGTTATACACCACGATGATGCAGATCGTTGCATCGTTCATCGCTAGATCTGAGAACCGAACCTCAGATCAGCGATGTCACGATCAAGCGATTTACCATCGTAAATCGCTTGATTACATGCAACGATATCTTGCCCGATATCGCTTAAGCGATCAAAAAGGAGATCGCTTAAACGATATCGGGCAAGATATCGTTCCGTGTGACGGTCCCCTTAGTGATACATCGCTGCAATCAGGGCCTCTGCCCCTACATCATGCTGCTGTTAGGTGGGACAGCAAAAACCTTGTGACAGACTCCTTTTTTTAAAGGTATTTTTCAATTATTTTGCAAATGTTTTTAGCAAAAGTGTAAACACAGTGATTAAGGTTATTTGTATGACCTCTCGCGTATGGGGACGTCCGTCCAGGTCATGTTGGTCTAGTTCTCCTATTCCATTTTCGCTTTGATCTAGTGCCCATACATTAGTCTTGGTGGTACCTTGTCTTGGTAAGGTTTGTAGGACGCCTCACCTTATATGACTGCTCGGCAGTGATGCTCGCGTACACTTGACCTTGTGTCTTGGCTTCCAGTTCTGAAGCGAAGCTCATTAATGGCCTCCATTAATTCTGAATAAGTTAACGATGCATTTATGTACCATCAATTCACAATGTGAGTACACAATTTACAAACCCCGGGCTCATACATGGCAGAAAATATAACAAGTTTGTGATGCAAACTCCCGGACAAATTAACAATCAACAGTCAATGGCTGTTATCAAAGATTTATGGCGCTCCTTGGGGAGCTCGGCCAGACTACGGCATATAGTGCACTTCGTCCTCTAACATCAGCACTGTGATAGGAAATTATCTGCTGGGTTACTTCTTATTTCCTGCCTCTACAGTACATTGTGGAGGGATCATTTGTTTTTGTTTCCCGCTCCTCTTTTTTTTTAACCTTTTTTTTAACTTTTTTTTTTTGCACTTGGTGAAACTTGGGATAGCAAAATAATCCCTGTTTTTATATTATTTGGGGACTGATTCCCTAGGCCAGTCTACTCCAACTCCAGTCCTCAAGAGCCACCAACACTGGATGGGTGTAGAGAGTTGGACACCCATTGATTGGATATTAGTGGCTTAGGCTGGCTTCACACTGCGGCGGCGTCCGGTCCGGGCTGTCAGGATTGACAGCCTGGACCGGAGTTTTGCTGCATAGAATATCATCGGGCTGCACGGAGCTGGATCGCGGCGGGTGGTAATTATCTGCCATCCGGCTGCTAGCTCGCCGGATGAATCCTGCAGAAGTGGGGATTTGTCTGCTGATTCCAAAAACGGTGCATGCATACGGGTTACTCACTCACTTTGCCACTCAACAAGGTTGCAGAAGGACAACATTCTTCATTTAAACGTCCATAAGATTTAATCAGGTTGTCATAAGCTAGGCACTTTAACACAAACAGCAGCCTTCCTCTGGCTGTACAGCCATGTCCATAACAGTTCCACTGACCCCCAGTCAGTCTACAGATATGGATTTGAGGTGCGTTACTCTCAGGAGCTCTGGCATGCTCCGCACACATGGTCTCTACCATGTGCCTCCAGGAAAATGGCCACTCCAGCCACTTTCAAACGTACTTAGAACTTGCTGACATCAGAGACATGTGACCTAGAACCAGTCACATGATTTACCACTGACCACTGACACACCCATAGGTGGAGAGGTGTGTCTAGTCAAACACACCCATGTTTTCTCAGTACACGCAAACCGGAATCTACATTGGGATCTTGGGGAACTAAAAGATCCAGCAAAAACCTCCCTATTTACATTGGAGAGCATAACCCCCTCTGCAATAAATAGCGTCCACTTAAAATTCAGACGATGCCATACCATATTACACATAGTAGCGGTTTTTCTAGGAATGGCGGCTTAGTCATATTCACTTCAATGCGACAATACTGCAACTCCCAGCACCACCTCTACTGAGTGTATGGCATGTACAGGTGCATGTAGCAATGTACACAGTGAAGAGCCCACGATACTCATCCAAGTCCAGAAGTTTGAAGAATTCGCCCTTTCATCTACCTTTATAAATATACATTTTAACAGCTTGCTTGCACTGGTGTATAATACGGAGGAGTGCAATGCAGGAAAACATCACATTGCACTCGCACTAATGTTATTCATGGAGTCAGGGCTCAGCTGTGTGTATGCTGCATATGACTTAAGTCTATGGGTTCGAGAAAAAAACTGACCGTACATGGACCATCCGTTGGCTGTCTGGTTTTTACATGACTTCACAGCCAATATCCTTCTGGGAAACAAAAAAAGTTAAAAGAGGAATTGTAATAAAATGGCAAAGAGTTTTTTCAATAAGTGAAGAACTTTTATAGAGACGTCGTTATCTACATCTGAAATTCAGGCTATTATGTCGTTATTTATCTATGCAGAATGGTATTTGCTAGAGGACTTGAATAATAATTTGGGTAAACTAAAATGTACTTAATAAAGAATAAAAATGATGCATATTAAAGTAGAGATACAGAGTAAAGAAAAGCGGAAAAAGATGAAAGAATGATAAAATGATTGGGTATTAGAGACTTTTGGTAGCTATTGTGGTTACCATGTCGCCGTACTGTGAAATTTGTGCATTATCTTAACACAAGGAATGTTATGATATGGTTGTTATGAAAAATTTCTATAAAAATGAGTTTTCAAAAAATAAAAAGCGGACACAATTAGACAGAATCCGACTCTGTCCAATTCAAATAACATGGAGGCCCATGGCGCCGGATCTGGGAAAAAACAGGATTGTTTCCCGGATCCAGTTTTAGTGTACTAAGCATGCTCCGTATACATTCACTGCTCAATTCAGTGTCATTTTACTTTAGCAGTGTATATCTACATACACTATCTACATACACTGCTAAAGTGAAATTAAAGAAAGCAATGTGCTTAAGCAATGTGCTTAAGCAATGTGCTTAAAAAAAGCTCACTTCTCCGCCGAGTGTCCCGCGATGCGAGGCGTCCTCGTCCAATGGCTGCAAGACCTTAATCGGCTGACCAGCGGCAAACGATCAGCTGATGTGTCACATGACAGCATCAGCTGATCAATTTAAATCGCCCCGCCCGGCAAATCAGCTGATTGGTTGCCGCCGGTCAGCTGATTAAGGTCCTGCAGCTATTGGACGTGGATGTCTCTCATCGCGGGACCCTCGGCGGAGAGGTGAGCATTTCTCTTTTTTTTAAACCATTGATTTCTTTTGCTTTTGCAATGTATGTAGATACATTGCAAAAGTGAAAATACGGCCCCGACACCACTTGCCTGGGCTTTACAGTTCTTTGTGTCCGGATCCCTCAAAATCCCGGATCCGGACACAGGAATGGCATCCGGAGTTTACAAATCCGGTCCTGTCTGTGTGGTCCTGAAAATTCCTCCATTCTATACATTTATTTGATTTTATCTAACCATTCCCTTAAGAGTTAGGGCCACTTCACACGCTCAGATATCTGAAACTATATCGTTGAAACATCACGCTTTTCAGATTGTGCAAACGATATAATTTTTGAATCATTGCATGTAAACGTCGGACATCTGAAGGTGAAATCGTTCATCATAAATTTGAGCTCCTGACCTCAAATCCATCGTTCATCGTCCAATTAAGGATCTGTGAAGCAGCAACATCGTTCAGTGTGACTCCTTTTTGAACGATGTTCGTTCATATTTCTCCTATTTCTTTCACTTTGTTAAATCGTTCAAACGATCTTCTCCAAGTAAGCTGGAGCGTTGCCAAATTTAACATCGTTAATCGATATCTTTGCGTGTGACAACGCACTAACGATGTCGGAAGGATCGCGGTCATGTGACATAGCTAACGATCTCGTTCACTATATCTAGCGGTGAAGAGGCCCTTAGGGGGTTTGTTGTTTCCATTTAAAAGGCAATTGCGGTGTTTTGCCACTCCTAAAATCAAAGGGACAAGGTCATGTTTTTTGGGTTTGAAGTTAGGTGTAGGGAGGGACAGAAGTACTCTGGGCTGTAACTTCCGATTCCATCACACCCAAGGCTTTCAAGGTATCATTAACTTTAGATCAGAAAATATTGAAGTTTCTTGCGTAGGACCAATAATATGTGGGGTTTAAGGTGCCTCTGGACATCCCACATCTCTAACATAGGAGGGACTAAAGTTAAGCCAGGTGAAAGAGCTTCTCATGAGTATAAATACCATCTGGAAAGGAATTTTAAATAGGCCGGTTTCCTGAAGCAAGATGCATCTAGAGACGCCGTGTGAGTTGCAGCACACAAATTTATTTTTTTTGCGGTGATAGGTGTGTTAAGTTCCACTTCCAAGAGTGGAGAATATAAGGGGGTGGTGGTTGATTTAGAGTTATGAGATTAATGTAAATTTTCGAGATGAGTCTCGGATAGGAGGACATAGTTTCATTAGTATTTCCAACAAAGTCTGGGAGGTGGGTGGTCGAATTTTAGATTGCATCTAAAGTGTGACGCATGCATTTGTGAAGATATTATTGGGCGTTTTGTAGCTTCTAAGGGCCACAAAGTTTTGCATGGTATTTTGTTGCTCAATAGATGGAAATTGGTTGTTCAGGAGAGCAGTCTAGAGAGCATAGGAGTCTGTAAAATCCGGGTTATAAATGTATGGGATGAGGCAAGTGGTTTTCATCCAGAAAGTAGCATGCAGGCGGTGGTTTGGAATCAATAAAGCCTGACTAATAAAGTTTTAGAAAGGATCTCATCAAAGCTAACCTCCGAAAGAGGGTATACTGTTCATAACAGTTTTTTCGCCTCTCTCCTAGAAGTTGCATTTCGATATGTGCTTGAATACCTTGGTCTGCAAGATGCATAAGTTTTAACCATCTGGCCAGGTGTATAGTCTGATAGTAGAACAAATTAACCTAAACCTCCAGCATGTTTCGGGAGGATCAGGATCTTAAAAGGAATCCGAGCTTTTTTATACTTCCAAACAAACTTAGCAAGGATTTGATTAAGGGAATGAAAAAAGGATTTTGGGAGAGAGATTGGGACCATGTTCATGACAAAAAAGATTTTGGGAAGAATAGACGATTTAATCACATTAACCCTACCTCACCAGGACAGAAAGGGGAGGTCAAAGGATTTTAGGAGGGACCTATTTTCCTAATTGGGGAACAAAGTTACGTTGGAAAGTGAGCGGGGGTCATCGGTGATGTATATCCCCAAAATTTACATTTCTTGCTGGGCCATTTGAAAAGAGTAGAGACTTTGAGTGTATGAATTCGTAGTGGGGTGGGAAATTCTCCAAGGGTCAATCAAATTAAAAGCGTTCAGTTTGTTTAAGAGGCTCCACTTGGCTTTTTGTGGGACAGAAAACTTGCCATTAGATATGTCCAGATTCGGGTGTAGAGTTAAATTCTGATCACCCCCCCAAGATCAAAAGTCCTTCCATAAACAGGGCAAGGGTGTCCAAAGTCATACACAACCATTGCGTCGGGGCCCCCTATTTTTTTGATAACCAGTAGAGGTAAAGCAGACAACTGCGGGTTGATATTATCAGGCTGGTAAGTTTCATGGATTTTTGGCCCTTCCGAGCCATCAGCCACCCCCAGAAGTAGCATGTCACATAAGATGCGCCAATCCTGGTGCTTAGCGTTGGCTCTTCCCAATTGCCTTGGTGTGGGGCAATCTGTTAATGGTTTTATGGGGTTGATGTCAGCTATGTAATATCAGCTGGCATCAAGTCCTGGTATTAGTAATAGAGACGCGTCTATCAGATACCCCCATTACTTTCCCAATTAATCAAAAGAAAAAAACAGACACAAAAATGGTTTCTTTTAAAAAACACTCATTGACACTTCCCCTAGTATTTAAAAGGAAGAAAAAACATGACAAAACCTACAGCAAAAATAGAAATAAAGATTGAAAATAAAATACAAGACTTCCAGTCTCCATCTCATGACATTAGGAGAAGAGACGCTGCAGCAGCTCAGATCAGGGTGTATTGATTTATTGCATTGCATTCTGTTCAGTGATGTCAGCTATTATGCAGCTGTCGTCTGGAGAGCGGAGCACGCACCCTGTGTCCTTGGAGATTGCTGCGTCAGCTCATCATTTGCTGTGTCTCGTGTGGGTACCTACGTCTGTACCACACCTGCCTCACGGTCCACTCTGCTTTATTATTACTTATCCTGATATAGCATCTCCATACCTTTTTGTTGCTCTGTAGGATTAGATGTAGTAGATATACTTTTTGCGCACCATGATCACTTATGGAGGAATATTCTGCAGTGGGTTTGGGCTGTGCACACTGATCCATACGAGGTTGGTGTTCTTCAGTCATAGTACAGTTATACTAAGTCTGTGGGGCCACGCTAGACGCCATGTGCTTCTCATATCATCTGTATAAAGATGACAAAAATGAGGCGCCTCATTGGACACTGCATTATGGAGGTATCCTGGCATTTCACGCATGTCTGGGGTATCAGCAGGTGCCAGGTATGTGAGGTGTGTGGGTCAGACATGTCTACAGCTAATAATAATAATATTTATTCATTTATTAGCGCTATTAATTACATAGCGCTTTACATACATTGAAACACACTGTCCCCATTGGGGCTCACAATCTAAATATCCTACCAGTATGTCTTAGGGTACGTTCACATACTGCGCTTTTATTGCACACTTTTTTTTCGCAGTTTTCAAAAAAGCAGAAGTGCGTGTGCGTCTGCCGGCAAAGTTAATGTATATTCAATTTTGCCATGTACACAGTGCGTAAATATACGCAGCGCTTTTATGGGAGAAAGCGCAGGCTTAAAAAAAATCAACATGTCAATTCTTCAAGCACCTGCGCACGCACTTTCTCCCTTAGGAGCCCATTATCCCCGCTGGAATTGCGCATCGCCGTTCAGACAATGCGCAATTCCAGCGGGAATACGCCGGCGCTGCAGGATGTGATGTCATACAGGAGGAAGAATCCTCCCCTGTGTGACATCTGTGACAGCCACTTTTGGGTTTCGTAGTATATTAATATACACTGTGAAACTCAAATTAAAGTAATCGAAATGTGTTAAAAATAATAAAAATTGTATACCTCTCCGCTGGGTGTTCGGGGAGCCGGTAGCCGAGACATCCACAGGTACTGACCTTCCAGGACCTATTGAACTGTGATTAGTAGCTCGCGGTCATGTAATATGCGCGTCATATGCACGTCACATATCACATGACCGCGAGCGGCCAATCAATGATCTTGCAAGGTCTTGGAAGGTCAGTACCTGTGGTTCTCTCGGCTCCCAGTAACCGGAACAGCCAGCAGAGGGTAAGTATTCTATTTTTATTATTTTTAACACATTTGGATTAGCTTAATTTAGGTTTCGCAGTGTATATACACTACGAAACCCAAAAGGGGCTGTCACTTATGTCACACAGGGGAGGATTCTTTGTCCCCTGTGTGACTTCTCTTCTTCCCTGCGCTTTTGGGGGAGAAGTGAGCCCGTAAAAAAATGCGGTGTGTGAATGCACCGCATTTTTTATACAGCGTTTTTTTGCGCAGGTGCCACACGCGGCAAAAAAGCTAAAAAAAAATGCACAATGTGTGAACGTAGCCTTAGGGTACCGTCACACTAGGTGACATTGCCGGCGATTTCGGTGGCGATGCAGGGGCATAGCCTATCGCCGGTGCGTCGCCTAGTGTGACGTGGCGATAATCAGGCGAAATATCGCCTCAGAATGATTGCCAGGTTTCACAGCAGTGTTGTGAAATCTGGCGATCTGAACAGGGCGATCAGGCATGATCGCCCTGTGTAACGTGGTGACCCGCAATGTTTAACATTTCTGGTTACCAGTTGCTGGGTTCCTGGCCAACCCAGCGAGCGTTCGCTGACGCTACTTGCCGGCGAGTGCACCGGCGAGTTGCCATGTGTGACCTCTCACCGGCGGTGTCAGCGGAGATGCGCGCACCTGTGATTCCCCGCCGACATCGGCGGCGAGGTGGCACTGTGTAACGGTACCCATACAACTACTCACAGACAGTATGAATGACCGCTCCCAGGATCAGATGTGTGGGTATCAGTCAACACCATGTGTTAGGTCCCCCTGGCACCGCTCCCCAGCTCACCTCTCCTGGGTCGGCATCCCCTGCTTCTCTGCTGACCGGGCGTCCAGGCGTACTGTGTCTCAGAGCCGTCGCCGGGTGCCCTTCCTTTCTGCTGACCGCCCAGCTCACGCACCAGCAAGCTGCAGGGGTCAGGTTTCATGAGTGTCATGAGTGGTGCACTACCAGAAAATTTGGGAAGCAAGGTGTACCACGGTCCGCGCTGCTGAGTCCACAAAATCACCTGGGATGCAAGATGTTGTAGCAGTATACTTCTTTATTCCTTCCTACGCGTTTCGGCGCCCTTCCTGGCACCTTCCTCAGTGACATGTCCCCACAAAATCACCTGGGATGCAAGATGTTGTAGCAGTATACTTCTTTATTCCTGCCTACGCGTTTCGGCGCCCTTCCTGGCACCTTCCTCAGGAACATGTCCCTGAGGAAGGTGCCAGGAAGGGCGCCGAAACGCGTAGGAAGGAATAAAGAAGTATACTGCTACGACATCTTGCATCCCAGGTGATTTTGTGGACTCACCAGCGCGGACTGTGGTACACCTTGCTTCCCATATTTTCTGGCAGTTTTTCCACGTTGGAGTGGTCGGTGGAGGTCCTGCAGCAGCTGATACTGTGATATGCTGTTAAACCAGTTGTGGGTCTCACAACTGGAATAGGTGAGTGTAACTGCATTACACCACTGACATCTGAGTGTCACTAGTGATAGGGCACTATTGCGCCTCTTGTTCCCCCACCTTTTTTGTATTGATGAGTGGTGCACTAGGCGCGGCCGTGCTCTTCCCCTGTGATTCTTGGGGCCGGCCCAACCTGACACTACCGATGACCAATTACTACCTGTCCTCTGATATATCAGGTCACCTCCACTGATGGGAGATGCCTGATTATTAACTTACTTTGCATATGCCTTGTTGACTGTTGGTCACGCCTTCCTTGTACTCTCCTCCAGTAGAGCCATTCCTGCTCTCCCAGCCTCAAGCTCTGTACCTGTTTCCTACCTTGCTATACCATAATATAGGCTAATCCTACAAGCCGCTTCCCTGGTACTAGCAGCTGTGGTATTTAGACCCCCTGGGCTTACCCCTGACAATCCCTGTATAGGGGTTGGTTAAACTAGGACCAGCTCACCCAGGATAGTTTGGTACAACAGCCCAGTGGGTCCTCTCCAGGGCGCCTTCCCCCAGAAGCGTGACACCATGTATGAGATGTGTGCTCTTCAGATCAGGCATGTCTACCAGCACCCACAGGCGTGCATCATGTATGGATGCTCTCATCATCAGACATGCACCAGCACCCATAGGCCCATTGTATGAGTGGTCTCCTGATCAGACATGTCTACCAGCACCCACAGGCACCAGCACGCATATTTTATGGATCTATAGGAACTATGTTTGTTTGAGTGGTCTCCCAATCAGACGTGCCAGCACTCATAGTCCCAGTGTATGAATGGCCTTCTGATCAAACATGTCTCCCAGCACCCATAGGGATCGGCATGTATTGTGTATGGATGCTCTTATCATCAGACATGTACCGCCATCTATAAGCACCATATATGAGTGGTTTCCCGATCAGACATATCTCCCAGCACCCATAGGCACCCCCCACATGCATTTTGTATGGATGCTCTAATCGTCAGACATGTACCCGGCATCTTGACGCACCATGTATGAGTGCTTTCACAATCAGACACATCTCCCAGCACTCGCAGGCATCGGCATGCATCGTATATGGATGCCTTTATCTTCAGACTTGTTCAGGCACCCATAGGCACCTTGTATGAGCGTGATCTCTGTCACACATGTCTTCAGCCACCCAGAGCCAGTATGATTGTCAGATCTCAAAATCAGATGTGGGCATCAATCGGCACCATATATGATGTATGAGTGGTCTCACAATCAGACATATCTACTGGCACTCGCTAGCACCATGAACGAGTGATCTAAGTGATAAGTGATCTAAGAGTCATACACATTTGTTACCACTTTCATACACCATTAAAGTGAATCTGTCAAGTCAAAAATCCATATGTAACTGATATAATTTTTTAATTCCTCTATCTAAGATATCTCTATTCATGTATTTGTATTATTTATACTTCTCTCTTATCCTCTGTAAATTTCAAAAAAATATATATTCCATCTGTCAGTCACAGTGAGTGTACAGTTAGTTCTCTGCAGCCCACTCCCCAGGAATGAATCTTCAAGTAGTGAATGACATCACTGCACTGCTCTCCCTTCCTCTGGATCTTTATCTTGTTGTGTGGTCGGCTGGCAATGCGCAGGCACAGTCCAGAGGAGAAAGGAAGGGGGTAGGTGTGTGCTCTTAGTAGCAGCATATCTGACATCTTCATTGTGTGTATCTGAGGCATGTGTAATGTGTGCTGGAAATATTTCTTTTGGGTTTTAAGAACATTTGTGCATTTGCTCAGCAGATACACACATTTCATGTATGTAGGAAAACCAAAGTTCACATAAACACACACAAACCTCTTACAGACAGCACAGACGTTGCAGCACAAAATGTTCCCCCTTTCTATCTCTCCCCCTCAGAAAGAGCCTGCAGAAGTCTGAGATTTTCAGTGTAACTTCAGCACAGAGGGGAGGGACAGAATACCAACTTGGATAGGCGTGAATATTTAAATAACATTTACACACCCAGACTTTTCACTAGTTCAGTCAGTTACTTTTACTGCTGAAGCTAGCTGCCTGCAGGGTGTGAAGATGCTTATAGCAAGAAGACTACAAAGGGTAAAGTAACACATTTTCTGGTCGTCATAATGGGAGACCCAGACAATGGGGTTTAGGGCTCTGCCCTCCGGAGGTCACACTAGGTACTACAAGTTTGTAGACACCGCCTCCTCCGCTTATAAACCCCCACCGAAGGATACATCCTCAGTTTTGAACTTAGTGTGCTCGGAGGATCACGCTTTGCTTGCACTTCACTGCATTCTCACAACTTACGTGATGGCGTCTGAAGACAAGGTAAAATGGTCCCCGTCGGGGACCCTCGACAGCCTCCCCGCTCACCCTTGTGGAACACGCAGGTGGAGGTACCGGAGGGCCAGTGGCCTGGACACTTATGTGTTCTCCCGGTACGCTGTCGTACTCCCTTTCCATCCCTCCCTGGAGGCTCTGGAGAGTAGGAGTTTTGGAGCCTTGCACAGCTCCGCTCCGTCCGAGGCCTCCCTAAATGGTGCTTACAGACCGGACTGGAGCCAGCCCAGTCCGAGGCCTCCCATTATGGTGCTTACACTCCGGACTGGTGCTGAACCCCCGTCCGAGGCCTCCCTAAAGGTGCTTACAGACCGGACAGGCACTGAGGCCCGTGTGTCTCCTGTGTGCCTGGGGGTAGTGTCAGACACTTTTTGTGTCCTGACACTCAGACCGCGCGTACCCTCGGGTCCGCGGTTCTGGCGGTGTACCCTGTGCTGGGGTCACCCTGGCAGACCGCCCTGTGTGTCACAGGGGCTGAGGCCGTAGACTGCATATGGTATGTGCTGACAGTCTGTGTATGTGTGTGTGATTATTCCGCACGTTTTTCCCGCGCTGCGGGCTCCGGCACCTCCATTTGGAGTCTGCCTGGAGGAGGAGAAGCAGCCCTTACGATGACATCATCGAGGGGCGTGTGTGTGTGTTTCCCGCGTGTTCTCGGCGCCGCCCACGTCTCTGCTCTCGGCGGCCATTTTCTCCCTTATTCCCGGCTGGAATATACTGGCAGCGCGTGTCTGCACTTCAGGGGAGACCGGAACTTGCGGAGGTCACACACACACACCGCTTCCTCCCACCGCGTTACTGCGGTCGGTAAGCCACCGGGATTCCCGGTTTATTTGTCGGTACAAATTGGCTTATATTCCCCTACTGTGGCTATGTCCTCAGTTAGGAAGCATGCTGCTAAGGCGGCAGATGGCACCATTGCCTGTGTTACATGCAACGGGACACTGGTGGAGGGGTCCTGCAATAACTGCGGACGCCCAGAAACCCGGACTGCTTCTGCTGAGTCAGCAGCTCCGGGGCTACAACCTGAGGCTAAGATCCCAGGACCATGGGAAACGCAGAATAGGATCAACGAATCCCTGCTTTCCCAGATGTCCTCCATGTCGCAATCCCTGGAGGCACTTCATAGGAGACTGGAAAGCCCAGTTACTACTCCCAGTTACCCCCGGGTGTCTCTCACTTCTACTGTGAGACCCCCTAAGCGAGCTCGCCGTGAGGATTCACCCGAGCTCCAGGCTCTCTCTGAGGAGGAGCGTTCCTCTGATGGTGAGGAAGATGATGGGGGTTCTACTCTTGGGTCTGTGTCTGAACCTGCAGATGGGGTGGAGGATCTGGTGTCCTCCATTAACGAGACCTTGCGTCTCGTGATTCCCCCTGAGGAGGTGACTGTACACCCCAAGGAGGTCTATCAATGGCTGCGGCCAGAGGCCAAACCAAGTGGCTCCTTCATGGACCACACTAACTTTGGAAGGGTGGTTAGAGCACCCAGGTTACATCCTGGTCGGCGTTATGTCCGCAAACCAAAGGACAATCGCTTCCCCTTTCCCCAGGAGGTGCTTCAGGAATGGTCGCAGTCTCCCAAGGTGGACGCGTCCATGACTAGGATTGCTGCACGCTCCCTGTTTTCTGCCTCTGATAGCTCCTCATTGAAGGATGCGACGGATAGACAGGTCGAGCAACTCGCCAAGTCTTCCTATGAGGCTGTGGGGTCTTCATTTGCCCCGAGTTTTGCCGCGGTCTGGACCTTGCAAGCGATTACCACCTGTGTGGAGGGTATCGCTGATTTAGCTAGGTCCAGTCCAGAGGTACTGGCGCTTACCGACAGGGCGAAGGCCTATGCGGACTACGCCAGGACGGCAACTTTGGAAACTGCCACTCGCTCAGCTGTGGCTTCGGCCAATGCGATTGCGATCCGCAGGTTATTGTGGCTGCGTCTTTGGGACTCAGATACCACATCTAAGAAGATTTTACAGAATCTTCCATTCGCTGGTGACAGGCTTTTTGGCACCGAGCTGGACAAACTGATAAAGGATTCTGCTGAGTCTAAAATCCCACAGAATAAGCCTAAGCCACGGTATACCGTGAAAAGGAACCCTAAACAGTGGTCCTTTCGTTCCAGCTCGCAGTCATCAACGACGTCCGCTCGCTCAGACCGAGGGGGCAAGCCTGCGACTCAGTGGCGTTCCAAGAGTCGTCAGAAGAAGCCGGCGGGGGCAGCGGCTGCCACCCCCAAGCCCGCCTCGACATGACTCGCTCTCTCATCCTGCCTCCCCACAGGTGGGGGGCCGCCTGTCTCGTTTTCGGGACAAGTGGCTACTTCACGTTCAAGATCAGTGGGTTCGAGACGTAGTCTCAAGAGGTTACAGGATAGAGCTGACGTCAAAACCAATACCCCGATTCCATCGGTCGGTTCCATCCCCAGAAAAGGCTCAGGCTTTTCATCTGGTGTTGGAGGGACTCCGCAGAGACGGAGTAGTGGTCCCAGTGCCCACGGAAGAGAGGTTCAGGGGTTTTTACTCCAACCTCTTTATTGTCCCAAAGAAGGACGGCTCTTTTCGCCCGGTTCTGGACCTCAAGTTGTTCAACCGTCACGTGTTGGTGCGGAAGTTCCGCATGGAATCCCTGCGCTCCGTGATCGCGGCTGTGTCGCAGGGGGATTTCCTAGCGTCCATCGATATCAGGGACGCTTACCTTCACGTACCCATTGCACCAGCTCATCAGCGCTGGTTGAGATTCGCAGTGGGGGAAGAGCACTTCCAATTTGTGGCACTGCCATTCGGGCTAGCCTCGGCACCGCGGGTGTTCACAAAGGTGATGGCCTCCATGATGGCTCTCCTGCATGTGCAGGGACACGCCGTCATTCCCTATTTGGACGACCTACTGGTCAGGGCACCATCGGAAGACCTTTGTCGGGTGAGCCTGGAGGCGACCATAAAGTCTCTGGAACAGTTCGGGTGGCTTCTCAACATCCAGAAGTCGACCCTGGTTCCGACCCAGTCATTGACGTATCTGGGCATGGACTTCCACACGGACTCAGCCCTGGTGTCCCTACCTCAAGCCAAACAGCTAGCGATCCACTCAGGAGTGCAGAATGTTCTCCTGTCACCACAATCATCCCTACGGGTATTGATGAGACTGGTGGGACGCATGGTAGCGGCGATAGAGGCGGTGCCTTTCGCACAGTTTCGCCTCCGACCTCTCCAGCTGGAGATTCTTCGCCGATGGGACAAAAGGACGATCTCTCTGAATCGGCTGGTGACGCTTTCACAACCAACCAGGGACTCCCTGCAGTGGTGGCTCCAGCCACATCACCTGTCACGGGGCCGGTCCTTCCTAAAACCGTCATGGTTAGTGGTGACCACCGACGCCAGTCTGAAGGGCTGGGGTGCGGTGTTCTTGCACCACAGGGCTCAAGGCCTCTGGACTCAGTCGGAGTTGGCGTTGCAGATCAACGTGTTGGAGATCAAGGCGGTCTATCTGGCGCTCCTAGCGTTTCAGAAATTTCTGTCAGGACAACCCATTCGGGTGCAGTCCGACAATGCGACGGCCGTCGCCTACATAAATCATCAGGGAGGGACCAGAAGTGCTCAGGCCCTCGCCGAAGTCCACCGCATTCTAACTTGGGTGGAGGAAAACGGCTGCCTGATCTCCGCAGTTCACATCCCAGGGGTCGAGAACTGGGAGGCCGACTACCTGAGCCGACAGGGGATGGACGCCGGAGAGTGGTCTCTACATCCAGACGTCTTCCGGGACATCTGCGGCAGGTGGGGCACTCCGGACGTGGATCTGATGGCCTCACGGCTGAATCATCAGGTGCCCCAATACATGGCAAGATCGTGGGATCCTCACTCTCTGGGGGCGGATGCCCTGATCCTGAGTTGGTCCAGCTTCCAGCTGCCATATGTGTTTCCGCCTCTGGCTCTGATTCCCAGGGTTCTGTGGAAAATCAGGTCGGAATGCAGAGTGGCCATTCTAGTGGCTCCAGATTGGCCCAGGAGGTCCTGGTACCCGGACCTGTGGCAACTGTCAGGCGGACACCGGTGGGCTCTTCCAGAACGCGCAGATCTTCTCGCGCAAGGCCCATTCTTCCACCTCAATTCCAGGGCCCTCAGATTGACTGCGTGGCTCTTGAGGCCTGGCTGCTGACATCCAGGGGCTTCTCTCCTACAGTGGTTGCCACTATGAATAGGGCTAGGAAGCCTGTTTCCAGGAAGATATACCACAGAACGTGGAAAATCTTTTTCACCTGGTGTGCCTCTGGTGGACGCTCACCGTGGCCTTTGTCCATCCCGACATTGTTGGCCTTCCTACAGTCGGGGTTGGAGTTGGGATTATCCCTTGGCTCTCTGAAAGGTCAAGTATCAGCACTTTCTGTGCTGTTTGACAGACGCTTGGCGCTCCTCCCGAAGGTTCGTCAATTTCTGCAGGGGTGTCGCGAGTGGTTCCGCCTTACAGGCGACCTCTGGATCCTTGGGACCTCAACATGGTCCTGGCGGCACTGCAGAAACCGCCGTTTGAGCCACTGAGAGACATCTCTCTCTCTCGTCTGTCCCAGAAGGTGGTCTTTCTGGTGGCAATCACGTCTCTGAGAAGGGTCTCAGAATTGGCTGCACTTTCGTGCAAGTCACCCTTTCTGGTGGTTCACCAAGACAAGGTGGTGTTGCGCCCACGGCCTGAATTCTTGCCGAAGGTGGTTTCAACGTTTCACCTAAACCAGGAGATTGTTCTCCCATCATTTTGCCCCGCTCCCGTTCATCAGGTTGAGCGCGACCTCCATACTCTGGATCTCGTGAGAGCTGTACGCATCTATGTGTCCAGGACCGCCTCCTTTAGGAGTTCGGATTCCTTATTTGTCCTCACGATGGGTCGCTGTAAGGGGGCCCGCGGCTTCGAAGTCGACCTTGGCCAGATGGATCAAGGCTCCCATTCAGGAGGCTTACCGGTCTTCCGGTTTGCCTCTCCCGGTGGGTTTGAAGGCACACTCTACTAGAGCTGTAGGTGCCTCCTGGGCCTTGCGACATCGAGCTTCTGCTCTACAGGTGTGTCAGGCGGCCACTTGGTCCAGCCTGCACACTTTCTCTAAGCACTATATGGTGCATGCCCATGCCTCTGCGGATGCGAGTTTGGGCAGGCGGGTTCTCCAGGCGGCGGTTGCCCACCTTTAAAGGGAACCATGTGTTATCCGTCTTGTTGAGGAACTCTTCCCGCCCTGGGGTATTGCTTTAGGACATCCCCATTGTCTGGGTCTCCCATTATGACGACCAGAAAAAAGAGAATTTTGTTTACGTACCGTAAATTCTTTTTTCTTTAGTCATCAATGGGAGACCCAGCACCCACCCAGTTGTTCCGTTGCATATTTTGCACTGGTTCTGTTCTCTGTTGAGACAGTGTTTACCGGGTTGTTGAACCGTCTGTGCACGGCATTCTTCCCGATGTTTCGGGTGTGGTTTAATTTCTCCTCGCAGCTTGTGGACTAAACTGAGGATGTATCCTTCGGTGGGGGTTTATAAGCGGAGGAGGCGGTGTCTACAAACTTGTAGTACCTAGTGTGACCTCCGGAGGGCAGAGCCCTAAACCCCATTGTCTGGGTCTCCCATTGATGACTAAAGAAAAAGAATTTACGGTACGTAAACAAAATTCTCTTTTTTTTACTTATTCTGAAAGGTCTGCCAGGCATTACTCAAGGGTACTATTAGTATAAATCTGAAACATGATTTGAGTCCCTTTAATGACTGTTTTCGGGGTCAGACATATCTGTGGGCATTTGGCAGGTACCATGATGTCTACTCCCAGGGTCAGATATGTCTGCTGGCATCTGCAGGGTACATGACTGTGTGGTCTCGGGGTCATACATGTCTGTAACCACCCATAGACACCATGAGTGACTACTCTTTGGGGCAGATGGGTCTACTACCTCCTTCATGCACCAGAAATGACTTCTTCTAGGGTCAGACATGTCTTTGTGCACCCACGTTCTGAAGGGAAATCACACGCTAATACTCCTGGAATGTAAGAACTTGAGGAAAGGTCCGCAGTCCTGACCTAATGTAGGTAGAAACTTCAGCACCAAAATGATAATAAAGAGCTTGATGCAGTAAGTTCATTTTTATTTTCATCCAGCTAGAAAAGGTCCAACATTTTGACCAACAACTGTCTCTATGAAAGACATAATAGGTATAAAACAGATTAGCATAAATAGCCAGCAGGGTTATCAAAAGGATATCAAGAGGACAATTGCATGGAAAAATGGGGTGTGGAGACTCGTGGTGTGGGAGAGTCAGGTATGAGTTGGATGCGGATGTCTGCCGGATGGCTGCTTACTTATTTATCCTTCCTAGCTGTAGAGGCCGGCATTGCCTGGGCATAGTAACTGACTTAGTTATGATAGAATAGAATGATTATTTTGCACATAAACGTCTGCCTCTAGATCCTCCTCCTCCATTGAATGTTGTCTGGTTCTGCCTCTAGATCCTCCTCCTCCATAGAATGTTATCTGGTTCTGCCTCTAGATCCTCCTCCTCCATAGAATGTTGTCTGGTTCTGCCTCTAGATCCTCCTCCTCCATAGTGTGTTGTCTGATTCTCTAAGGGGGTGGGTTATGAAGTGAGCGTGGCTAAATTGAGTTGGCGGGGCTTGATAGATACATACTCACACATTCATACACTCAGCTTTATATATATATAGATAGATGTCCTGGATAAAGGACACTGTTGTGCGAAATGTTGGACCTTTTCTTGCTGGATCAAAATAAAAAATTCACTTATTGCATCAAACTCCTTTCTTTATCATCATTTTGGTGCTGCGGTTTCTATCTGTGCAGGTACTGACTGCAACGTGAGACCTTGACATTTTGAGAAATTTAGGTCCAATGTATATTAGAAGGGAGTAACCAGTGACAACCGATAACAATGCACCCATATCCCTCTCTTTTCTTTTTTATTGTTACTAAACTTGGGGTGATTACAGCCTAAAATGCATATTACAAGCCGGTAGTCCTTATTTATAGTGTGGGGTTTGTTCTTGACTTATTTTGTATTTCTTTTCTTGTAATTAGGGGACTACTGATGGAACCTCAGAGGCACAATATCAGCTGCACCTTTCCCTCTTTGATATCAACTACCAACATTTCTTCGGAAGGACTTGGAAAAGTCTAACAAAACCCATAAAAGCTGTCACAGGTCAAACCCCCAAAGTTTTCTTCAATGAGGTAAGTGACCAAGGGGTAAGAAAGGAATCCAAGGCCTCAAAGCCAAATCTGAATCCGTATTGGTGCCCTCAGTGATCATTGAGCCTCTACAGTGTTTGGTATTAACATGGGCCGAGGGGTAAGGGAAGAATTCAAGCCCTCTATACCAAATCTGAATCTGTATTGGGCCCTCAGTGATCATTGAGCCTCTATAGTTGGTTTTCTCATGGGGCAGAGGAGGAAAAGCAGAATTCAAGCCCTCTATACCAAAATCTGAATCTGTATTGGGCCCTCAGTGATCATGGAGCCTCTATAGTGTTGGTATACATGGGCCGAGGGGTAAGGGAAGAATTCAAGCCCTCTATGCCAAATCTGAATCTGTATTGGACCCTCAGTGATCATGGAGCCTCTATAGTGTTGGTATACATGGGCCGAGGGGTAAGGGAAGAATTCAAGCCCTCTATACCAAATCTGAATTTGTATTGGTGCCCTCAGTGATCATGGAGCCTCTATAGTGTTGGTCTTCTCATGGGGCAGAGGAGTAAAGGTAGAATTCAAGGCCTTGGGACCAAATCTGAATCTATTGGGACCCTCGGTGATCATGGAGCCTATAGTATTCGTCTTCTCATGGGGAAGAGGGGTAAGGGCAGAATAAAAGACCTGTATGCCAAATCTGAATCTGTATTCTGGCCCTCAGTGATATTGGAGCATCTATAGCAGAAGTCCCCAACTCCAGGCCTCAAGGGCCGCCAACAGTGCATGTCTTCAGGATTTCCTTAGTATTGCACAGGGCTTGGAATCATCAACTGTGTAGATAATCACATTATCACCTGTGCAATACTAAGGAAATCCTGAAAACCTGCACTGTTCGCGGCCCTTGAGGCCTGGAGTTGGGGACCTCTGATCTATAGTGTCGGTTGACTCATGGGCCAAAGGGAGCTTCTGAGCACCCTAAGGAGTAAGGCCCTATGCTAGGTGGGTACATCTGTTCCCCAAAAATAGCGAGGACAAGGCCCCTTGACTGCTTAGCGCTCATTGGTATATAGGAGGGGTGATGTTTGAGTATTCTAGGAAATACTTCACAGTGCAGATTTTATAGTATTTATTTTGGAAACGAAAGCTGATTTTTTTTTTTCTTAGACCGCTTTGATGAATGGTCTTCATTGTGTCCTAAAACTTGGATATTCGTACACAAAACTAAATATCTGATCCTATGAAGAGAGGACATTGGGCTGACAAACAATTGCACACAGGCGATGTTGTAGTTTATGGCACATGGGTATACAAACCCTATGGAGCGCCACTATGAGCGCTGTGAGTGCTGCACAGAGCCCACAGTTAGCTTATATAATGGGGCAAGATGCACCATTTCTTAAAGGTTTTCTCCGGTTACTTGATATTGATGACCTACCCTAGGGCCATTAGTATGAGAGTGGTGGGGCCCTACACCCGGCACCACCATTAAGCAAATGTCATTTGCTCTAGCAGAGCTACGTTGCACATCTCTGGCCAGTGTATAGCTGCTGAGTGCTGCAGATGGACCTTCACCCATCTGATATGGATCATCATCAATATCATCAGACACGAGCCCCCTTGTAACGGTCAGTAGGGGTCCATCTAGTTCTTGGAGTGAACAGGCCACAGCAATGGTTTTGTTATTTTTCCTATATAATGGAGGCCCCCTTCACCTGCTGCACAGAGGCTGCGGGCGGCCTTAAATGGGGTTGCATTTATCGTTTGTTAAATTTAATATTGTGACAATTTCCTATACACTTATTCTATGGATTCCTCCTAGTTCTCAAGGTATTTCTTGCCACGTCTTCAACTGTGATGTCATGACTACAGCATGTGACTGTCGCAGCCAATCACTGGGTCCAGCGAGTCTCATACCATCACTGCTGAGGCCAGACATTGGCTGGGAAGGTCACATGCTGCAGGAATGGCTGCACCACTGCAACTACACCAAGACGTCTGGGGCAGGAGCCACGAGCAGCTCTGAAGGAACACATTGATTTACTTATCTATTTTAACACATTCTAAAAATGTACACCTGGAGAAAAAATTTTTTAGCTAGAAATTTGCTCTCATTATTATTTCTACATATGTTACTTCTGAAGCCTGCAAATGCAGCTCTGGAGTATAACATAGGATACATAAGTAATGTGCACAGGTAATTTAGAGCTGCATTCACTATTCTGTTAATGGAATTACTGTTAACATACAGTTGAAACCAGACGTTTACATACACTATATAAAAAGACACATATGGACGTGTTTCTCACTTTCTGACATGAAATCAAAATTAACCTTTCCTGTTTTAAGTCAGGATTACCATCATTATTAATATTTGCTAAAAAGTCACAAGTTTACATACATTTCATTACGGTAGTATTTGGTGTCATTGCCCTTAAACTGTAGGACTTGTTTTGAGTATCCTTTCACAAGATTCTCACAATAGGTGGTAAGAATTTTGGCCCATTCCTCCTGACAGAACTGGTGTAACTGAGCCATGTTTGTAGGTCGCCTTGATCGCACCTGCCTTATCAGCTTTGCTCTTAAATTTTCTATAGACTTGAGATCAGGGCTTTGTGATGGCCACTCCTAAACTTTGACCTTGTTATCCTTAAGCCACTTTGTAATCAGTTTGGCAGTATGTTTCGGTTCATTGTCCATTTGGAAGACCCATTTCCTCTAAGCTTTAACTTCCTAGCTGATGTCTTGAGATGTTGTTTCAGTATAGCCACATAATCTTCTTTCCTCTTGATTCCATCTATTTTGTGAAGTGCACCGCTCCCTCCTGCAGCAAAACAACCCCACAATATGATGCTGCCACCCCCATGTTTCACAGTTGGGGTGGTGTTCTTAGGCTTCCAAGCTTCTCCCTTTTTCCTTCAAACATTACGATGGTCATTATGGCCAAACAGTTCAATTTTAGTTTCGTCAGACCACAGGACATGTCTCCAAAAAAGTAGGTTTTTGTTCCTGTGTGCATTTGGAAGAATGAATCTGGCTTTTTTATGTTTCTTTTGGAGTATTGGCTTCTTTTTGGCAGATTCGTTTTTCAACCCATGTTGATACAGTACTCGTTTCATTGAGGATAATGACACAATCTTACCAGCTTCTGCGATCCTCTTCACAACGTCTTTTGCTTTTGTTCTTGGTTTGATATGCACAAGTCAGATGAAAGCACGATCATCTTTAGGACACAGATCCTGTCTCCCGTCTGAGTGGTATGATGGCTGGATGTTACCATCTTGTTTGTACTTGCATATAATTGTTTGTACAGATGAACGAGGCACCATCGGGTATCTGGAAATTGCTTCCAAGGATTAATCAGACTTGTGCAAGTTCACAATTCTCTTCCTGATATCTTGGCTGATTTCTTAAGACTTTCCCTTGATGCTACACAAATAAACAGTGTGTTTTAAGTGTGCATTAAAATACATCCACAGGTGTGTCTCTAATTAACTCAGATATTGCCAATAAACCTATCAGAAGTTTCCAAACGCATAACCCCATCATACGGGCTGTCCCAAATTGTTTAAGGCATAGTAATCTTAGTGTATGTAAACTTGTGACTGCACAAAGTAATAAAAATGCCTCAAAACATTCCCTCTCATTATTCTGGCATTTGGCAAATATTAATAATTATGGTAATCCTAATTGACTTAAAATGGGAAAGGTTTATTCTGGTTTCATGTCAGATAGTGAGAAAAACAAGTACCGGTATATGTGTCTTTTTATACAGTGTATGTAAACTTTTGGTTTCAAATGTACATTATATTACTTATCCTGTACTGCTCCTGAGTTACATCCTGTATTATACTGCAGAGCTGTACTCACTATTCTACTGGTGCAGTCACTGTGTACATATATTACATTACTTATCCTGTACTGCTCCTTAGTTACATCCTGTATTATACTCCAGAACTGCACTCACTATTCTGCTGGTGGAGTCACTGTGTAAATACATTACATTACTTATCCTGTACTGATCCTGAGTTATATCTTGTATTATACTCCAGAGCTGCACTCACTATTCTGCTGGTGCAGTCACTGTGTACATACATTACATTACTGATCCTGTACTGATCCTGAGTTACATGTTGTATTATACTCCAGAGCTGCACTCACTATTCTGCTGGTGGAGTCAATGTGTACATACATTACATTACTTATCCTGTACTGATCCTGAGTTACATCCTGTATTATACTCCAGAGCTGCACTCACTATTCTGCTGGTGCAGTCACTGTGTACATACATTACAATACTTATCCTGTACTGATCCTGAGTTACCTCCTGTATTATACTCCAGAGCTGCACTCACTATTCTGCTGGTGCAGTCACTGTGTACATACATTACATTACTTATCTTGTACTGATCCTGAGTTACCTCCTGTATTATACTCCAGAGCTGCACTCACTATTCTGCTGGTGGAGTCACTGTGTACATACATTACATTACTGATCCTGAGTTACATCCTGTATTATACTCCAGAGCTGCACTCACTATTCTGCTGGTGCAGTCACTGTGTACATACATTACATTACTGATCCTGTACTGATCCTGAGTTACCTCCTGTATTATACTCCAGAGCTGCACTCACTATTCTGCTGGTGCAGTCACTGTGTACATACATTACATTACTGATCCTGTACTGATCCTGAGTTATATCCTGTATTATACTCCAGAGCTGTACTCACTATTCTGCTGGTGCAGTCAGTGTGAACATACCTTACTTATCCTGTAATATAATGTACTAGATGGGTGCCCGATGCACAATGCATCGGGATTCTAGCAGAGCGAGTCTCTGACTCGCAATGGCCGCTTCGCGGCCAATGCTTCGCGCTGCTAAGGCGACTCGCCATGCCCGCTGTGCGGGCATAGCGAGTCGCCTTAGAGCTGCTCGCAATGGCCGCTGCGCGGCCAATGCTTCGTTCGTATCCACATGACCACGCTGAATCGCAGCGAGTGTGGACTCAAAAGGTTGCGCGAAATCCATTCGTGATTATATAATAGATGTACACAGTGTCTGCACCAATGGGTGATTGCTGTGGGGTCCATAGCTGCGATTGTCACTAATCAGAACCATAGAGGTCCCAAGCATGACTGCGGTAAGAGCATTATAAAAGTAATGTGTGCAGACTGGGAGCAGGGAAGGGGAGTAGTGCCTCACCAGAATGCAGGTTGAACACAGGTGTCAGGAATCTGGTCTTTGGATCCACCAAAGCCATAGATGAACAAAGACAATTATTCCAGCACCAGGCCTTCTTCTTCAAGCTTTACAATCCAACCTTTATTGTATGTGGCAGAATAAAATCATCATCATAGAGGGGACGCCTGACTCATTTTGTACTAGGTTCCTTATTAAAGATCTGTTTAAAATCAACTGAACGATCTTTTCTACATACAAGCATCATGACCAGGAAAATCACCTGTCATTAACATTGATTGGTTTCATTTGTTAAAGTAAGAGCTTACTAATGAATCACATCAACAAACAGGGACATCTTTGTATATTTCACTGTCTATCTCCAAGTACAATGTGAATAATCAGAAAAGCTGCACAGCACTCAGCAGACCAGTGTGAACTGGTGCAAGCAAGGATGCAGAATCAAACAACTTGAGGTGCCTGCCCACTGAAGAGTGGGGGGTGGACAAGGAAGGCAGGGATGTCAGATAGGGCTCATCATGCCTGGAGTCACTTTGTCGTAGTTGATGAGCAAACAGACATTGGCCAATGTATGTACTAAGAACTCCAGAATTAAAAGATAAGATTATTGAGTTTTTTGAAAAAACGTAAGTTTTTAACTTTTTCCTCAAACACATATGGCTTGTTAGCACTTATGCATCATTGGTAGTAGCTGTGTGCTGCAAGGATTTTTCTCAAGTTGTTCAAGTACAATGTGACATTTATAGATTACAATAAAATGCAGAAACAAATAGTTTTTTCTCCAATCTTGTTTACAATGTTTATTAGTACGTTTTTACACTTTCTTTAATGTTCTCATTTACATAGACTCATTCATGTAAATCAATAAAGATTGGATGTTGACCGTGTCACACACTTGTTGGCGCTGTGGCTCAGCAGTGGGATCTGTACTACATACAGTATATGGTGGGAGTGTCCTCCAATATTGGCTTTATGGTGAAAGGTTTTCACCTTCTATACAGCGATCTCCAGAGAGACTGTGCAATGCACGCCCCAAACTAGTCTCCCCTCTATGCTTCCCGGTTCCTTCAAAACAATCAAATTTGGTCTTTTAAGACATTGTGTCACCGCAGCCAGGGCCATTATCCCTAGGAAATGGCGCCCTAACGTCAGCCCTTCTGTTCTAGACTGGGACTACCTGTGTAGGATGGAGAGACTTTCCACCCTCTCTGAAGACCAAACTGACAAATACTTCAATATATGGCAACCATGGTGGTTGTTCTATGAGTCACCAGGATTCAACACTGCCTTGAGATCCTGACTCCCTTAGAAGTGACTGGCCCCGTCCGGTCCCAGAGCCCTAACCCTCCTGGTGTTCCCCTTCTCTTTACCTTAATCTACACTTCTCTTTCCTTTCCTTCTAACCTTTTTCTACACCTAAGTGTTATATATTACTAGCTGGGTGCCCGATGCAGATGCATCGGGATTCTAGCAGAGCGAGTCTCTGACTCGCAATGGCCGCTTCGCGGCCAATGCTTCGCGCTGCTAAGGCGACTCGCCATGCCCGCGCATAGCGAGTCGCCTTAGAACTGCTCGCAATGGCCGCTGCGCGGCCAATGCTTCGGTCGTATCCACATGACGACATTGACTCGCAGCGTGAGCGGACTCAAAAGAGGCAAAAATCCCATTCGTGATTATATAATAGATAATCGAGTTAACTGTAGTTAAGCTAGTAGACACATTCATAGACATGAGATGCATAAGACTACATTCTGGCAATGTTACAAAGCCGATGGTATATTAGACCTTTAATTATCACGGCTATAGTTACACCTTAATACGCACTAATTTGTTGTGCTGAATGTGACGTTAGGATTTCTCATTTTCTTTGATGGCCACCTTTTAGCCACTGCCTTTTGTACATGTACGAGATTATACCTAACCCGCAAACTGCTCCA
The DNA here is from genome assembly GCA_033576535.1 of Allobates femoralis. Classification (NCBI taxonomy): domain Eukaryota; kingdom Metazoa; phylum Chordata; class Amphibia; order Anura; family Aromobatidae; genus Allobates; species Allobates femoralis. The sequence continues at coordinate 159,195,639 of JARQOC010000009.1, read as the reverse complement.
TTCCTGTTCTATATTACATGTTCCATATTGTTTCTGTTAAAGTGATCCTCACCCCATAACAGCACCCCACATCCCCTTCTTACCTACCCCTGCAGCTTGTTATCATGATGCCATCCATCCCTGCTTCTGCACACACCGTGCTGCGATCTTTATAAATCAGTATTTTATTTTATCATTACTGGGCGCTTCCTATTATGTAGGAAGCCGCAACATTCGGGGCTGCGTGCCGCTCTCCCCCGCCTTGACGGTGATTATGCACGCCCCCATGTGCGTGGTAAACATCCAAGAGGCTGCTCGCCTCATAGTAGGGGCGGGGAAGCCGGTATGAATATTGCATCAAACTCTTTCAAGTCCTCCAAGAAGGCTGGTCACCCTCGAAAGACAAATGCAAGAGAGAACAGGATAATGCACAGACACTGCAGCTGGAATAGCTCGCCAGTTCAGTACTGAACAGGGTAAGGATCTGTCTCACATAGTGTCATGTAAAAATAGGCTATGCAGATGGATGGAGATATACCAATGCCAACATACCAATATCTTTGTTTTATCGGTTGAGACCCTATGTGCGCTGTTTCTTTGCTCTAGTTGCTCCACGGTCCTTTCATACAGTGTCACAATGTTTAAGAACATTTGGACTGAAAGCCCACTCTGCAGAGACCAAACCTCACATTAGCAGAAAGAATCAAAAGGCTAGACTCACCTTTGGTGAGGATCATGTTGTGTGCGCAGAGAAGTGGTCCACAGTTCATTTTAGTGATGAAAGCAAGTTTAATTTATTTAGGTCTGATGGGAAACATTATGTTTGTCGACAAACTGGGGAGAGGCTGAACCCAAAGTGTGCAAACAAGTCAGTGAAAGGTGGTGGAGGAAGCGTCATGGTTTTGGATATGTTTTCTGCTGCAGGGGTCGACCTCTCATACAGATACATGGCAGAGTGAATGCAAGTGTGTATCAGAACGTTCTTCAATAACACGCGGTTCAGCACTCAATCAGCCAGCAATTCTCATGCAGGACAATGCCCCCTGTAACACAGGAAAACAAGTAAAGCAGTTCCTTGAAACAATGAAATGGTCACCCAGAGTCCTGATCTACACCCAATAGAAAACATTGGTGGCAAAGTTACAGTATGTCCAAGAAACCCACAACAGTCACAGAACTGTGGTAGAGACTGGAAGAAGAGTGGAGCAAAATCCCCCCAGAGCAGTGTGAGATTCTAGTGATGTCCTGTGGCCGCAGATGTGCTGATGTCATTCAAAGCAAAGGCCTGTATACAGCAAAGGCCTGTACAAATCAGAGGCCTGTACAAAGCAAAGGCCTGTACACTTCTACTGATTGGTGACTGTTGTAACCTTCACAAGATTTAGGTTTAATCTTTCTCTGTCTACAGTCATTGCTGGTCTCTCATTATCATCATCACGTCTTGTGTAAAATAAAGGTTTTAAGTTGATAAAGTTTGGTTATTTTAGAAACCCCTGTCTAGTGGCATGGTGCACCCCTTACACAAAAACCGCTAGATGTTCATCAATGTAGATTATGTTCTGCATAAGAAATCAAGTGATCATACATTGCTCTCTAATTTTGATTGTCAGTGTATATGGCACATAAGTGGGCACTTTACATATTTTCCATTGTAGCCAGGGAACACTGAGCGGCGCCTCGGCTTCCGTTTTATGGTTTTCTTACTGTCAGATGTTTTCTGTTGACATTCTCCAGTATGAGCACTAGATGGCAGCATTGTTCCATGTAGGCTCTTGGCTGTGATGATGTATTAATGGCATACAGTCAGCTTGCAGCTCCCTGCCATTCTTCTGACACTCCTAATTCATGAGATCTGGCTGTTCCCTGAGTGGAAAGCTGTTAACAATATACATGTATACATCTAAAGTGCGTGCAGCGCTCCCAAGCACAGCTCAGTGCTGACAGCCGGGAGAACAGGAAGCCCAAAATGTTTAATATTTATGTGTTTTCTGCAGATAGTTTCTGTTATTCATTTGTTTGCTTGTTTCTTTTGCACTTAAAGACAACCTGTCACATTGTACATGCAGCCCGATCTGTGGACAGTACAATATAGAGAAGCTGAGCAGAGTGATATAGAGGTTTGATGGAAAAGATTCAGTGTAATTTCCATGTATTCATTAAAATCCCTGGTGTTTGCTTGAATGAGTCCAGTGGGCGGAGCTACTAGACATTGAGTCTTCCTTGTGAGATTAAACCTGCAGACATAACTGTCAATCACTAGTAGCTCCGCCCACTGGACTCATACATACAAACAGCAGGGGTGTCAATGAATAAAAGACAAATTATACTGAAACGTTTCCCATAAAATCATATACCAATCTGATCAGCTCCTCCTGCTCTATAACATCACGTCTGCACGTCAGAGACCAGATCCAGCATAACAGCTTCCCTTTAATTTAGGAATTGCTCACTGCCTGGTAGTCTTGTAATCTTTAATCCAGTGCTCCCTACAATATTAAATGCAGTACATGATCGCCCCCAAAAAATATGTGCCAAAAACATATTGTTCCAGATTTTGTACTAGAGTATGCTGAACTATAGTATAGCGTCAGAGCAGTGGCGTAACTAGAGTCTGATGGGCCTCCCCCCCCCATTGGTCAGATGTATGAGCCCCGTGTAACGTTTTAAATCCCATAAAGACTTACAAATCAACCCCTTTTCTTTTTAATTTAGTATTAATGTCCCTCATCCTGCTATATATGGTCCTCCTCCCGGAATATAGCCCTTATCCTGGTATATATGGTTTTTCTCCTCCCACCACCATAGTCCTCCAATTATTATGCATCCCCATGTCCCTCCATAAATTACAATGCACTCACCATAGTCCTCCACATAGTATAATGCACCATATAGCGCAAGTCTCCCCTACTATCAGCAACCTTTCTCCCTCCTCCATCACCAGCATCCACCAGCAACCTTTCTGCCTCCTCCATCACCAGCATCCACCAGCAACCTTTCTGCCTCCTCCATCACCAGCATCCACCAGTAGCCTTTCTCCCCCACCATCACCAGCCTCCACCAGCAGCCTCTCTCCCCTCAATCAGCAGCCTCCACTAGCAGCCTCTCTCCTCCCCCTCCATCAGCAGCCTCCACCAGCAGCCTCTCTCCCCCCTCCATCAGCAGCTTCCCTCCCCCCTCCATCAGCAGCCTCCACCAGCAGCCTCCCTCCCCCTCCATCACCTGCATCCACCAGTAGCCTCCCTCCCCCTCCATCAGCAGCCTCCACCAGCAGCCTCCCTCCCCCTCCATCAGCAGCCTCCACCAGCAGCCTCCCTACTCCTCCACCAGCAGCCTCCCTCACCCCTCCATCAGCAGCCTCCACCTGCAGCCTCTCTCCCCCCTACACCTGCAGCTTCTCTCCCCCCTACATCTGCAGCCTCCCTCCCCTCTCCACCTGCAGTCTCTCTCCCCCCTCCACCTGCAGCCTCTCTCCCCCCTCCACCAGCAGACTCTCTCTCCCCCCTCTACCCGCAACCTCTCTCCACCAGCAGCCTCTCTCCCCCCCTCCACCAGCAGCCTCTCTCCTCCCTCCATCAGCAGCCTCCACCAGCAGCCTCTCCCCCCCCCCCAGCAGCCTCTCTTCCCCTTCCATCAGCAGCCTCCACCAACAGCCTTCCTCCCCCCTCCATCAGCAGCCTCCACTAGCAGCCTCTCTTCCCCCCTCCATCAGCAGCCTCCACCAACAGCCTTCCTCCCCCCTCCATCAGCAGCCTCCACTAGCAGCCTCTCTTCCCCCCTCCATCAGCAGCATCTCCCCCTCCTCCTGCAGCCTCTACCCCCCTTAAACAGCAACCTCTCTCCCCCCCTCCATCAGCAGCCTCCACCAGCAGCCTCTCTCCCCCCTCCATCAGCAGTGTCCACTAGCAGCCTCTCCCTCTTCCATCAGCAGCCTCCACTAGCAGCCTCTCCCCCCTCCATCTGCAGCCTCTATCCCCCCTCCACCAGCAACCTCCCCCCCCCCTCCATCAGCAGTCTGCACTAGCAGCCTCTCTCCTCCCTCCATCACTAGCCTCCACTAGCAGCCTCTCTCCCCCTCCATCAGCAGCCTCCATTCGCAACCTCTTTCCCCATCCATCAGCAGCCTCCACCAGCAGCCACCCTCCCCCCTCCATCACCAGCCTCCACCAGCAGCCTCCCTCCCCCCTCCATCAGCAGCCTCCACTAGCAGCCTCCCTCCCCCCTCCATCACCATCCTCCACAGCAGCCTCCCTCCCCCCTCCATCACCATCCTCCACAGCAGCCTCCCTCCCCCCTCCATCAGCAGCCTCCACTAGCAGCCTCCCTCCCCCCTCCATCACCATCCTCCACAGCAGCCTCCCTCCCCCCTCAATCACCATCCTCCACAGCAGCCTCTCTACCCCCTCCATCACTAGCCTCCACTAGCAGCCTCCCTCCCCCCTCCATCAGCAGCCTCCACTAGCAGCATTCTCTCCCCTCCATCAGCAGCCTCCACCAGCAGCCTCTCTCCCCCCTCCACCAGTAGCCTTTGGCTCTGTGAGCGCTCACCTGCTTTCTTCCTCCTGGCTTCCATATTCTCCTCCACGGCAGTCTGAGCTGATCCATCTGCTTGTAGTGTGGGGAGATGACCTCAGACACGCTGCAGCATCGCAGAGCAGGGGGCAGATTGGAGCTGTTGGACCCTGGAATGCCGACTCAGGTACTTCCGGGGTCAGACAGCAACATGTAAATACAGGTGTGTGCGCACCCCATCCCGAAACCCCCCTCCTCTGAAAAGACAGCGGATATGCTAGACTGTCTAACAGAGGAGGAGGGGGTTTTAAAAAAAAGAAATAAAACCTTTCTTTTCGTCCCGGCCTGACCGGGCCCATCCCCCGGCCGGGCACCGTCGCAATTGCGACCCTTGCGACAGTAGTTGCACCACAGTGTCTCAGTATCCCCATAGCGCCCCCCAATGTAACTGACCGAGTGCCCCCATAGTAACAAGGCTCCTAAAAGTTGTTGTACTAGTGCCCCAATTACATATAGCGGAATCCCATAGAGCCCTTATATGTAGCTATGACTTGAGTGGTCCCCATACTGCCTGCCATACCCCAATATCAGGGCTTTGTTCACACACTACCTTTTTTGCTGCATTTAATTGCAGCTTCTCTTTTCATGAGTTTATTGTAAATTAAAAGCTGCTTTTCACAGAACCCACAAAACCTATGAGATCTCAGATATCTCCTGCACACTCTTGCATTTTTTCCTGACTGAAGTGGAAAACTGCTGCGTTTTTGAAAGAATCAGCATGGCAATTCTTTGTGTTTTTGTGGCTGTTTTTTCACTATTAAAAACAATGAGAAATAGCAGCAACCGGTGCACTTTTGCTGCTTTTGTGGTGGCTGAAAGTAACATGCACTGTAGACAAATGACACCAAAAACACAACAAAAAATGCACCAATATCTGATCTTTGGAAGTAGCTTTTTTTTTTTTTTTTTTTACCACCAATGGAGCAGGTTTTGGTTGCAGAGAAAACGAAGCAAAAACACAATGTATGAATACTTCTTCTGCATTTGCTGGATGTGTACGGTGTAGCGGGCCAGATGATCCATCTCTACACATTACATATTTCACGTCAGTGGGGGTTATGGATGGTTAGTCTGTCTTGCACCCACAATAATCACTTAATCTGACCTCCCAATGTTAAAAGTTGGGAAAGTGGAACATGGCTTTTATTTGCCAATCTGCAAACCTAACCTCACCCAGTCTGTTTGTTGTGTCCACAGAGATAGTGCCCCTAGTAAGGTCCATGAATGTTCCCACCCACTGTGATAACCCCATCAGATCCCCATATAGTGCGACATCTTACCATGTAGTATGACTGCCCCACAATGCCTGCATAATATGATGCCCCAAAGAAGCCTCCCCCATATAGTATGATGACCTATAGTGCCCCATCTCACACGATAATACCCGTATGACCTCTCACCCATTATGATACCCTCACATTCCCCTTTCATGTAATTCCATCCACACATAGTATTGATGCCCGCACTGTGCTTCTCGCATAATATGATGCCCGGTCCGTGCTCCTCACAAAGTATGATGCCCCCACTGTGCTCCTCATAGTATGATGCTCCCACCGTGCTTCTCATAGTATGATGCCCCCACCGTGCTCCTCATAGTATGATGCCCCCACCGTGCTCCTCATAGTATGATGCCCCCAACGTGCTCCTCATAGTATGATGCCCCAACTGTGCTCCTCATAGTATGATGCTCCCACCGTGCTCCTCAAAGTATGATGCCCCCACCGTGCTCCTCATAGTATGATGCCCCCACCGTGCTTCTCAAAGTATGATGCCCCCACCGTGCTCCTCATAGTATGATGCCCCCACCGTGCTCCTCATAGTATGATGCCCCAACTGTGCTCCTCATAGTATGATGCTCCCACCGTGCTCCTCAAAGTATGATGCCCCCACCTTGCTTCTCATAGTATGATGCCCCCACCGTGCTCCTCATAGTATGATGCCCCCACCGTGCTCCTCATAGTATGATGCCCCCACCGTGCTTCTCATAGTATGATGCCCCCACCGTGCTCCTCATAGTATGATGCCCCCACCGTGCTCCTCATAGTATGATGCCCCCACCGTGCTCCTCATAGTATGATGCCACCACCGTGCTCCTCATAGTATGATGCTGCCACCGTGCTCCTCATAGTATGATGCTGCCACCGTGCTCCTCACACAGTATGATGGCTCCACCGTGCTTCTCACACTGTGTGATGCCCCCACCGTGCTCCTCACACAGTATGATGCTCCACTGTGCTCCTCGCATAGTATGATGCCTCCACCATGCTCCTCACACAGTATGATGGCTCCACCGTGCTCCTCACACAGTATGATGCCTCCACTGTGCTCCTCACACCGTATGATGCCTCCACCGTGCTCCTCACACAGTATGATGCCTCCACCATACTCCTCACACCGTATGATGCCTCCACCGTGCTCCTCACACAGTATGACCCCTCCACCGTGCTGCTCACACAGTATGATGCCTCCACCGTGCTCCTCACATAGTATGATGCCTCCACCGTGCTCCTCACACAGTATGATGCCCCCACTGTGCTCCTCACACAGTATGACGCCTCCACCGTGCTCCTCATACAGTATGATGCCTCCACCATGCTCCACACACAGTATGACGCCTCCACCGTGCTCCTCATACAGTATGATGCCTCCACCATGCTCCACACACAGTATGATGCCTCCACCGTGCTCCTCACACAGTATGATGCCCCCACCGTGCTCCTCACACAGTATGATGCCTCCACCGAGCTCCTCACACAGTATGATGCCTCCACCGTGCTCCACACACAGTATGATGCCTCCACCGTGCTCCTCACACAGTATGATGCCCCCACCGTGCTCCTCACACAGTATGATGCCTCCACCGTGCTCCTCACACAGTATGATGCCTCCACCGTGCTCCTCACACAGTATGATGCCTCCGCCGTGCTCCTCACACAGTATGATGCCTCCGCCGTGCTCCTCACACAGTATGATGCCCCCGCCGTGCTCCTCACACAGTATGATGCCCCCACCATGCTCCTCGCACAGTATGATGCCTCCACCGTGCTCCTCACACAGTATGATGCCTCCACCATGCTCCACACACAGTATGATGCCTCCACCGTGCTCCTCACACAGTATGATGCCTCCACCATGCTCCTCACACAGTATGATGCCTCCACCATACTCCTCACACAGTATGACGCCCGCACTGTGCTCCTCACACAGTATGATGCCTCCACCGTGCTCCTCACACAGTATGATGCCTCCACTGTGCTCCATACACAGTATGATGCCTCCACCGTGCTCTTCACACAGTATGATGCCTCCACCGTGCTCCTCACACAGTATGATGCCTCCACCGTGCTCCTCACATAGTATGATGCCTCCACCGTGCTCCTCACACTGTATGATGCCTCCACCATGCTCCTCACACAGTATGACGCCTCCACCGTGCTCCTCACACAGTATGATGCCTCCACCGTGCTCCTCACACAGTATGATGCCCCCACCGTGCTTCTCGCATAGTATGATGCCTCCACCGTGCTCCTCTCACAGTATGACGCCTCCACCGTGCTCCTCACACAGTATGATGCCTCCACCGTGCTCCTCACACAGTATGATGCCTCCACCATGCTCCTCACACAGTATGATGCCCGCACTGTGCTCCTCACACTGTATGATGCCTCCACCATGCTCCTCACACAGTATGACGCCTCCACCGTGCTCCTCACACAGTATGATGCCTCCACCGTGCTCCTCACACAGTATGACGCCTCCACCGTGCTCCTCACACAGTATGATGCCTCCACCGTGCTCCTCACACAGTATGATGCCCCCACCGTGCTTCTCGCATAGTATGATGCCTCCACCGTGCTCCTCTCACAGTATGACGCCTCCACCGTGCTCCTCACACAGTATGATGCCTCCACCATGCTCCTCACACAGTATGACGCCTCCACCGTGCTCCTCACACAGTATGATGCCTCCACCGTGCTCCTCACACAGTATGATGCCCCCACCGTGCTTCTCGCATAGTATGACGCCTCCACCGTGCTCCTCACACAGTATGATGCCTCCACCGTGCTCCTCACACAGTATGATGCCTCCACCGTGCTCCTCACACAGTATGATGCCTCCACCATGCTCCTCACACAGTATGATGCCCGCACTGTGCTCCTCATTCGGGCCTTCACAGTGCCCCGCCCACGGGCTGATGCTACCATACACAATATAATACCCTACATTGCCCCGTCACAAAATTTGATGCCTCCACATTCCCCCTCATACAGAATAGGCTTTAAAAACTACTGGACAGCTGCCCAAATCTGGATAAGTTCCTCTGGAGATGAGGATGAAGTGTTGTTCCTTGGGCATTTACACTGTAGCGGCTGCTGCTTGGGAAATGAGACCTTACATGCTGGACATGAAGATTTACCATATTTCTGTTATGACGCTTTAATCTGGGACATACTAAAAAGAATGAAGAAAAGGAATAAATAAAAAGAATGAAGATAATAACTTATTACCAAAAGATTATGTAGATGTAAAAAAGGTTTCTTGGGTAACTTGGATATGGAATGGACACATATCTCATATAACCAGGTGTATATTATGTTACCTGAGCATTTTAGGTGTGGAATGAAGATGGAATATATGTAGATAATAGAAGAAAGGACACATATCCCATATAACCAGGTGTATATTATGTTACCTGAGCATTTTAGGTGTGGAATGAAGATGGAATATATGTAGATAATAGAAGAAAGGACACATATCCCATATAACCAGGTGTATATTATGTTACCTGAGCATTATAGGTGTGGAATGAAGATGAAATATCTTCATTCCACACCTAAAATGCTCAGGTAACATAATATACACCTCATTATATGAGATATGTGTCAATTCTTCTATTATCTACAGATATTTCACCTTCATTCCACACCTAAAATGCTCAGGTAACATAATATACAGCTGGTTATATGGGATATGTGTTCATTCCTCTATTATCTACAGATATTTCATCTTCATTCCACACCTATAATGCTCAGGTAACATAATATACACCTGGTTATATGGCATATGTGTTCATTTTCCTATTATCTACTGATATTTCACATTCATTCCACACCTATAAAACTCAGGTAACATAATATACACCTGGTTATATGGGATATGTGTTCATTTTCCTATTATCTACAGATATTTCACCTTCATTCCACACCTCTATTGCTCAGTTAACATAATATACACCTGGGTATATGGGATATGTGTTCATTTTCCTATTATCTACTGATATTTCATCTTCATTCCACACCTCTATTGCTCAGGTAACATAATATACACCTGGATATATGGGATATGTGTCCATTCCTCTATTATCTACAGATATTTCATCTTCATTCCACACCTAAAATGCTCAGGTAACATAATATACACCTGGTTATATGGGATATGTGTCCATTCCTCTATTATCTACAGATATTTCATCTTCATTCCACACCTAAAATGCTCAGGTAACATAATATACACCTGGTTATATGGGATATGTGTCCATTCCTCTATTATCTACAGATATTTCATGTTCATTCCACACCTCTATTACTTAGGTAACATAATATACACCTGGTTATATGGGATATGTGTTCATTCCATGTCTAAGATACCCAAGAAACCTTTTATACATCTACATAATGTTTCTGTAATAAGTTATTATCTTCATTCTTTTTATTTATTCCTTTTCTTCATTCTTTTTAGTATGTCCCCTTTAATCTAAACCCTTCTATCTTCCCAGCTCTGGATCCCTCCTCACAAATGACTGATTACTTTCCCTCTGTTATTGTTCTTGATCAATTGATGTTCTAAAATCGTCCCCTGCAAGTATTGATCAGTGTGGCTATAGATAGTGACCCGATCACACGTGTGAGCACACGACCATTGTTTAGGTTGTGGTTAAAGGGAGATGCTCTCATTGCAGCATCATATCTAATGATTTCCTATGATGCCACGCTGCAGGTCACATATGACTGTGACATACATGTGATTTATCTGATTTGTCCATTTATGTCACAGGACAGTCATATCCGTACAATATATGGGCAACAGCAAGTCGCAGACAAGGGTTTTTGTGTGACTTGTCGCCGTGTAGCCCCATACTGGCATCAAAGCTGTGTGTTGTAATAAATTTAAGGATTTTCCATGTCAATATGAACATATTTCCTGATTGAATGTACACTGCGCCCGCCTGTTATAATGCTGCATATGGGGTACTTGGTTTTCGCTCTACTCTGTCTCCATCTGCTGGTGACAAGGGGAACTGCTCAGCACACTGACTGCTTCATTCAGAGTACAGTAGAAAGGTTTGTGCCTCTGCTCAGTCATTCTACATGATTCATATCAGGTTTATGAACTGTAATAAAAAACAAAAAAAGGTGCATGAAATGTTGACTTAATGTCCTGTAAAGTGGGATTGATAGCATATAAGCAGACAGGAGGAATACCGAACATATATGTTACAAGCAGGGCACCTAGGAATATGAAGTCACTTTCTTAAAGGAACGCTGACTATAAATTCTGCCAGCAGTTAGTATGTCGTGAATGTGATTTATTGTTCACTGTTATCAGCCTTTTTAATCTGGAGGAATACTTTACAGTAGTGTCACTTCTCCACATTTGCTTCTGTCATCAGGCTCCGCCATATTCACATTGTAGGTGCTGCTGGTGATGGAGTAGAAGTTAGAGCGAGAAACTCTGGTCAGCACAGGTTCTGCCCGTCCACTCAGCTTAGGCTGGGACCAGCCTGACACTCTTTCCAGTCTGACAGAGTGGGTGTGTGCTGTCCAGCTGAAGTCTTCAACTCCTAACTTCATCCAATTAGAAAGCACCACACCCTACCTAAGCTTCCAGCTTTCTGCTGGAAACTGCCAGATATAGCTTGTGCTTCTATGGTTATGTCTGGTTGTTGTTCAGCTCTGAATAGTTTTTTCCTGTTTTTACCCCGGTCTATTTTTTGATATTTCTTCTGCCTGACGACTTTGTACTTTGCTGCGATCCCAATTTTGATCCCCAACTTCTGTAATGGATCCTGATTTTGTTGGGACCTCCCGGCTTTGACCCTGCTTGGTGACCATTCCTGCCTCTGGTTGGCTTCTCTTGAAGGCAGCCCATTTGTTAGCAAAATCTCTTCTGGACCCCGTTGTAAATCCAGATCCCTATATTGGGTTAAAGAGTGCCAGGATTTTGTCGGGATTCCGCCAAGCGGATGGCCTTGCTCCAAGTCTGTCTTAGATAGTCGTTTGAGCCTGTGACCTCGACCAGTCATCACAACTAGAATTTTGTCAGGTGTCCAAGGAAATCCCTACTGTTTGAAGTCTTCGAACCTCCTGAGGTCGTTAACATACATTCTTGAGTGCCGTATCCCAGAGGTGCTTAATTGGGTTCAGGTCTGGGGAGTCGCGCTATCAATGCCTCCACCATCCAGGAGCCGCCCACACTTTGGCCGCACAAATCTCTGACAATTCATTCATTTAGGGTTATACTGTGACACGTGTTTGCTTAATTTTTGAGGACATTTTATCTTACATGTAATTTTATCTTTTTTCTTATCATTTGCATTTGCTAATGGGACACCTGCACCAAAATAACACAATGGATCGCTATGTACCTGAGCTCACTGTCCTCCCCAAACAATGCCTGTTAAGTAGCCACTTATCCTCTAATGCTGCCTTTATTGGAAAAAAAATGTCATTATTATCCCTAATGAGCTCTGCGTGGATTTACCGGCTCAAATGTCACGCTGCGATGTGACAGCGGCGACCGTGAACCAGATTTCTGCCTTTCAAGGCGATTTCAAAGCAGCGTTTTGTTGATATTGGAGAGGCGAGGAGCGATGTTTATGCCACGCGCTCTTCTGCTCCGGTGATCCTCTGCCCCCTGTTTGTTTTGTCTCCTAATAAGCCTGGCTTGAAATGGAGCATTAACATTGTGGGTCTATTATTGTGGACTGCGATTCCCGATATTTATAGATTTGATGCATTACGTGCTAGGAATTTAGGATCTCGTATCTAACAACTCTGACCCCTTTATTATACAGAGACGGCAATATAGGAAATGTTACCTTTTTATGTTTGATTTTCAGGAATGCTGGATGACAATCCATAAAAGAATAATGTGTGTATGATACCAGAGAAGGACTAGTATAAAACTGCCATCTACGGATATAAATAAAACATAGTTATAACTCTGCCCACCCTCATAGATAAGAATATACTACTAGAATACTGCTCCCAATGTCCAAGAATAGAACTACTATAATACTGCTCCTATGTAAATTAGTATACCTACTACAATACTGCCTCCTATGTATAAGAGTAGAACTACTATAATACTGCTCCTATGTACAAGAATATAACTACTATAATACTGCTCTTATGTACAAGAATATAACTACTATAATACTGCCCTCTATGTACAAGAATATAACTACTATAATACTGCTCCTATGTACAGGAATATAACTACTATAATACTGCTCCTATGTACAGGAATATAACTACTATAATACTGCTCCTATGTACAAGAATATAACTACTATAATACTGCTCCTATGTACAGGAATATAACTACTATAATACTGCTCCTATGTACAGGAATATAACTACTATAATACTGCTCCTATATACAAGAATATAACTACTATAATACTGCCCCTATGTACAAGAATATAACTACTATAATACTGCTCCCAATGTCCAAGAATAGAACTACTAGAATACTGCTCCTATGTAAATTAGTATACCTACTACAATACTGCCTCCTATGTATAAGAGTAGAACTACTAGAATACTGCTTCTATGTACAAGAATATAACTACTATAATACTGCTCTTATGTACAAGAATATAACTACTATAATACTGCTCCTATGTACAAGAATATAACTACTATAATACTGCTCCTATGTACAGGAATATAACTACTATAATACTGCTCTTATGTACAAGAATATAACTACTATAATACTGCCCCATGTACAAGAATATAACTACGGTACTATAATACAGCTCCTATGTATAAGAATATAGCTACTATAATACTGCTCCTATGTAAAATAGCATACCTACTACAATACTGTCCCTTGTTTACAAGAATATAACTAATATAATACTGCTCCTATGTACAAGAATATAACTACTATAATACTGAATAAAAAAGCTAAAAAGCCAGTGCTGCTGTGGTTAGTACACAATACAAAAAGTGCATATGCACATATTAATTTCTAACTGTACTTTAAATTGAGACATTTAGCAATGGATCAATTCTTTGAGCTACCCCGCCACGTCACGGCATTCTTAGATGGGGCAGTCCTACTCTATGTTTTTTATATACGCTGTGCCATTACGGCCTCCTGAATGCATTAAAAGTAGGACTACAATAAATGCACACGTACCTGAAGCGTTTCTGAACTACACCCACGGCGCCAGAAGGGTAAGCGCAGATAAAAGCAGACCAGGTCCGGAGATGACATCCGGACATTATCAGATCTGACTTCCACACTGCCAGACCAGCAACCATGGATGAGGGTAGAACAGGCCCAAACACATGTGCAACAATTAAGCAGAGCCTATGTGCAGGGTGTGGCCGCTGTATGTGTGTACAGCAGCCTAGATCAATCACAATAAAGACAGATAGAACAGCATGCATAACCAAGCGCGCACGGCAAAAAGTGGTGGTCAACCACAACAATCAAGCAGAGCCTATGGACAGGAGGCCGTAATGGCACAGCATATATAAAAAACGTAGAGTAGGACTGCCCCATCTGAGAATGCTGTGACGTGGCGGGGTAGCTCAAAGAATTGATCAATTGTTTGCTAAATGTCTCAGTTTAAAGTACAGTTAGAAATTAATATGTGCATATGCACTTTTTGTATTGCGTGCTAACCACAGGCAGCGCCTTGGCATTTTTATTTACTATAATACTGCTCCTACGTACAAGAATATAACTACTATAATACTGCAAGAAGTAAAGCAATCCAGCGGTGAATCTAAGAAAAAAAAAAAAGCTTCTTTAATAAATCACAGAAGAAAGCCATCATAATATTTAAAATTTCTGAAGTAGCAGGTTCATTAAGATTAAAAACAAAAATGAGAAATCATAGCTCCATGGTGGATAGCCAGTATAGAGTATAGCCAAGGGCTGTTGAGTCACTAAGCCAAAGTACCGATTCCTCAATTTCCCTGACTCCGACTCCTTCATACACGGCTCATTTTTAAAGTGATAAATTTATTGTAGTGCATGGTAACATCAGTCTGTAAATCACTATTATGGTACAATAATCAAGGAATTTAGATAGAACACAATAATAATATTCAGCACATTCTGCAATGAACTACTGTACCCAATTTATTATATATTTTAGGGGTCTGAGTCTGTCCATTTTATACTGACTCCAACTCCGATTTCGACTCCAGCAAAATTGGCTCCGACTCCACAGCCCTGAGTGTAACGCAAACCCATTTCGGCTGGACGCCTTGTTCATTGCGTATTCAGATCCATGTGACCTCTCATAAGGCATCCTCTGTACGGTCACTGTCAGCTCCACAATAACCCAAGAAAAATAACTGTCTCTACCATTTGTTTATACAGGCCGATTGGACACCCATTACAGGTGGCGTATGACTTCTAGGATACAGTTTATAGATCAAGAGGACTGAAGCTATTACATTTTATATATTTAATCTGAAGAGTTGGCAGTGTTTTTAAAAATATACAAAATGTTACAAACGAGGACAAAACAATACAGTATGTACACTTACATAAAATAAAAGGGATAAGAAAAGAAATATACTAAAATTGTGCCACTGAAATGGCTTTGTGCTTTGTGGAGGGAGGCACACCTTAGGAAAACAGACAGAATCACAGCAAGCTGTACTTTCCAGGACTGACATATGACAGAAACCCAAACTGATTTTTATTAGATCAAAGATATGCTCACAGCCATACCTCCCCTTGGTGAACTCATGTGGGGGCTGGTCGTGGGACGTGTTAGATTTTTGGAAATTTATGAGATCTCCAATTTTCAGAATATATTTGCCTCTGGAGGTCTCAGGTGGAGGATTTTACTGTCATTTTCCCTACCATGATTTTGCCTTTTTATAGATTGGAAATATGATCTATGTATTGTCATTCATCTGTCCAATTTTAATTTGGTGTTGATGTGCTGGTTGCACAGTTATATAAAAACATGCATGTTATTCCACTTGGGATCACGATGCTCAAAATATGTCTCCCATAACTGTAGGATCTATTCTTTCTCCAAAAAAGCAACTATTCATAGCCGTAAAATTGGTGCCTGTCCATCTTTTGGAGGGAGAAAATACTTGTCCATACAGGAGTGACTCTTCTTACCTGGCGGCCTCTTAGACAGGCTTTGCGTCGGATTCTCAGGAGATAACCCATTTCAATTCCCTCTTCACACCAGGGAGTCATAGCTGAATGGGGGTCAAATTATTTAAAATTATTATGAAGCCATGTTTTAATAGACTGATTATTACATTGTGACATGTTCTATCATACTGCCACCCTACTGTATGTACAAGAATTTACTTTCTAAAATACTGTCTCCTGTGGACATGAACAGACAGGAGACTTTACATATCTGGTGGATTCCTTGGAGATGAGAAGTCTGGGTGTGTTATTTGCATCCATCTGTAATAAAGATGATTATTGTGCTTTGTTTTTATGACCTTATTGGAGTAATCCCTTTGCACTATCTATCAGGATCTCGCAGCATGCATGCCGTTCTCCCCGTCATTTTCATTATGCCTGTTCTGATGAGAAATGAAAACTGAGCACCAGTGCTAAATGGTGTGTGCACAGCGAGGACGGGGGCATTAAATCTAAGCGCGCCTTCAATGATTCAGAAATCTGTTTATTCCGTCATGGAGGGTAACTGTCAAATGGAGATAAGGGAATATGTGGTTTCAATGTCACCAATTCTCCGGCACACGGGGAGCAGTGATAATAATACACCGGGAGTAATAATAGCATGCGATCAAGGGAATTCCGCCACTTTCACTGTCAGCTGTTGTTTCTTCACATGGTTTTTTGCAATTTTATAGAAAGCTATTGTTTTTATGTAAGTTAGAGAAGCAACTCTTGGGCAGAATTAGTGTTTTAGTTCCTAAGTTAACTTTATAGAACTCCAAAACTTTCATGCCTGGTAACCTTGTAATTGGAATGGGAGTGACTATGCAGGAGACTTGGGGGCGCCATACTATTGCTTTGGCAATTGTACTGTCCAGCACTGTACATGCGTCTTTTCTGATTGGGTGGGACTACCTATTTAAAGGGACATGTTAGAAAGTGATTGTCCCATGGCGTTTGGCTCAAAACTTGCAGAGAGAGGTGGCACCTGAGACTGTTCACACTACAGACTCTGACACTTCACGCCATGGTTTCTCTGATGCTCCTGAGTTTCACAGGCAGCTCGGGTGTCAAACCAGCTGTGTTCTCATTAGTGATCAGGCTAGCAGGAGTTAATCTCTGTATGTCTTCTGATTACCTCTAGGATCACATGTTCTGGAAACCTATCACAGTTGCTCCCTGCCTTTTTAAGCTGGTGGAATCCATCTTTTCATGGGGACTATAGCTTTTGCAATACCGGTTCATGTGCTGTGGTGATCCAGTTGCTAGTGATCTATTGAAGTGCTGTTTGGTGTGCCGTGAAAATCCTCTTGTCGTCTGGTTTTCCTACTTGTTCTTTATTTCCTCCAGTGCACATATTGTTTTATACCTGTCACGTCTCCGTCAGAACCTGTTACTGCGATTCCTGCCCCAGCCACTAGGCACCGCCAGATTCCTTTGGCTAGTGGTGCCAGTGATAGAGGGGCCGTGTTCTCGCTGGGACCTCCTCTTTTAGTTCCTGCCTCTATGGCTGGGCATCACCGTTCTCACCCGGTGGGTGATGCTGGTAATGGGGAAGATGTCCCTGCAGAGGTGTCTGGTAGGCACAAGCTTCGTTCCTCTATCAGAATTGGAGTGGTTGGTACCTGTTGTGCATCCCTGTCTGGCCTGGTTATAGGGTGGTCCGGGTAAGGTCATCAGGCTGTGAGCTCCAGCTTATGAGAGGGGCTGCGCCTTTCAAATACCTTCCTTGCAAACTGCCAGATATATTATTGGTTTCCCCTGCTGTTTAGGTTTGCGTTCCTCTATTTTGCCTCAGTGGGAGAAACAAGTTAATAATCTTGTGTTGTGATACCTCTTAATGGCTAACAAAAATAAAATAAGTGATGTTACAAGGAGAGCTTTCGAGACGTCTTTGGTCCCTTCATCAGGCATGGTGTAAGATATTGAAAGAAACTCAAAATGTATATAAAATGTATCACAACTGCAAGATTATTATCTTGTCTCTCCCACTGAGAGCAATCAACATTTTCTCAACTGGCTAACACGGTACCAAAACATTTTCTTCTATTTTGACTCTGACCCTTGCCTGGATTTTGGACTCTTCTACCGCCTGATGATATTGTACTTTTGCAGTCATCCCGGTTTTGATGCTGCCTTCTGACTACTCTTTTGGATCCTGATTTAGTATTCCCTGATCTCCTAACATTGACTCTGCCTGGCGACCTCCCTGCTCTGATCTGCTGCTCACCTACATGCGGTTACCTCCTGGGCTCTGTAGTAATTCTAGATCCCTGTGTAGGGCTTGCACGGTCTCGGAGTTTCTCGGGGTGCTGCCTTACCAGCAGTACATCCTTGACAGCAAATGGTTGTCTGTGTATTGCTGTGAGTGTGTATCGTTTGCTCACCACTTCTGTCCTATCCTGGCCCCTCTGGGTAGGGGAGAGGGGGTATTAGACCAAGGCTGGTCAGGAGCAGGGCAAGGATGGCAGCACAGACATCCTCACCATCAGAGGTAACTCTGGGATAAGGGATAGCTAGGGCCCCCTAACCTTAGGATCAGTCTAGGAGACCCTGTCCCCCCGTTATTCCTTACTACCATGTGACAGTTATATAGCATAAAGATCTCATTAGCAGAGTCCCAAATCAGGGACCATCATCGGTGACGAAAATAGGGGTGGGAGGAGGTCTCTGACTGATTTATCTAGATGGAGATTGTATGAAGAGGTGACCTCCTAATTTTATTATTGTGTTTTTTTTTGCTCCAATTTTTAAGAGTTGCTCTAACACCAAATAATAAAAGAGTGCAACGCACTTTCATCATGTGAACGTTTCCCTACTCCACCTGGATGTTGTGTCCGGGGGGTTGTCGCAGCTGGTTGATGCCATTGTAAAAGGCTTGGAATTGAGTCTATAACCCTCTTGCATAAGGTTGCATCCCATTCACAAAAGCTGCATCATGGCCAGCTTACAAAAAGCAAAACCTTCCCCCCTCCACAAAATAAACATAAAAAACTTCGGACGTGTCCACAATTCTAGTTTTTTTTCATAGTTTTTTCAAAAGCGTATGCAAAGGTGTCAGGCTTTGTGAACACTGAGTCTTCTTGCTCAGTTTTTGGAGCAGAAGCTGAGCGGAAACTCAAAGTTTATAAGGAGGTTTGGAACGTTTCTGCACCAAAAACTCGAAAAAACGTATTATTTTTTAGCTATTTGCCAAGGTCAAAGAATGTTTATAGAAAAATAAAAAAAAATATATTACTGAGAACCCATCACTTACCATCAATGTGTCGTTCTTTTATTCCTAGTGTAAATTCTGCTGTTCTCCTGAATCCGGCGTTGTTTTCCTTTTGCTCCTGCACCCCTCCATTCTTGAGATATGGCCCCTCTTCCTTGTTAATAAATCTAGTCTTATTAGTCAAGGGGGAGTGGTCATCAAGAAGACTCTTATAGAGAAGGGTTGAAGTCCACGCCTAGTTGGCTGAAAAGACTTCTACAAATAGAACAGGGGGCCATATCTCAGGAACCGAGAGGAGCCGGAACAAAAGGAGAACAATGCCGGATTCAGGAGAACAGCGGAACTTAAACCAGGTGAAAATGTATATCATTATGGCAAGTGACCAGTCCTCTTTAAGCAACAATTCGAGCCTTAGTGACCTTTCCTGCTTTATAATGTGTCTGGTAAAAGAATGAAGGGACTCCGACCCCCCTCCTCTCCGGTATCTTCTGTATGCAATAACTGGTCAGTCCTCCGAGCCGCAGAGACTTGAGCAAATGAATCTCTGATCTGGGAATATGTGAAGATGATTTTAAAATGAGAAGGAATTAATGTAGCTCCGGGGCAGCCGTGTTTTTAAATGTCAAGAGTTATTTGTAATGCGCCTTCTCAGTTTTCCTAAATGAATGAGCAATGACAGCGGGGGGCCGATACTTCATTGGAATTCTTCGCACAATGTCACATTCTCATTTTCTACGCTGCTTTAAATAATGTAACTTTATGTTCTACATCACCATTGTGTTTAGGAGAAAACGAGCCCCGGCAATGTCTTCCTCCCAGGCATCCGCAGGACCTGTACATGTACTTACAGGGCCTTGGCCATGTGACTCCCAGGCTGAGTCACATGAGCAGGTCCTGTCAGTACCGCACCCGCAGGTCCTGCCGGTGCCTGGAAGGAAGACATCGCCGGGGCTTTCCGTGGGATCACTGAGGAGGGTAAGTGATGGAGCGTTTAGTAGAGTGGAGTAGTGTGGAAAGCGCAGCAGAATAACGGGGCACTAATAGATTCTCATTATTTTCTAGATGCGCTTTCTACATCACTAACAAAAACACAGCGACTGAACAGTAAATTGAAAACCCCATTCACTTTGCTGCAGATGCAATGATTGATCCGTTTTTGGTGCAGATTTAAAAAAAAAAAAAAAGAAAAAACAGCACCAAAAAAAAGGGATCAAAAAGGTCCAGTGTGAACATAGCCTAACAGCTGCTGAAAAACCTGTATGGAGCAGTAGCGGACTAACACTGACTCACCACCAGACATTTGTTGGACTACAAGTTTCACATGCAACAACAAAAAAAACATTGTTTCTCATCTTAATTTTTCAGAATGTTTATTTCCATACGCCTCTGAATGACCCTGGAGTTGTCGCTGTGGTTGAAGTCCTGTGCATAACAAGAGGGCGAGATGGGCACCAGCAGGCATCATCGAGCGGCTTTGGGTTATTGCGTCTGTTCAGCAGCCAAGCGGAGGAGGAGGTGGAGAATCAGCAGAAGAGGTAACACTGCAAATGTCTAAATAGTGGCTTCCTTATAGCTGGACTGGCCACTAAACTACTAAGGACTGCATTCAAATATTTGTCTTGACCTGATCATGTTGGTGGAATAATCACGCAACTAGAAGAAAGATGTTGATTTATTTACTGTATTGTTTTATGTGTGTTATATATTGGTGTGTGCCATGGATTATTGGAAGGAGAGAGGGACCCACATGTCCTTTACACAACAAAGTGATCTGTTTGCTAATTTGACAAAAAACTGAATAGATATATCCAGAAAAATACATGGTTCACAGTATGCACTTAACAATCCCCCGTAAGATTGCCCGACCTTCATCCCATGAGAAGTTTAAGCAACTAGTGGCCAATAGAGACTAAAATGTGTATTAATGCATCTACTTAATGAGCTCTCATCAGACAGTAGTTATGTGATGCCATTCACTGCACAGACAAGCCGTGAGGTTGGGTAGTCAAACGTTCTGGGATCAGATGCCAGGAGAGCATGTCGTAGACTAATGGACTAGGCAGAGGCTTAGTGAGGTCACAATCCAGGGTCACAACACCAGGAGAATAGCAGATTAGAGCAAAGGGACAAGGCAAACAGATAACCAGAAGAGGTCCAAGATCTCGTAGCAATAGATCAAAACTCAGAGAATAGGTAAGTGAGGCCAACATACACCAATGAACAAGATGCTATGACTGGCAGTGATGCTATGACTGGGCAATCACAGAAAACAGGGAAGACCTGAAGAAGCTCAGCCCCTGCTAAGCTGAGTTTGGGCGACTGTGCTGTCAATCAACAGCTCACCCCACCCCAGTATCAGATAGGACAAATGAGCTGTCATTCACCCAACTGACAGCTGAACACATTCCATACTGAAGCACATTGTCACTCATCGAAGACACACTGAGCGGAGGAATCGTGACACGTTCCTTCCACCGTATTTCAACTACCATCCTGTTTCAGTCCAGTGCGTATGGCCTTAGGGTGACCATATATGATTAGATGCCTTGCATAAGACCCCAGCATCTCTTATGAGATATGGAACACACAAAAACACTTGTAATCGCCTCCATGGCCCAATTGTTGCCTAAATGTCACATTCATAGAGTTGTAGAAACTGGTGAGACTGGAATATTCCCAGTGAAATGGTGCAGATCGCCTCTTCAGAATGGAAGAGGACTTGAGATTTTTACAAAGCAAACATCAATAGCTAACTCACCTTCTTCTGCTTCACAGATGAAGTGAGCACGGAACTGCCCTTTCATTCATTACACCATGACTAGCACTACGCCAACATACGTCGGGCCATAGAGGGGTTGGTGGATAGTTTTACTTGTGGTAGTCTTTGTCTGTTTTAGTGATTTTTACCCACAATAATAATAAAACTGTTTTTTGGGATCCTTGCTGTGAAGCACTTTTTGTCACCGGATACAATTTCTTTCTGTTTCCCAAAGTTGAGATTTTGGTCTGGCTTTTATCCTGAGTCATACATATGACTAGGCTCATTAATCTCTTCACGACCAAGGACGTATATATATGTCCTTGGCTGTGTCCCTCCCCCTGATGCGAGCTCACGTGCTGAGCTCGCATCATCCCTCATACATCTCAGCTGTTCTCAGCTGATCCGATCGGTGCTGTCAACCCTCTGCATCGTGCTGTGAATCACTGACGGCACGATCCAAAGCCCTGCGGTAGGGATTGCGCTGTTCCCCACTGTGATCGGAGGTCCCGTGATGTGATCACGGGACCTCCATCTGGTACCTCGACAGCCCGGGGTCTGGTGTCGATCCTGAAAGCTGTCGAGCGCCGGCATCCACATGAAGTGATCATTTTTTCTATGCAGAGAGATGCAGAAGCAGGTCTCTACATAGCAGAAGCGATCGGACTGAAGCCCCCTAGGCAGTGTAAAAAAAAAGAATAGAAAAACAAATTACAAATATAAAAGAATAAAAAATGTAAAAGTTCAAATCACCCCCCTTTTGCCCCATTGAAAATAAAACTATTAAAAAATATACATATTGGTATCACCGCGTTCAGAAATTCCCGATCTCTCAAAATATAAAATCAATTAATCAAATTTGTAAACTGCGTAACGGAAAAAACAAAGTCCAAACTCCAAAATTAAGGTTTTCTGCGCCGCAACATTGCAATAAAACAAAACATCACATCTACCAAAAATGGTATACCGGTAATTAGAAACATCGGCTCAAGATGCAAAAAATAAGCCATCACACACCCCAGATGCCGAAAAAATGATAACGCTACGGTCATGGAAAATGGCGCAAAAGTGCATTTCTTTGTCTTTCAAAATTTTCTGAAATTATTTTTCACCACTTAGATAAAAGTAAAAATATACATGTTTGGTATCTACGAACTCATACTGACCCGAGGCATCATACTAACATGTCAGTTTTACCATTTAGTGAATTTGGTGAATAAAAAAAACAAAAAATGTGTAATTGCACCTTTTTTGTAATTTCACCACAGTTGGAAATTTATTTTCTATTTTCCTGTACACTATATGGTAAAATAAATTATTTTATACAAAAGTACAGCTCGTCCTGAAAAAAACAAGCCCTGATATGTCTATATTGATGGCAAAAGGTATGGCTCTTGGAAGAAGGGGTGAGAGAAATGAAAAACATAAATGGAAAATTGCCTGGGGGTGAAAGAGTTAAAGGGGTTGTACACTAAATAGGACGACCCCTTTGATTCCACAAGTCTCCCCCATATAATATAAAAGTCTATACTCGCCTCCCGTGTTGATGCTGTTTCGGCAGTTTTGGTAATTGCGGTTTTGGGACTCACATAACATTGTGACGTCTCGTGAGCCCGGGTGCAATCATTGCAGGCCTATCTCTCCTGCCTTCAGACCAAATGAGTTAATCAACAGAAGTGACACTTAGTTTTTGTTAATAGCTCATTTGGTCCTTAGGCCTAGACAGAGTAGCCGGTGGTGATTGGACCCGGGGCTCGCGAGACGTCACAATGTCATGTAAGCTCTGAAACTGCAATTAACGATAGTGCTGGAACGGCACCAGCACTCGAGGTGAGTATAGACTTTTTTATTTTATATTGGGGAGACTTGTGGAATCAGAAGGGGCTGTCTTAGTAGTGTTCTAAGAAGCAACATTTCAGTGATGGTTGTATTGGGCCATGTGTGATGAGGAGCTGATGAAGTCATCTGAAGACCCGCTCAATGTCGTGTTTGTGTCCGTGCCTTGAAGACTTTTGCAGTTGGGCTAAAGAGTCTCTTTGGCTTCAAAGTCTCTGGATTAAATGTTGTTAATTTCTTTTATGCGAATAGAGACCGTGGAGCCTCGTAGGAGTCTCAACACAGGACTAGCCAGATATCCCTCCAGGGAAGGACCTAACCATGGGGTGGCTCCTTGAGGAGACCACCATAACCACCATATTAAGTGGCCCTTTGAGTCAATATCAGCTCTTTACGAGTTTAAAGATATGACAATGGAATACCAAGGCCAGGTATCCATCCACAGACAGCTGCTTCGGGGTTTTGCCCCTCATCAGTGTGGAGTAGGATTCTGGCTAGGTGGGAGCAATGCCTGGTAGACCAACATCACAAAACAATCACTGATCTCAGGGAGACCAGTCAGGAAAACACTACAGGCAGCCAGCAAAAGCGCTCAAACACAGTGAAATCCTAGGTGCATTGCCCCCTGGGAAATACAAATACGCAAATAGAGTCCCGTGTTTCAGACTCCTAATTTCGTTCATTTGTTTTGGCACACTATTGGTTAATGTCAGTTCTGCTTATTAAGCTCCTGTGATCTTCAGGTGTGACCACTCCGATCTCCTTCAAATAGTCAAATGACCACAACACCCAGGGCTGGTTGATTTCCATTTATTGCAAGCCGCCCTGGTGGAAGGGGCTCTCAGTGAACTGACCGGTGCCAAGCCGACTGCTGGCTAGGAGTTTGTCCGCAACTGTGAAGTTGCTTTATCCCTCAATGTTTTCCCCGGTCTGTCTTTTATTCCCTTCGTGTTGTATTAGTTCAGAGGTAGGACTAGTGTTTCTCGCTGGCCAGTTTCCTAGTGAGGAATAAGAACAGGGCCAACGAGGGACTAAGTATCCTGCTCGGCAACGGGTGAGAAAACCTGTATAGGGACGGTAGGGAGATGAGGGAACATCCTCAGGTGAGTGCAGGAGGTGTCCCTTGCCCCCATTCTCTACCAACAGGGCCACTATTGTTATTGTGTCCCTGGCGTTCCCTTGTGTTCTGTGTTTGAGCCTGACAACTGTTGATCCGTTCACCACTGGAACGCGGTATTTTTTGAACACACGTGACCCTCAGTTGACTTTTCTAGATGAGGAGAAGCACTGACTTAATGTTCAGGGTAAATTCACAAGTGACAGATTTGTTGTAGAAATGTCTGTCATCTAGAAGCTTCTTGTCGGCCCCCATGTGCTCGGCGCCAAAACAACCCCAGATGAATAGAACAGATTTTCAGTATCTGCAGTGTCTGAATATCCCCTTACTGATCGCATTATTACTGGAACCATCGATGTAACATTTTTCTAACTGATATCTGCCTGAAAATAACAAAGTAAAAACCCGTGACCTATGTCAGACCTTGAATGGTTCTCCTATTGGAGCCCAGAATTAGGGGTGTTAGTCTAATGGTATCTGCGCGTGAGTTCTCAAATTAGGAACTGGCACCGTAAAGTGCCCAGATGGCTCCGGCTCCTGAGTCTGCATTACCGAGGAGAAGAGAAAAATAGAGAAAGCGAGGAAATAATGTTTGAAAATATTTACTTCTTTATCTGGGTGTAATTTGGGCACTGCGATCTCATTTAGATTGATGTAACAGCATATTGTGGCGGTGATTACACGGTTGAACGTGCCGCCTGAAGAGCCAGGGATCCTACAAAAAGCGCTTAATAAATGTGGCAATACAGTCATCTAGACGAGAAAACTGTCATTATCCCAGACACAGTTCTCTAAAGAGACGTCTGTATCGCTGTACCTAATGTTCTGCTGATGTGAAGAATGAAATGGATGTCTAATAGAAGATTTGGTTAGAGAGATATCAACTTACCGGAGCATGAAGCCTTGGCACATTCTATTTTTTTATTTTGTTCCTGAGGTCAATCCGCCTCTCATAGTATATTAACCACAAATCGGATGACTTTATAGAATTCTTTAAAAGGAAATTAGATATTTTTTTTTTTTTATTTTAGTCCAACATTTGTCGGGCAGTTCTGCCTTCCTATTTACTAACCTGAATGTTCTCATTAAAGGGAATCTGTCAGCAGGGTTTTGCTTTGTAATCTGAAAACTGCATGCTGTAAGTGTTATCAGGAAGTGTTTTGTTATTTAAGCTGCAATGTATGTTTTAGCACCAGTAGCCTATCATTGCTTTTGTATACAGCAGCTCGAGCCCGAGTCTGGCATGCCTCCTGCTATGATTAGCAGCGCACTGTCATAAGCTTTGTATACAGAGCCTGGTGTGGGTGTTGTTATCTTTTTCAGCTCTACTGTATTGCTACAGTTACCATTTTTTTCACTTTATAAGATGCACCAGATTATAAGACGCACCCCCAAATTTGGTGCCAGAAAAGAGAAAAAATATTAATTTTTAATGTTAAATGTGTTCTGTTTTATAATGCCGGTGTTCGTCTTCTAATCAGTATATATCCCTCATCCTTGTACATGACCCCACCATCCTGGTATATATGTGTACTATTGAGGTATATATGTCCTCCATCCTGGTATATATGTCCCCCATCCTGGTATATATGTCTACTATCCTGATTATATGTCCCCCATCTCTGTATATATGGTCCCCATCCTGGTATGTACGTCTCCATTATTTTATGTCGGTCCCCCATTCTGGTATACTGTATATATGTGCATCCTCCTGATATTTATGTCCCCCATCTGTGTACATGGCTTATCTTGGGGTTTGGGAAGGTTGCGGGGGTGAATGCAGTAGCTTCATGGGTCCACGGGGGGATGGGGTAAAGCCCGGAGCTGCAGGTGGAGTCGCGGTAGTTTTCTGGTGGGGGGTCACCATTGCCGAGAGGCATTAAATGCTATCGTCTCCAGACTGCGCGGAGGCTGCGCATGCACAGACCGCTACCCGAGGCCATTTTCTTGTGAAGTCTGGACACAGCATGTAATGCCTCTTGGCAATGCATGCTGGAATATGCATAATGTTGGCGCCCACCGGAAACCTGCCGCAACTCCCCAACAGCTCCAGGTTTTTCGTCCACCTACTTGTGGACCCATGAAACCACCGAATGCACCCCCACAAACCCCCCACCCAACCCTCTGTAAGATTTTTTTTTTTAATTCGGATTTTAAGACGCACCCTCGTTTTTCCCGCCAATTTGGAGTAAACAAAAGTGTGTCTTAAAATCTGAAAAATACGGTAAACCTCTAATAGTGTCAGATCCGCTGCTTCAAGTAATCTAAGTGATGCATCGCTGGATTCAGGGTCTCTTTATCTACATCATGCTGCTTTCAGATGAGGTAGCAAATACTTGCTGACAGATTCCCTTTATTATGCTTAATAATT
The DNA here is from genome assembly GCA_033576535.1 of Allobates femoralis. Taxonomy (NCBI): domain Eukaryota; kingdom Metazoa; phylum Chordata; class Amphibia; order Anura; family Aromobatidae; genus Allobates; species Allobates femoralis. The sequence goes on along the minus strand of JARQOC010000009.1, from coordinate 159,168,389 downwards.
TAAGGGAATTTGAAAGGGGGAAGGGGATGTACCAGAGTGTCACTGCCAGCCTGGTTTCATAGACCATAATGCAATAAGGTCTACATTACCATTCAATATCCTGCATCTGCTTGGCAGTTGTGAGTCTTTTGACAAGCAAGCAAATCTCCAATAAACACAAAAATATATCAATGTAACCAGCGCTCTGTGCTGTAAAAGTCTGCGCTACATCCATTGGTTCAATAGTCTGTATTCCATGGTCAGATCCTCATGCCTTTTATTTAGGTTATATCATATTAATTCTTCTATATTTTATGCTTGTTTTCAGGTTGACTCTTTACCATGGATCACCCCGAGCATTGCTACATCCAGCTTTTAAAGACATGGCTAAGTGTAAGTAGCACCTAGATATCCTCCCTTGACCCCAAATGTCTTATGATATAATGTTCCTATATCATAACATCACAGTCATGTCCACCGTGAGGTTACTTTCCATCAGTGACATCATCAAGTAAGCAGAAGGATATATGATTCTTTCTCTACTACATATAGGCTATGTCATATACCCTCAAGTGTATGGACCAAGTTCACATCACTATTTCTGGCCTCCTGCTGTTATCAAGGATAACGTGGAACCTGTCATGTTCTTTTTTGTTTTTAAACTACCCCCAAAGTTACAATGTTATTTAGATCATGCATTGTACATCACCAACCAGTTTTTTTTTTTTTTTTTTAAATAAATCCATATTTTTATCATAAAAAATCACTTTATATGCTTATATGTTTGCATTCGGTACCTGCACAAACAGTCATCGTGTTGGAAATCGGTCACGTCCATTCCACATTCAGATATGCAGGTTCCCGATAACGATGTTGTCATTTTAGCATTGTCCACTTGGGGCGCCAGCAAATTGCAGGTGTATTGAAACCAATGAGAACCTTTTTGAACTCCAGAAGGGAAGAGCTGTGCAGTTTATCTATTTTACCTTGATAAACCACCATAAAACAATGAAGTATTGGAGAGCATCTAACTTAGCCTGGAGGAAAAGAATATAGGAACACGTATGAAAGATAGATGTTCTTAATTTCCTTTTATATGTACGCCGGTAAAACGTAATTGCAGGTTCTCCTTACGCTACACCTTATCACACATTGGGACATACATCATTTTTCTATTTAATCACTGGCCATTGCATTTTTCCAGCCCTCTCTGTGGATTTTTATTAGTCCTGTCTCTGGTTGTTTATTCTGAGTAATAGTAGAAATGTTTTCTTGCATTATTCTGACGCTGGTAATTAATTCACTGGAGAGAAGCAAAAATTTTAGCAGAAAGGAGAAATGATTCTTTTTGCTCGGAAAGACTTCTGGATACATTAAATTCAGTCCGGTAATGAAGGATACGCAGAAAAGAATATAATTCTGATCAACACCTACTCCTGAAATACTATGTGCTGCTTTAAGTGTTACGCCCAGCTTTCAGTCTTCTTGTTTGCCAGGAGATGGTGTGCTCCCCATGAGTGACAATTTTGACCAAACTCATGACAGTGCACTTCACCTCTGCAGAGTCGGACAAGCGAGCACCAGGCTCTGATGCCAATCAGATCCAGACATCTGCTAAGATTCAGAGCAGCACTCACAAGCTCTATAGAAAAGAGCTTGTAAGTGCTGTGCTTCTTCCCTGGGAGACTGTCCGTCTCTGACACACTGCAGTGGTGGTTGGTAATGTAGGCAACAAACAATAATCTGTAACATAAAAAAATCCCTCCTTTCCCTAGAAAAAAGAGTACTTTTAAGAAGATGGTTGGTTTCTACGAGCACTTTGCATTTTTAGACACTTATGATGATGATGAGACACATTTAAGTGTCTGCAATCTCCTATATTTTTCCCACTTCTAGTCCCTTTGCTTGATACTGGTTCTTTTGCCTTCTTACACATGTAGTGCTGTGGATATCCAGCATAAAGCTAAACCCTCATCCACTTCCCCAGTAAACAGACTGTAGAGGTTCTGTAGTCTGAATTTATTGGAGTGATGATATGAACTTGGCGGTAAACGCTATAATACAAAGAGAAAGAGTCTATGTCAGTACTGTGTACAAACACAGTGATGAACAACACAGAAATGCACTTAACATGAATAACTGGGGCAAGGTTTATTGCAGCAGGCTCTATACTATACAGAGATAACATTCATCTGTCTGCAGTGCAAGGGGCATTATGGCTAAGATGGAGGATACCAGAGCACAATATACCTCACTTCACAGTACTTCTATACAATGGCTGCATAACAACTTGCATACAGAAATTCTAACAAAAACCTTTAACTGCATTATGACTCTCACTGGATTCAGCCGACAGGAGGAGCAGTTGTAGAGAAGGGAGAGAGCCAGGAACACTTGTTGTTGTATCTCCTAAAAGCCCAGGAATGTCTGCAAAACTCTTTCTTCCCAGTGAAGGAGGAGGGCTGTTCTACTCAGAACGCACTTATTTTAACGGAGCACACTCCTATAACTATAAGAACACTGATCATGTGGAACACATTTGAACAACATAAAAGGGTAACTCATGACCTCTATGGGTTGTAACAAGTATTAACTATGTGTCACGGGTGGCGCGGGTGACAGGGTGGAGGCCACGCGCAGACGATCTCAGCGTTTGGCCCACCAGCCATAATGGTGGAGGATGGTCCATCTCTTTCAGGGGCATTTACCTTCTGTTTAGATGAAGAGAAGGTGTGATGAGATCTCTCTATTTTGGGGAGACGGCTGTGGAGGTCTTGTGCTCGGTCTGGTTGTATCCACCTGTATTGTAGGTCTCTAGGACCCAGCAGATTCCTTCTACCTTTATAAGGAGGTTCATTACCCTTCCTCAGTGCAGGTGATATTTCCTTGTGGACTCTTTATCCTTGCTCCAGCAGAAGCTGAGGTTGTGAGCTCGCTGTGGTCTGCTGAAAGATAAGTGTTTCTTTTCCCCAAATGTCTGTCTTCCCTGGTGTTTGTCTTTAGTTGTTAGTGGAGGGGTCTAGTGCACCTCTCCATCTGATCCTTAGATAAGATAGTGCTAGGATCAGAGAGGGACGAGGTTCGTGGTCGGCGACAGTTGAGGAGACTGTACAGGGACGTTAGGGCAGACAGGGTCAGCCCTAGTAAGTCTAGGGGTCACCGTCTCCTTCTTGTGCCCTTAGCAGTAGGGACCCCTTATTCCCCCCCCCCCCCGTCGTTATCCTACGCTGGGTGTCTTCCCCACTCCCAGCGTGACACTATGGCTATTTTCTTTGTTGCTCATGAATGGGCAGAACACTGGTCCAGCCCAGGCATAAGCGGATGTTCGCCCAGCAGATGGTGCCAAGTGTGCAGCACAGAACCCGCTGATGGACACATCCGTTACGTCATTTTAGGGATTGGTGGAGGTCCCAGGGGCTTGTTGCCTCAATAAAGCTTGTAGCAGCAGAGCCGATGTTAATGGTGTGCACCATTTTAAGTGCAGAATATGGGTTTAAGGTGTTCCAGGCACACAGAAGAGACAGTTTAACACTTCTGGTAAGATTGGCCAACTTTACCTTCTTCACAAATTGCTGAACGGGTTACTTTGCGGACACTCTCCAGGGATCATTCTTGCCCCTGCAGGATCAGTTTTAATTTAATGTGCGCACAATAATTTGCAGAGCTTTTTGCCAGGCACATCAGCTAATTAACATGCTGTGTCGGGCGCCTGCATGAATTATCTGGGAGAAGATATAATTCAAGAAAACCGGTAAAAGTATCTTTCTCCTAAACCACTTATGGGTAATGCAGCAGATTGTCCAAATTGTCGAAAGTTGTTTGAAGACACGAAAGTGAAATTTTAATTGATTCTGTGTCCTGGAACGAAGAATTATCGCCTATTAATGAAACCATTGCCACGGCGAGACTTTCCAGATGAGATTTCTACCTTCGGAATGAAAACTGTTAGTACAAATGCTAATATAGAAATCTTTTATTAAATGGCCTTTTGTTAAAAAAAGACCTTGGTGTGCACTGATGGGAACATTTTAGGCCCCTGTCAGCTATAGTGGAAAATTCTTGTCAAGGAGAGAGGAGGAATTGAATATTTAGGATGACTGACATGATCACCAGATCCGATGAGGTGATCGTGGATCAGTTGCAGAGCTGCACAGCATAGCGCCATCAACTGTGTAGTGGCCGCGGTCAGGTACTGCACATCTGTGCTTATTCGAATAATCAGGGATGGATCCCTGCTGTTGGCTAAAATGTGTAGAATTTATTTACTCTGAATATTTAAAAGACATAAAATATGCAACGTATGAGGTTTGAAACGCGTTGCCGCTCCATGCCCTAAGTGGTTTCTGCTGGTACCATGTAACCTCCTATGTTACATATCTGATGTCTTCAACATATTGAGATGAAATAAACTCTCTGAATTTTATTCTGAAGCTAGACTTAATCATTTTCTTCAATTTGGGTCTATTAACGCAGTCAGAGCATTGGTCTGTGCATGCCTGTCTACCACCCCACATGGTGAGCTGATATCTCCTGCTACTTGTCTCTATGTATCTGCAGTACTTGCTGCGGCCACTTCACAGTTGATGGCACTGTGCTATTCCACATCACAGCTAATCACATCTGGCTACCACTGGCGGCACTGGAACCAGCTGATAGGCAAGAATGCTGGGTGCCGCATCCCTAGCAATCAGATATTGATGGCATAAGGATAGGCCACCTATATATAAAGGTAATGGACAATGCTGTAAGTTAAGTACGTATCCAAAGTACTGGCAGAGTTCAGACCCCTGGGTTTCCACCCTGGGTGAGCTCTAGGTTTATGAGAGGCCTTTGACAACAGGGAACCCATGTGCCCTACTTCTCTTTGAATCTTTCCTCCTCTGTTATCAAGAGCTATAACTTTTTATTTATAGAGTTGTATTAGGACATATGTCTTTTGTATCACAAGTTGTTTGTTTTTTTTAAATAATAATTTCCATTTTGGGGTCCATATGGCACTTCAATTTTGGAACAAGTCAAGCCAGATATGTCACTTGCAGCCAGGATCACCAAGCTATGACTTGTCTACAAATCATATGAAGAGAGTAATCCATGGAGAAGGACATCATGGTCGGAAGAATAGAAGAAGCAAGGCAAAAAGGAAGACCCAATGGCTATCAAGATAACAATGGAGAAGACCCAGATGGACCTATCTAAGCTGCACAAGATCGATCTTCCTACAGAGCGTACATCCATTAAGTCGCAATGGCTCGAGATCCAGCTGAAGGCCATTAAAATAAAAAAGGCCAATCTCATTTTAATGTAATTTGTAGGAACCAAAATGTCCAAAGAACATCAATACTGCCTATTCTATGATTTTTTCAGTATCCGCATTCTCCATATGGGATAAATATTATGATCTAGTGATGTAAGTCACTACAACAGCAAGGTTGCGACAGAAAGTGAAGCTAGTTACTGCAAAAACTAAGTTGTGACACAGTCACTACTTACAAGACTAGAGACAGGAGGGTAATCTGGAGTCAGTTCCAGGAGAGTTTGCAGTATACTGGGAGTAGACACAAACGTGGTCATATAATAGTCTTGGGTCAAGTAACAGAGATCAGAATGGACACAGGAGAGCAGGCTACACAGCACTTCGGGCATTCAGGGGAAAGCTGCTCAGTTAGGTAACAAAGCAATTACTGGGAAGTAGAAACACCTGAGTAACCAAACTCTTCCCAGAACCAGCATGGAGAATTGCTCTCAACATAAACATACTGACAACTCCGTACACCCAGGTACCAGTAACAGCTACATACAATAGCATCCTAGACGAGCTGTGTGGAGGAATCATGACAGATATTTTATTAGTTTGGACACTTACACACACTATGATATCAAATCTGCTTTTCCTGGGGATTTGAACCATGACTCTGTCGCTTGATGCTGGAAAACCTTTGAGTCTCCCAATATATAATGTCACGTCCATTTCTACACATTCTATAGAGCGAAGAACACCTTGCTTGTGAACGTGGATATAGTTTGTTATTCACTTTGAGTTTTTCAAGGTTTTCTTAAGCCATATTGAAAATGTAAATTTTCTAGCACTGCGAGACAAAATAGAATTGTCTTTCATGTTCATCTCAGCCTGAAATTACAACAGTTTGGGTCCAAATATGTTTCTTGTAATGGTTTTCCTTTCAGTGAACAGACACCTGACGTTGATTGAGAAGAGCCATGTTCAGTACAATGTGAGGACACACAATGCTCTAAAGGAGGTTTCTCATCTGCTCCCTCCGAACATTCTGGTTTCAGGATCAGAAAGGATTCCGGGTCTTATACAAGGGAGAGATGAGACAGGTGAGTGCTGTCTTATGTGATAATATTGAAATATGAATTACATTGTCTGTTTCATAGTTTGTTTTTGTTACGTGTCAAGAACATTCAACCATTAACATCAATACTGCCATTATAGACTAGATAATACCTACGGTAATACTGCTGCTGTGTATACAAACATAACTACTATAATACTGCCTTGTAATAATAATATTACCCTTAAGTACAATAATATACGGTAATTAATACTGCCCTGTAAGTGCAAGAATATACTATAATGCTGCCCCTACATATAAAAATATAACTACTAGAATACTGCCTTCTTAATGCAAGAATAAAACTACAATAATACTGTCCTCTATGTAGAGGAATATAACTACTACAATACTGCTCCTATGTACAATAATATAATTACTATATCACTGCCCCCAATCTGCAAGCTTCAACTATTATAATAATTTCCTGAATGTACAAAAATATAACTACTATAATACTGCCCCCTATGTACAAGAATATAACTACTATAATACTTCCCCCTATATACAAGAAATATAACTACTATAATACTGCCCCCTATGTACAAGAATATAACTACTATAATACTGCTCCTATATACAAGAATATAACTACTATAATACTGCTCCTATATACAAGAATACAACTGCTATAATACTGCCCCCTATGTACAAGAATATAACTACTATAATACTGCCCCTATATACAAGAATATAACTACTATAACACTGCCCCCTATATACAAGAATATAACTACTATAATACTGCCCCTATGTACAGGAATATAACTACTATAATACTGCCCCTATGTACAAGAATATAACTACTATAATACTGCTCCTGTGTACAAGAATATAACAACTATAATACTGCCCTCTATGTACAAGAATATAACTACTATAATACTGCCCCTATGTACAAGAATATAACTACTATAATACTGCCTCTATGTACAAGAATATAACCACTATAATACTGCCTCCTATGTACAAAAATATAACTACTATAATACTGCCCCTATGTACAAAAATATAACTACTATAATACTGCCCCTATGTACAAGAATATAACTACTATAATACTGCCCCTATGTACAAGAATATAACTACTATAATACTGCTCCTATGTACAAGAATATAACTACTATAATACTGCCCCCTATGTACAAGAATATAACTACCACAATACTGCCTCCTATGTACAAGAATATAACTACTATAATACTGCTCCTATGTACAAGAATATAACTACTATAATACTGCCCCTATGTACAAGAATATAACTACTATAATACTGCCCCTATATACAAGAATATAACTACTATAATACTGCCCCTATGTACAAGAATATAACTACTATAATACTGCCCCTATATACAAGAATATAACAACTATAATACTGCTCCCATGACAAGAATGTAACTACTATAATACTGAAAATCAGCAAAAAAAAACCAGCACCACTAGAAGACAGCTTGCAATAAAAATTATGCAAATGCACATATTACTTCCAAACTGTATATTATTATAAAGTTTGTGATATTTGGCAAAAAATTGATCAATCTTTTGAGCCACCTTGCCAACGTTAAGGCAATATCAACCAGCGTGGTCCTACTCTATACTTTTTTATTTTAGTTGTGCATTGCTGCCTCCAACATAAAAATACAGTGGACAACAAAGAGCTAACATTTACCTGGTGCATCTCAAACCTGCTCCCATGGTTTCAGTCCAGTGCAAATGAATAAATGGCTACTCAGGCTCACACATCTGCAGCAAACCCCACATATGTCTGAACTTTTCAGAGTTAACCCTCACCGCACCAGACCAGCACTCATGAATAATTAATATTGCCTTGACGTTGGCGGGGTGGCTCAAAAGATTGATCTTTTTTTGCCAAATATCTCAAATGTTATAATATTTTACAGTTTAGAAGTAATATGTGTATTTGCACAATTTTTATTGCAATCTATCTTCTGGTGGTGCTAGCTTTTTTTACTGCTCCTATATACAAGAACATAACTACTACAATACTGCCCCCTATGTACAAGAATATAACTACTATAATGCTGCCTTCTATGTACAAGAATAAAACTACTATAATACTGCCCCTATGTACAAGAATATAACTACTATAATACTGCTCCTATTTACAAGAATAAAACTACTATAATACTGCCCATATGTACAAGAATATAACTACTATAATACTGCTCCAATGTACAAGAATATAACTACTATAATACTGCCACTATATACAAAAATATAACTATTATAATACTGCCCCTATGTACAAGAATATAACTACTATAATACTGCCACTATATACAAAAATATAACTATTATAATACTGCTCCTATGTAGAAGAATATAACTATAATACTGCTCCTATGTACAGGAATATAACTACTATAATACTGCTCCTATACTGCTCCTATGTACAGGAATATAACTACTATAATACTGCTCCTATATACAGGAATATAACTACTATAATACTGCTCTTATGTACAGGAATATAACTACTATAATACTGCTCTTATATACAAGAATATAACTACTATAATAATACTGCCCCTATGTACAAGAATATAACTACTATAATACTGCTCCTAAATACAAGAATATAACTACTATAATACTGCCTCTATGTACAAGAATATAACGACTATAATACTGCTCCTATATACAAGAATATAACTACTATAATACTGCCCCTATGTACAAGAATATAACTGCTATAATACTGCCCTCTATGTACAAGAATATAACGACTATAATACTGCCTCTATGTACAAGAATATAACTACTACAATACTGCTCCTATGTACAATAATATAATTACTATATCACTGCCCCCAATCTGCAAGCTTCAACTATTATAATAATTTCCTGAATGTATAATACTGCTCCTATTTACAAGAATAAAACTACTATAATACTGCCCATATGTACAAGAATATAACTACTATAATACTGCTCCAATGTACAAGAATATAACTACTATAATACTGCCACTATATACAAAAATATAAACTATTATAATACTGCCCCTATGTACAAGAATATAACTACTATAATACTGCCACTATATACAAAAATATAACTATTATAATACTGCTCCTATGTACAGGAATATAACTATAATACTGCTCCTATGTACAGGAATATAACTACTATAATACTGCTCCTATACTGCTCCTATGTACAGGAATATAACTACTATAATACTGCTCCTATATACAGGAATATAACGACTATAATACTGCTCCTATATACAAGAATATAACTATAATACTGCTCCTATGTACAGGAATATAACTACTATAATACTGCTCCTATACTGCTCCTATGTACAGGAATATAACTACTATAATACTGCTCCTATATACAGGAATATAACGACTATAATACTGCCTCTATGTACAAGAATATAACGACTATAATACTGCTCCTATATACAAGAATATAACTACTATAATACTGCCCCTATGTACAAGAATATAACCACTATAATACTGCCCTCTATGTACAAGAATATAACTACTATAATACTGCCCCTATGTACAAGAATATAACTACTATAATACTGCCCCTATATACAAGAATATAACTACTATAATACTGCCCCTATGTACAAGAATATAACTACTATAATACTGCCCTCTATGTACAAGAATACAACTACTATAATACTGCCCCTATGTACAAGAATATAACTACAATAATACTGCTCCTATATACAAGAATATAACTACTATAATACTGCTCCTATGTACAAGAATATAACTACTATAATACTGTCCCCTATGTACTTCCGTGTATCAATCCCCTATAATATAATCTTTACAAGTATGCTTCTGTGACAAGACAGAGCGGTTTTCCTCTCATATTTGTAATATTCCACTAATTCACCCCGTGATATCTTCTCTACTGTTCTGACACCCGCAGTCTTTTCAGTGGTATCCATGCATGTAAGCAGTTGAATATGAGAACTGAAGGACCTGAACCATTTCTACAATTTTTATTGTAAAACAAGTGATGGGGGAATATAAATGTGCAGTCTGGACACGCACACAGCTGCTCTGACATTTCCTACATCAGAGGGGAGCAGCGGTTTTGTCCCCTCCGAGATCTGCAAACAACAGCGCCACCGCCATATATCCACAGCCAAGCCTCCGCAGACAGATTTACAATACAAACTCATTTATTTCTTCCTACAGTCACATTTACTACAGAAAGGCAACAAACAAGGGGAACACAATTAACATGCATGTTTGTGCATTGGGCCATATTTTATTAATGACAGCAGTACGTAGTGCCGGCCCGGCGCGCCGTCACCTGTTTATATAACTTGGATGGAACACGCGGCTTAAATTAGTGTAATAAGAAATGCAGATGCTCGGATGAAAGGTTCCTTGGCTTTCAGCCTGAGCTGTGATTTGGTTTCTTATTGTCCCACTTTTATTATGTTCATGGTCATTGTACTGTGAGAACACCAGCCGTCCCCCACAGACCTTCCTAAATCCATACAAATTCTAGTGTTACATTCAAAGTGATAGAATAAAAGGTGGTTTAATACCCAGCCGTGTAGAAAAGAGGGAACTCATGTGTAGGGAATAGAAAAACTGGGCTGCTGTGGTCCATACCAATCAGTAACATGTAGCTTTTTATTCTCTTTTATTCCCCAATACATAACAGATGGAATATCATTGGTTGCAATTCATCATCTCCCCAGTGGTTGGCGCTGTTGCTTGCACCATATAATTCTTATGTGTTCCCTGAATTAGAGTGGATTTCCTCCATGTGCGACAAAACAATGCTAAGCCGGGGTCTCACTTGCGAGAGACATGCGAGAGACATGCGAGAATCTTGCATCGTATCACCCAGCACGGCCGCCTACACTCCTGATGAGGAGCGTGCAGCCGCACAGAAATACATGCAGCTATACACACTCCTGTTCGGAGAGCCGGCGGCTGTGTCGAGTGATACGATGTCTCTCGCATGTCTCTCGCATGTCTCTCGCATGTCTCTCGCATGACTCTCGCATGACTCTCGCATGACTCTCGCATGTCGGGCCCTGACCTAATAGGTTAATTGTCTTACTGTGAAATTAGACCTAGTATGTGCATAAAATCCACCAATCAGATTATACTAAAATCTGCTGGATTTAGCAATTTTGATAAGACACTTTGGACTTAGACTGAGCGTATCATACTATGAACACAATCCATTTCGGCATTAGAATAATGCGTCACTCACACTAGGACCTAATTGGCCCTCTGAGAGTGACACTGAGCAAGACATACTCCTTATCATAATTATTAACAACACAGGAGACGGAGTACCATGCAAATAAAATATGTTTTATTAGAAACATTTCTAAAAGCAGATGGCGGTAAAGGAGCAGGATAGAAAAGGGGGGTTTGCGAATGGTACACTAGACAATAATACAAATAGCGTGAATTTATCACATCATTTCATAGGTGGAAAAAGTTGGGTCACCAATAAATCAAAGTGCCTTAGTGCATTAATATAATATCATAATCCAATATATCACCAGACCCACTAATGCAGCCACCCCAGCAATACCAAGTATTATAAGCAGGACAAGGAACTAGATCTAGCACCCCACGTTTTCCCCTTTTACATCTCCAGAGTATAATTCACTGCAATAGTTAAATAGTTTAAGCATTGTCCATCAGGAACCCACCCAGTGTGTATCATAATGTAGATACAGAGACCTTGATTTCAGAGATGTGCTCCTTACTGGGCTGTTTGCTGCAGTAATAGCAATAATGCAGATAAAATCGCTGTTTTGTCCGCAGGAGAATATTGCTAGACAACTAATTATCTTGTGTCATGTAGTCTTCCTGCTTTGTATAACTCCACCCCCACAACTGATTGGCAGCTTTCTGCCTATGCACAGTGTACACAGAAATCATAGAATGGTAGGGTTGGAAGGGGCCTCCTGGGTCATCTGGTCCAACACCCTGCTCCAATCAGAAAGCTGACATTCAGTGGTGTGGGTGGGGTACAGAGCTCAGCATTCAGAGCACTGCTAGACCTGCAGAAGATAAAGCAGGGCTTCTATCAAAACTGCAGCAAGCAGCCCAGTAAGTGACACATTGCAGAATCAGGTTCTTTGCTGTCAAATGGGGCAGCATAATCCTGGTGACACATTCCTTTAAATGTCTGATCCTTTTCTTTTTGTCTTCAAGATAACCCACCTTCAAAAGAGTCTGGAAGAGACTTACTCTCCCCTGTCAGTCAAATGAGCATTCACAGCACCTTATAGGGGTATTTCCATCTCCAAGATCCTATCCCAATATGCAGTAGGTGTAGTAGTAATAATAATAATAGCAAATCCCTGCAATTAGTAATGTAGTATAGTTCTCCTGATTAGCTGTCTCATGTGCAGGACATTGCAGCTTAGGTATCCATGGTTACGACCATGAGCAACTAACTGACACTAGGAGTGGTCGTAACCATGGATACCTAAGCTGCAAAGTCCTGCACATAAGACAGATAATCAGGAGAACTATACCACATTTCCAGTTGCACAAATTTGCTATTCTTGTTATTACATTTACTACACATTAGGATCTGATCTTGGAGATGGGAAGGGCCCTTTCACATCAGCGGTATTTTCAAATCGCGGCAGATGCAGTGAAAACACCGCATCTGCTGCGATTACCGCATAACCGCGACACTTGCGGCAAGCCCCATGCAATGTCTATGGGGCTTGCGGTAAGGGTGCGGCAGATGCGGCAAGTGCGGTTTCGGCACTTGCGGCAGGTGCGGCCGCGAAAAAAAACGCTGCTTGCAGCGTTTTTTTTCGCGGCCGCACCTGCCGCAAGTGCCGAAACCGCACCTGCCGCACCGTTACCGCAAGCCCCATAGACATTGCATGCATTCATTGCCGCAAGTGTCGCGGTTATGCGGTAATCGCAGCAGATGCGTTTTTTTCACCGCATCTGCCGCGATTTGAAAATACCGCTGATGTGAAAGGGCCCTTAGTCAGAGAATTGGGAACTGGGACAGATGTGAGTGATGTGCAGCGCCGCAGAACATGTTGGCACTATGTAAGCAATGGAAATATATATAGCACCAGAAAGTTGTACACTGGTTCTGGCCGTAGAATGGTTCATAATCTAAAGCCGTGCAAAATTTTGTAACCATTAAAGCGATATTCAGTCCCTCTACATCGATGGCATAATCACAGGATCTCCCAATAATGGGATCAGCATCTATTTCCAGAACGGGGCCCTGAAGTGCGCTGCTGTCAGTGAAATGGTGAGCAGAATACCCATTGATTTCCCATTGATTTTGAATGGCAATTCTGCCCACTTGTCCACTGACAGCAGCATATATCCTATTAGACAAATCTGCTTCTTTCTCTGTAAGAATTGATCAGTTATCCAAATTCTCTATTCTGAGGTCTGGGGAACTAGCTATTCTCCTCATGGAGAGGAATCTGCTTGCAGGCATAAGGAGACAGATAAGCTGATAAGGAGACTTAGGCTACTTTCATATACCGATTTTCAGGGAGCCGATGCTGTCTGATATAAATCGGACAGCATCGGCTCCCTTCTGATGCCTGGAATCGGGTGCCAAATATGCACCCGATTCCGGCATAAAATCGGCGCCGGGCTGCAAAAAAAAAAATAAATAAATAAAGGTTATTCTCACCTCCCCCCGAGCCCCCTCCGTCTTCCGCCATCTTCCTCTAGGTTCCCGGTGGCTCTCGCAGGCTGCCGGTGTCAGCAGAGGTGTACCTCTGCTGTACACAGGACCTGCGATGATGTCACAGTCACGTGACCGCGGGTTCACCATGGTGAACCCGCGGTCACATGACTGTGACATCACCGCAGGTCCTGAACAGCAGAGGGAGCCCTCTGCTGACACCGGCAGCCTGCGAGAGCCACCGGGAACCTAGAGGAAGATGGCGGAAGACGGCGGGGGCTCGGGGGGAGGTGAGAATAACCTTTATTTTTTTTTTTTAACCCTTGTGCTCCTAGTTAGGAGCAGTTTTACTGTACTGAGCATGCTCAGTACAGTAAAACGGGGTCCGAGGAGACATAGATGTTTCTTCGGACCCTTCTCCATAGGGCCCCATGTTATAGGGATCGGACCTAATCGGATGTGCACTAAATGCCATCCGATTTGGTCCGATCCGAATCTGTCAGTGTTTATTTTCGGTGCTAAAATCGGAGCAGGCTCCGATTTTAGCACCGATAATAAAATCGGACAAAATCGGATCGGACCAAATCGGATGGCATTTAGTGCACATCCGATTCGGTCCGATCCCCATAGGGATACATGGGGTCCGAAAATCGGTCCGATGCTGTCCGATTTTTTTCGGACAGCATCGGAAATGCGAAAATCGTTATGTGAAAGCAGCCTTACAGGTGCAATGCTCCTCTGGGAAATATGCAAATTGTCACTTCAGTGAGGAAGTGGACAAACTTTAATGCCACCCAATAAGGGTAGCAATCCTAAAAGTCATAATCGACTCTTTAACAAGCCTTTTAATATGACTTAGGATTTGTGCTAGGTCAGAAAAGGCTTGTTAAAGAGTTGATTATGACTTTTAGGATTGCTACCCTTCTTGTGTGGCATTAGAGTTTTTCACTTCCTCACTGAAGTGACGATTTGCATATTTCCCAGAGGAGCATTGGGCTATAAGTCTCCTTATCAGCTTATCTGTGTCCTTATGTCGGCTTCTCCATAAGGAAAATAGATAGTCCCCCAGACCTTGTCTCAGCCTCTCATACAGACAGATCAGAATTCCCACACACTGCACTGCTCAGCCTCTCATACAGCCAGGTCAGAATTCCCACACACTGCACTGATGAGGGGCCATCACCCTGAAACGCAGCGTCTGCAGTTTGGGGTTCTGATCTGACACAAATCCTAAGTCATATTAAAAGGCTTGTTAAAGAGTCGACTATGACATTAAGGATTATTTCCTTTATTGGGTGGCATTAGAGTTTTTCACTTCCTCACTGAAGTGACAATTTACAATTCTGAGGTAAAATCTGTATTCAGTGAAGACTTTCCCATTACTGAGATAGGAGATGGCAGGAGATGGCCTCTTTTCCATTTGCATTGCCCCCATCTGACTCTTATCTTTGGTGCTGTACAGAGAAGCTGGAGGGAAGCAGATACTAGAACTGATCCCATCCTTTTCCGTGTCCTTGGTGCATTATTTGTTGCGCCTGAATTATCCTACTGACTGGACACATCTGCTGTATGAAATGACCTATGTGTAGCGTATCTTACAGATCCTATCTCCTCCTTCGAATAGAGGGACCAGTGCACTTGTTATTCCTGAACAGTAGCCCACACTGTACCCACTGTGTAAGAAAAATGTCACTGTGGCCCCTTCATTCTCAGGATCAGTCGGGGTCCCATAGTTCATAAATATTAGTGATGTACCATTTATAAGGAAGTGTCCACTTGTAGACATTCATTGCAGGTAGGTTTGTAGTGTTCACTCTTAAGGTACTGTCACACACAGCAATATTGCTAGACATTTTCACTGGTTATTTGCTGGTTGCAGTGAAATCATGGACACAGTGTTCTGTTTTGTTTCTGTGTACTGTAACAATGTGTCCATGATTTCACTGCAACCAGCAAATTGCCAGTGAAATTGCCTAGCAATATTGTCGTGTGTGACAGTACCTTTAGGGTTCACAATGTTCCAGTACTATAAGTTGGATCTTATGGAAACTCACGAGTGTGCCCTGCCCTGTGCCTATGACTTCTGGGGTTTCTGGGATCAGAAGCTCACCAATTTAGCTAATCACAGGTCTTCTTTATAGGCTGATGGGCAATTATCATGAGTAGAGCAAAATTATTTCCTTTTAGTAATGAAGGGATTAAGAGTTCCATTCTTTTTCTTTTACAGCTTTTAATTTCAGCTCTTGCATCTTATGACCACTCCCTTCCTCTATATAAACTCACTCATAGCTCTCTCCTAAACTGGTTATAGATCCTCTGTACTCACCTCTCTGAAGCCATGAAATCCCTTTCTGGAGAAACTGTGGAGTCTCTCTTGTGTTTTTTCCCACTTGTTTGTCTCTCTCCCTGTGTTGTCTTATTATAGTAGTATGACTAGTGTCTTGTTGTCCTACTCACTTGCTGGGGCTAGCTCATGGCCTTCCAGGGCAATTGATCATTATGCACGTGATCACGTGTGGGGGGAAAGGACCTGTTTAGGAACAATAGGGAGCGTAGGGCTCAGGCAAGTATTATGGGGTGACCCCTCTTCCCTCTCCTATTGCCAGGGTCTCCCTTTTACCTTTTCCCTGGTATTTCCCTTCTGTTGCATTGCACCCCGAGAGCGTTCCCTCGCTGCTGCATGACAGAGGCTCTCACCGATCAGATCAGTAATTCCTCTATTATCATATAATGAACATTGTATGATGCCGGATGTATTTCCAAGTATATTAATGATTTACAATTAACTAAACTTTATTTCTAATTTTCAAGCTGACGCCTTGAAGAAGCTTCATTTACAGAGGACAGTGACGTGTCACCTGGATAATCTGTATCTGCTTCTATATCCATCCTTGGAGAAGTTTGAAGAAGAACTAATAGCTTTGGTCAATAATGATCGTTTCCCAAAGGTAATGGTGATGATATGCTTCTTCTAGGGTTCGGGTGCACATCCTATTGCCCGGGGGCCATACTCAGTGCTCGATCATAGTTTGTTCTGCCCCCCAGATTACAGACTTGTATGTCTAAATGTGGCTGCTTCCATGTAGTTTCCATGTCTGAGTAAAAAAGAGTGGTCCTCAGCCATCTCTGTGCACCCCTGTAAAGTTTAGGACAACATGCATCCTGTGTCTGTACATAAATACTTTCAGACCTTGCACAGAAGAAGACCTCGTCACACGGGTAAAGAACATGCCCATCTCCATATATTTCAATAGGATGATGGTGATGGTAGGAGAGGGAAACAACATAATTGGGTTTTATTCGAGAAAATTAAATGATCGTTTGTGCTCCCCATGTATGAAATAAAACATATAAATGACCACTGCAGTAGATTCACAGGCTCAAGGAACTGTTAAGTAGGAGAAAGGGATGATTAGTGTTTATCATGTGCTGACCGTCAATGGGATGGTCCAGTTCATGGCGCTACACAATATTACTATAGTGGATGGTAAAGGGAAGGAATGCCCTAAAAGTAAGGAGCAGGGGATGGAACACCTGCACTTGCCTGTGTGCTCCCCTAACGCCCTATGCGGGTCCTTCCCCCGCTACCATTATGTGTCTAGTCACTGACTGTCACCTCCAGGCCTGTCTAGTTTCAAGCCCGGTAGGTTCGCTAGACACTACCTGTGATGTAATCCGACATGGTAGACAGACAGGGGACAAGACAAAAACGAGACACCAACTAGTAAGCTATAGCCAAAACACCAGTGGCTACAGCCGACTCTGCTCTAACCAAGACTCCAGCAAACAGCAAGGCACCTCCTCACTCCATCCAAATAAGCATAGAAATGGGTATTCTCTAACCGGGCCATGTGACTATATATAGGGAAGTGGGTATGGTCACCAACCTGAGGGATTTTGTGGTCCTAGCTACTCAAGGAGGGAATGTTATTTTATTTCTTACTATTTTAATTAAATTTAGTTTTTTTTTTAATGCTTTATTCATTTTTTTTCTATAATTACTGACTCCATGTTTGTCCTGATTCGCACCCTATCGATAGGTTAGACACCAGAAGCAGAGTTACCGTCTATGGTTGTATAGTATACCGCTCCCCAGCGCACTCGCGTACACAGATCCACACTTCCACCATTACATCTCAGACTTGCAAGGAACAAAGTGGGTTAAAACACCTCTTAAATGATCTGCGCTGGGCTTTATGTGCTTCCATTTTCTATTCTGCTGCCGGCATTCACTATATCAATAATACAAGATAGTGTTTCAGGATTTTATTTTTTATTTATTTCACAGGCTTAAGTTAATCTGATGTGAAAATCAGACAAGAACATATGTAGACCGACACACTACGTGAGGCGTTTTCACAATTCTGATCTGTCTGAAATCCTTCCAAGGCTGCTACTATGGTATCTGAACACAGAAAATCATTTCAGGAATATCTTAAGACAAGAATAATCTCTCCGGCAGAGGAGCATTTTCTGCCATTTGCCAAAGGAGTGCAAAAATAGTAAAGCTAGATTATTATTATTTTATGTTTTGCAAAAAGTTTTCAAATACTTGTAACATTTAAAGGGAATCTGTCAGCTGGATTTCACCCCCAAGCTATTTCTATGTGCATGAAGCCCTTTTAAAGACAAGTCCAGCAATAGCATTAAATGGTCGGTCTGTTCCTCCTTTAGTGAAAAATCTGAGTTCAAATTCGAATGAGGCTGAAGGTCTATAGTAGATCTGAAGCCTCCATCACTCCAGCTCTATTCACCCGCCTCCACTTGCTTTGTTGATTGCTACTTTAACTGATGTCACAAAGCACCGTGGCGGTCTGTTAGGCAGGAGGAGGTGCTACTGGGTGGGGAATAGAGCTGTAGTGATTTGTCGATTGCAAAGGCCAGGATACTTGGTAGCCTGGCTGGCAGTCTCTATCTCAGTGGCGATGCTCAGCAGCCGTGGACCTAACCACACATAAAATGGGGAATATTTACAGGGAATAAGAGGTAGTAGATAGTTTGTGAAGCCAGCTGAGGTATCCAATCGGAGGTGACTGGCGCTGCATGGGATAGATGATGTAGCTGCGGGGTGTAATACTCCCCTCAGCAGGAGCAGGCCCCTGTTTTGTGAAGATAGTAGGAATGATGGTGGAGTGATGATAGGAGCTACAGTGGACAGCATAGAGGTGCTGCACAAGGAGGCAGATTCACAGTTCTGTACCTTTACTGATGACTTTGTAGCACAGCCGGGACTTATGTGTAGAAGCAGGTATGTGGAACAGCCGTATCCAGAGAGAGATGGGACCACCCTGCTGGCATAAAGGTGTGTCGGCCTTCCTGCTGTCTTTTAACTCCAGGTTACTAGTCTCGCCTCTACATTGTCCTCTAGTCTTCCCTGGTCTGTGGCTACCCTTCAGCCAGAGAGGTGGCACAAGCGACCTTTCTTTAGGCCCTCTGGCTCTTTTGTAGCCAGTGTGTCCTGGATGGGTCCACGAAGTGACTACCAGATGTACAATCTGATAGTCTCCAGGATCTGTGGCCAGGTCTTTGAGACCATATCCCTGCATGCAGCAACATTCCTCTGCCCAGCTTCTCTGAGCTTGCAGCAGAAGTGATCAGTCGGTCTCACGGCCCGACATCCATTGTGAAACTTCTCTTTGCCTACCTCTCCCTCACCTAACTCCTCTCTCCAACCAGAAGTGGGACCTGCACTAAGGTGGGTCTCTTCCGCCCTGCACTCTCTGATTGGAGTTTGGACTGTGTTGAGTGTGTTTGGGGAATTCTAGCAGCACGATCTTTACCTTTCTCCACAGACACTGCAGGGTGTTGAATGCAGTACCATTTGTGGCGGCTGGACCGCAGGGGCGCCACAGTGACAGAAGCTTTATATCTACCATAGCCCTTCAGCCTAATATGCATTTTAATTTGAACATTGATTTTTCAGTAACAAAGGACCAGGCTAGTCATGTAAAAGGTATTGCTGGACTTGTCTTTGAAAGAGCTACATGAGCATTTAAGTAGTTTGGAGGGAAGGTGAAATGCTGATGAAAAATTTCCTTTAATAAGTAGAATAATAGAAAAACAAATGGTTACAGATACCATTTTTCATAATAATAATAATAATAATAATAATAATTCCATAGCGCTTTACATACATTTGCAACACTGTCCTCATTGGGGCTCACAATTTCCATTTCCTGACTTTGGAGTGTGGAAGGAAACCGGAGAACTTGGAGGAAGCCCACACAAACATGGGGAGAACCTACCAACTTCATAGATGTTATTCTTTGTGGGATTTGAATCCAGGACCCAGCTCTGCAAGACTGCAGTGCTAACGACTAAGTCACCATACAGTGCTAACCACTGAGCCACCATACAGTGCTAACCACTGAGCCACCATATACAGTACTAACCACTGAGTCACCATATAGTGCTATCCACTGAGCCACCATACAGTGCTAACCACTGAGCCACTGTACAGTGCTAACCACTGAGCCACCATACAGTGCTAACCACTGAGCCAGTATACAGTGCTAACCACTGAGCCACCATACAGTGCTAACCACTGAGCCACCATACAGTGCTAACCACTGAGCCACCATACAGTGCTAACCACTGAGCCACCATACAGTGCTAACCACTGAGCCACCATACAGTGCTAACCACTGAGCCACCATACAGTGCTAACCGCTGAGTCACCATACTGGGTTAACCACTGAGCCACCATACAGTGCTAACCATTGAGTCACCATATACAGTGCTAACCACTGAGCCACCATATACAATGCTAACCACTGAGCCACCATACAGTGCTAACCACTGAGCCACCATACAGTGCTATCCACTGAGCTACCATACAGTGCTAACCACTGGGCCACCGTACAGTGCTAACCACTGAGCCACCATACAGTGCTAACCACTGAGCCACCATACAGTGCTAACCACTGAGCCACCGTACAGTGCTAACCACTGAGTCACCATACAGTGCTAACCACTGAGCCACCATACAGTGCTAACCGCTGAGTCACCATACTGGGTTAACCACTGAGCCACCATACAGTGCTAACCATTGAGTCACCATATACAGTGCTAACCACTGAGCCACCATATACAATGCTAACCACTGAGCCACCATACAGTGCTAACCACTGAGCCACCATACAGTGCTATCCACTGAGCTACCATACAGTGCTAACCACTGGGCCACCGTACAGTGCTAACCACTGAGCCACCATACAGTGCTAACCACTGAGCCACCATACAGTGCTAACCACTGAGCCACCGTACAGTGCTAACCACTGAGTCACCATACAGTTCTAACTACTGAGTCACCATACAGTGCTAACTACTGAGTCACCATACAGTGCTAACTACTGAGTCACCATACAGTGCTAATCACTGAGCCACCATACAGTGCTAACTACTGAGCCACCATATACAGTGCTAACCACTGAGCCACCATACAATACTAACCACTGAGACACAGTATACAGTGCTAACCACTGAGCTACCATACAGTACTAACCACTGAGTCACTATACAGTGCTAACCACTAAGCCACCGTATACAGTGCTAACCACTGAGCCACCATACAGTGCTAATCACTGAGTCACCATAGAGCAGTGATGGCGAACTCCAGGCCTCGAGTGCCGCACACAGTCCAGGTTTTCAGGATTTCCTTAGAGTTTGACAGTTGGTAATTTGATTGCCAACTGTCAAATGCAATGGAAATCCTGAAAACCTGGACTGTGTGTGGCACTCGAGGCCTGGAGTTCGCCATCACTGCCATAGAGTGATAACCACTGAGTCACCATACCGTGCTAGCCACTGAGTCACCATACCGTGCTAGCCACTGAGTCACCATACAGTGCTAACCACTGAGCCACCATACAGTGCTAACCACTGAGCCACCCTACGGTCAGCCGCTGTTTTTTCACGGCCGCACCTGCCGCAAGTGCCAAAACCGCACTTGCCGCACCTGCCGCAAGCCCGCCTATACATTGTATGGGGCTTGCCGCAACCGTGCTGCAAGTGCAGCCGGTATGCGGTAATCGCGGCAGATGCGGTTTTTTCACCCCGTCTGCTGCGATTTGAAAAAAACGCTAGTGTGAAAGCACCCTAAGATAATACTGTGCAGTTTGAGATGCACTTGCGCATTGAAGGTCCTCCTGTAATTTTGGAATTGTTTTATTTTATGTTATTTGGTTTTTATTTTATTTCATTTTGTTTCTCTCTCTTTTCTGAGAAAAGTGTTAAAATATGGTATCGCTTGTACTATGAGTCTTTCAATGTATTCTTTCGATGATACTGAAATAAAGAATTTTAAAAAATATACCATGTGAGCCCTATCTTAGATCTGATGAGGCTAATGTACTTTCTTTGAAAATCCATTTCAGAATAACTGTATATTGCGGAAATTAACATGAACATTTTAGGGTTCTTGCTTAATGGTGAGAGTCCAAGTGTAGTCTGGCTCCACCCAGCCGGACTGACTGACAGCTGCAGCTTGTACTGAGCAGTGTGAGATCTCAACAGCAGGAGTGAGGACACTGAGTAACTGTCAATCAGCCATTGTACAGTGGATTCTCAATGAACTTCACCAGCCTCATCAGGGCAAAGATCTATTTCATAATGAATGCAGTTTGCATTGTGAAATCTGGTGATTGTTCCACTTTAAATGCTAAACGTACCCTCCCCAGCTTCATTCTGAAGGCAAGGATTCAGTCCAAAACATAGTGTGGCAGGTGTAATAGCAGATTAATTATATTCCATTGCAGCCTTTTCAGCCTCCTTCACTTATTCAATGTACTCTTGCTGTTTTCTAGAGAGGTAATACGGCTTGAAGTCTAAACTCGTTTTGTTGCTCTCCATTAAAGTGAATAGGATATTTTCTTGTCTATTTCTGTATCTTCTAATTGTCTTTAATGGGGAATGAACATTTCAAATCTCCAGTCTCATCACTGGTTTAAGACCAGGGCCAGAAAAAACATGGTGCTCTCTTCCACATACAGCGCCACACCTGATCAAAGGTTGTGTCGAGTACTGCAACTCCCGTCCTTGAAGTGAATGGGGCTGAGTTGCAATACCTGACACAACCAGTGGACAAAGGTAGAGGAACAGTCTAGGGCAGTGATGGCGAACCTATGGCACGCGTGCCCGGGGTGGCACGCAGAGCCGCTTCCCCTGGCACGCGGCCTCGCCACTACACTGCCGCTTTGATCTGCCGGCGCGCGCCGCGGTGCCGGCAGATCAAAGCTGTGTCAGAGCAGAGGAGACATTTCTCCTCTCTCTGACACTCTTCCTAGCCCCGCCCTCCCGGCCAGCGTCATGTGACAGCGGTCATGTGACGCGCCCGGCGTCACGTGACCGCATTCAGCGCAGGTCGGGAGGAGAAGACACAGCAGAAGAGGAAACTGCAGCAGGAAGGTGAGTATGACTTTTTTTTTTTTTTTTCTATTTACAGCAGGATGGAGCATTACTAAGGGGGCAGGATGGAGCATTACTAAGGGGGCTGATGGGGCATTACTAAGGGGGCAGGATGGAGCATTACTAAGGGGGCTGATGGGGCATTACTAAGGGGGCTGATGGGGCATTACTAAGGGGGCAGGATGGATCATTACTAAGGGGGCTGATGGAGCATTACTAAGGGGGCAGGATGGAGCATTACTAAGGGGGCTGATGGGGCATTACTAAGGGGGCTGATGGGGCATTACTAAGGGGCTGATGGAGCATTACTAAGGGGGTTGATGGAGCATTACTAAGGGGGCTGATGGGGCATTACTAAGGGGGCTGATGGGGCATTACTAAGGGGGCTGATGGAGCATTACTAAGGGGGTTGATGGGGCATTACTAAGGGGGCAGGATGGATCATTACTAAGGGGGCAGGATGGATCATTACTAAGGGGGCTGATGGGGCATTACTAAGGGGGCAGGATGGATCATTACTAAGGGGCAGGATGGATCATTACTAAGGGGGCTGATGGGGCATTACTAAGGGGGCTGATGGAGCATTACTAAGGGGGTTGATGGGGCATTACTAAGGGGCTGATGGAGCATTACTAAGGGGGCTGATGGGGCATTACTAAGGGGGCAGGATGGATCATTACTAAGGGGGCAGGATGGATCATTACTAAGGGGCTGATGGGGCATTACTAAGGGGGCTGATGGAGCATTACTAAGGGGGTTGATGGGGCATTACTAAGGGGGCTGATGGAGCATTACTAAGGGGGCTGATGGAGCATTACTAAGGGGCTGATGGAGCATTACTAAGGGGGCTGATGGGGCATTACTAAGGGGCTTATGGAGCATTACTAAGGGGGCTGATGGGGCATTACTAAGGGGGCTGATGGGGCATTACTAAGGGGGCTGATGGAGCATTACTAAGGGGGCTGATGGGGCATTACTAAGGGGGCTGATGGGGCATTACTAAGGGGGCTGATGGGGCATTACTAAGGGGGCTGATGGAGCATTACTAAGGGGGCTGATGGGGCATTACTAAGGGGGCTGATGGGGCATTACTAAGGGGGCTGATGGGGGCTTTACTAAGGGGGCAGGATGGGGCATTACTAAGGGGGCTGATGGGCATTACTAAGGGGGCTGATGGAGCATTACTAAGGGGCAGATGGGCATTACTAAGGGGGCTGATGGGCATTACTAAGGGGCTGATGGGGCTTTACTAAGGGGGCTGATGGGGCATTACTAAGGGGGCTGATGGGGCATTACTAAGGGGGCTGATGGGGCATTACTAAGGGGGAAGGATGGGGCATTACTAAGGGGGCAGGATGGGGCATTACTAAGGGGTGTGATGGGGCATTACTAAGGGGGCTGATGGGGCATTACTAAGGGGGCTGATGGGCATATTACTTTGCTGGGGGCAGGATGGGGCATTACTAAGGGGGGCAGGATGGGGCATTACTAAGGGGGCTGATGGGGCATTACTAAGGGGGCAGGATGGGGCATTACTAAGGGGGCAGGATGGGGCATATTACTCTGCTGGGGGCAGGATGGAGCATTACTAAGGGGGCAGGATGGGGCATATTACTCTGCTGGGGGCAGGATGGGGGCATTACTAAGGGGGCAGAATGGGGCATATTACTCTGTGCTGGGGGCAGGATGGGGCAATAGTAACAGGGGCAGGATTTGGCATATTATGTGATGGGGCATATTATTATGTGATGGGGGCTGATGGGGCATATTGTTATGTGATGGGGGCTGATGGGGCATATTATTATGTAATGGGGCTGATGGGGCATATTATTATGTAATGGGGCTGATGGGGCATATTACTATGTGATGTGGGCAGGATGTGGCAGATTAATATGTGATGGGGGCAAGGATGGGGCATATTAATATGAGATGGGGACAAGGATGGGGCAGATTACTATGTGATGGGGTCAAGGATAGGGCAATACTACCAGGGGGCAAGATGGGGCATATTACTATGTGATGGGGACAAGGATGGGGCACATTACTGCTGGATGGGGCATATTACTGCAAAGGAATAAGGATGGGGCATATTAATGGCAAGTGGACAAGGATGAAACACATCACTGCAGGATGGGGCATATTACTTCAAGGGGACACGGATGGGGCATATTACTGCAAGGAGAGAAGGATATGGGCATTACTGCAGGATGGGGCATATTACTGCAAGGGGACAAGAATGTGGCATATTACTGCAGGATGGGGCATATTGCTGCAAGGGGACAAGGATAGGGCATTACAGCAGGATGGGGCATTACTACATGATAGGGCAGGATGGGGACATTACCACAAGGGACAAGGATGGGACATTACCGAAGGGGACAAGGATGGGGCATACTACAAGGGGATAAGGATAAAGACATTACTACAAGAAGGGGTCAGGATAGGAACATTACTGCCAGGAGAGGGTCAGGATGGAGCACAACTGCAAGGAGAGGGTCAGGATGGGGCCATAAATGCATGGAGATGGTCAGGATGGATCATATAGCTAGGAAAAGATCAGGATGGGCACATTGCTACAAGGAGAAGAATCAGGATGGAGCACATAACTGCAAGAGAGGGTCGGGATGGAGCACATTACTGCAAGGAGAGGGTCAGGATGGAGCACTATTACTGCAAGGAAGAGGCATCAGTGATGAGCACATTACATGCAAATGGAGGAGGGTCAGGACTGGAGGCACATTACTGCAAGGAGAGGGTCGATGGAGCACATAGCTACAAGGAGAGGGTCATGGATGGAGCACAAGCTACATAGTGAGAATGGCAGGATGGAGCACATAGCTACTAAGGAGGGTTCAGGATGGAGCACATTACTGCAAGAAAAGTGAACAGGATTTCGCATGAAATCTGCTTGCATCCATGATAAAATCTATCTCCTATCTGTCTAATATCTGCATTTTTTCATACAGATCAATCAACCTGCTGTTCTAGAAAGGGCTGTGGCAGCGCTAGCTTCAATGTGCAGGAGAGAAGACTGCAAAGGTAAGTTTAAAATCAATTAATTGTTTAAAATAATTGAATTGATCATTAATGTTTCAGAACTACAGCCCTGTACAGAAGAGAGTTAGCATTGCTGCTCTACCCTGTGCAGCGCTTGTGATTATCCATGCTGCAGTAATTTGGTTAATTACCGTATTGGCATTCGCCATAAATAATTTCGTTTTGGTTGGGTTTGGGCACTCGGCCTCAGAAGTCGCCGATCACTGTTAGGCTACAAATTTATGCACTATACCATCAGAGTTTTCTGTTTGGCAGTGGTGATCTGTTGGTAAGTGGACTGTGCTGCAGTACATGATGCAGTATTCTCATTGAGTGATACTTGTCCATGTGAATTTGGTTGATCTTGTGTTACTTTCACTATTTAATGCGGTCCTACTTAGTCACCATCGAAGGAACAAAGAAATTTAATGTCTGAATATGTCACTTTTTTTCATGGTCACACAATTGAGGGACGTTCTAATAATCCAGAGCGAGCTAACATCGTGTCCTAATGGCTTGGATTGTGGCAGCAGCCAAAGATTAGTGTGGTCCGGTAAAAGGCATGATGAGAACATCCTTCTCAGCTCTACTATAAGAAGAGAGATCAACACCGGGGTTGGAAGTTATAACAGCTTTGTCCCCTTGTAAATGTGATATTTGACCTGCCATATTCCGTTGTACATTTAACTGCCTAATGAAAGTTAATCTCAGTCTGCAGTGCTACCCATTTGAAGCAGCAGAAATAGGCAGGTGACCTCTGATTCCAGTGAAATGTATCACTATGGCCTGCTTGCTGCAGTTATTGATAGACCCCTTTGTTAAATGCGGTAGATCATACCAGTTCTCTAAATGCTGAGCTAGTTTAAACACCTAGGCCAACATGATTGGCACCCTATCTTTGTTCACTGTGCTAGGCAAATAAGCTGCATCGTTTAGGTGCAGTGGTTACAGAGGTCTGAGTATATGAGATATCATGGCAGCAATTTGCTAGTTCTAGTGATGATAATTTTCTGCTGATAAAACATTATATTTTATGACTACCCAATAGATCACAGTAAGTGAAATCAAGGAATGAGGTTCTTGCTCACATAAGTTGTGATGGAAAGGAGATCGACAGCTGCAATATATTGAAGAGCCTCATATAACAAGATGCAGCGCGATGCTACCCTCTTCTTCCATTTAATCGTTGATATTTGGGATGCAGCAGCTTCTCACAAATCTGATCAAATATTGTGAAAAAAATTATTGAGCACACAGCTAACCAATGATGGTACAAAGGCTAAAAGCTAATGTATAATAGGAAAAAGTTTAAAAACTTACTTTTAATAAATAAATTACTCAAAATTCCAATGTTTTTATTTCTGAATTCTTATCAACATGCCAATGATCTGTCAAGTGCTAAATCATGCACACAAGTGACTTCAGGCTGATGAGTCCTACATATGATGTTGCAAGGCTCCTTGCTGCATGATGCACCCTCATTAAACACAGGTGATCGAGTCTAGAATGGAGTCTGAGCCCACGAGAAGGGTGTGGGTGTACAGGAGATAGGAATCAGAGTGGACTCATATACCTGAAGTACTTTAGTTGCAGTTGTAGCAACAGGTCATATAGGCAATCTTGTAGCCAGAATTCAGAAATAAAAATTAGAATATTAGTTTTTTGAAAAAAGTTATTTTATAAACTATTCACTATATACATATGCTATGCAAATGTCCTTCATTGATTTAGTTGGATGGAAGAATCTTTTTAAAGTTATTTGACCTGTGTAAATGCATGCCCATTCACATAGTTGTGAGTGCTGTGTGTTTTTTTTCATTGTATCTAATTGAGGATCTACAGCAGTAGTTCGATCTGGACAAACTAATAGGTGAGCAATTCTTGGCTAGCAAAGCTTTTTTACCAAGTTACAAACGCTATAGCTTTTTATCATTGGTAAAAAGCAAAATGCTTATTCCAAAAACTGGAAAATTCACTGTGTCAGTTCATTTGAGTCAGAGCGTCATAATTGAGTTGCCATGTCTTTTATCACTTGATGAAAGTGCTTATGTGATAGAGTCATCTATACAATGGAAGTTGCAATGGATCCTTTGTGAATGTTGATCATACCCTTACAGTGTCAAGCATTGACCATCCCATGAAAAGTGACAGACTGATGATGAGGAATAATGAGGCATACATGTGATCCATTCAGTCAATGGTTCCATGAAATCCTTAATTGCATGGGATGGAATGCAACATCTGTCTATCTGTCTGTCTGTCTATCATCTATCTATTATCTGTCTAAGAAAAAAGAAGCCGACCGACACCTCCTGCAAATGATAGAATGTGAACAGGTGCACGGCCGCAATACTGGATAATATATACAGGAAACTTCACAGCAGCATGATGTCACTGCCAAAACATATGCATGTATAAACAAATGAATCAAAATAGAACATTGATATTTGAGAAAAAAAACTTAGATGGAATTTTATTTTATTCTTATCTTATAAAGAAAGCTTCTCGGTGCATGTAATTGGCCATAAATATTTTCCCATCAACCACGACAAGGTGACCTGACCTTTTTCTGATGGGACCCTGATCTACACTGTTACCTCTCTTGGACTTCTTAAAGCCTATAAGCCTACATAAGAGCCCATGAGAGGTGCAGTGTAGATCAAGATCCCATCAGACAAAGGTCACTTTGATGTGGTTGATGGACAATCTTTAATTGGCTAATATGTGCACCAAGAACCTTTCTTTACAAGATAAGTATAAAAAGAATGTTTTTTCCATCTGAGTTTTTAATAAAACAAAACATGTTTATGTTTTTCTCAAATATGAGTGTCCTTTGTCGATCTATTTGTTTATACATGCATATGTTTTGGCAGTAACATCATGCTGCTGTGAATCGATCTATCTATCTATCTATCTATCTATCTATCTATCTATCTATCTATCTATCTATCTATCTATCTATCTAACCCTGAAAGACAATAAAAATCTTTTAATGTGCTGAAACGTCAATTTTTCTCCTTTAAGTGTCCATTAACACTCTGAATCCCTTTGGCCTTTGCTGTAAGACATAGATTAGGTGTAGTGTTGTCTCCTCCGGGGATGTTAAACACCCGAGCACATCTGTAAATCACTGTATTGCACTTGTCCTAGGAAAGCTGTGGACCAGACAGTGACATAAACTAACGTTTGTTCCCCTGTCAGCTCCTCCACACAAGCCCTGGTATTAAGGAGCCGCATGCGTCTTCCGGAGATGGTCGCTGACCCTGGATTCTCCATAGTCTTTCAGCTGGAATACGTCTTCTGCTTACCCAGTGGAGTCGTCAGCAAGGTACTGCGAGATCTCACATCGTTTCCGATATCTGAAGCCGTCTCTTTATTATTTGTAATACAGTATTTGATTAACAGTACTAAGTCAGTTCTCTATACAGGAGGCCTGAGCTAGAGGGGACCTAGTATATAAACTGTGTGTGTACCCCTTTAAGGGATATTCCCATCCCATTCTTCATAGCTGGCTATGGTTGGATAATGCTCGTAATAATCCAGCACTTTTGCTGCTTCCTATGTTTTTTTTCAATTTGCATCCATTCTTGAGATAATAACACTTTCTTTTCTTCTGTTTACAGTTCATTACATAGGAGACCGATCACCGCTGATATCTGGCTTGTAAACTGACCGAGATATTAGGAGATGAGGGCTCTGCAGTAATGCCAGCCAGCTTCAAAGCAGTGCTTACAAGTTCAGTAGAAAGAGCTTGTGAGCACTGTGCATATTCAGCCACCACAGCTGGACAGCAGAGGTGGTCGGTCACCAAGCCAATGAGCTAAAAGAAAACAAAAAAAAGTGTTAACATCCCAAAACTGGCTAATAATAATAATAATTATAATATTCATAATAATAATAATAATAATAATAGTAAACAGTTAAAGGAGAACTTCAGGGAGATTACATAAAATGAATTCTCCTGTCACTGCCCCCCTACGCGATGAAGCTGAGCTGTCCACTGCAGTTCTAGGACTTTTATATCATTGTATAAATCCATAAAATAGTTTATTATTATTATTATCTGCTCCTCAGTCTTCACCCCTCCTTTATAGGCCAATATGTCACAAAGCAGTTTCAGCTTCGCGCAACTTCGGTCTGCAGCCGAGAACAGGCGGGTATGGGAGGGGAGGGTGACCACCTGCTCTAATGCTCATCCTACATGCCAGCCCCCAGTCTATGCCACCCACACTCTATGCCTGTTGTATGCATGAATATTTTGCCTAATTCCGCCCATCGCTCTGTGTCCTGAAAGGGGTGCCCGCACTGTATGCCAGCTGTATTACTGCTACTGCCAGCGCAAGGACCGCATCACAAGACAGCACTCCTGAGCTGATAGTGACAGTGTGTTTGTCTAGGCAGCTGTTGCTCTCAGCTCAGGAGAGACACAGAGGATTCCAATGCGAACCTCGTGCAGTAACTACCCAGCAGGCATACAGTGCGGGCACCCCTTACAGGGTCTGAGCGGTGCAGAATTTTCACACATACAACTGGCATAGAGTGTGGATGGTATAGAGGGCTGGCATGTAAGATGAGCATTAGAGCCGGTGGCCACACTCTCCCACCACACTCCCTGTTCTCAGCTGCAGCCAGATGTTGCCTGAAGCTTACTCTGCTCTGTATTGTCCCACACAAGAGGGCTGGGAGCTGAAGAACGGATGCCATTTTATAGAGTTATTAGTGATCTAAAGACACAAGAACTGCAGTGGACAGCTCAGCTTCATCATGCAGGAGGGCAGGGACAGTCATTTTCTTTTATCTTCTCAGAGTTCCCCTTTAACTAGAAAAATGTTTATCTTTTCCATAGTCATTAGCTGGCTAAGACACATTCCAGTATTGTATAAAGCAAGGGCTGCCAACTTTCCATCATACTCACAAGATTTCATCCACCACAGGGGAACATGTAATATCAAATGTAGAATGAATGTATATCTATATAGTATAATCATGGTATATCCCCAAAAGCAATGAAGAATATGATGTGCCAGTGATTCAGTAACACAGACATAACCCAAGAAGAGATAATCAAGAGCCAAAATAGAATAAGTAAAGCATGATTTTATGAAATGCTTGTCAAAATATAAAGCTAAGAGGACATATGTGTCTCAGTGAGAGCCCTGGTGATAGAGGGCTTCGGACCTTGGGGTTGGGGGTGATATGCAATATACAGAATATACAGAATAATCAGGTCATAGTGGGTGAATGTAATTCATCTCCAAGTGGTAATACCTGATAAATCAGTCAAGATATATCAAAGTGTATAAAAAAATCCACGAAGACCAAATCTGTCTGCATGTTCCCCGGCTGCTGGAATGTTTCCCTGAAAATAGGACATCTCCCAAAAACAAGACCTAGTAGAGGTTTTGATAAATTGCCCAATATAAGGCCAAAAGTAAGACCTAGCAATTTTTTTTTTTTTTGCTGCATGCCCGCCCACCAGAAGACCAGGGCATGCAACTGTGCTTTATACTGGTATTGCCGTACCGTAGCTCGCTGACATTGTCCAAGGTAACTGCAGCTGTATTTATGTCGGGTGCCGCTCTGAGCTGTCTGGCTCAGCTACCGTAGATCTATGGTAAACCGCTGGCCAATCAGAGGCCCACATGTAACGTCGGCGCATGTTGTTACATGCACGCCTCTGATTGGCCTGCAGCAGCTGGCCTCTGATTAACCGGAGGCTTACCGTACATCTACAGCAGCTGAACCAGAGAGCTCAGAGTGGCACCCAGAATAAATATGATACAGCGCTGAGGATTGGTTAGAAAGGGGTGTGTGTGTGTGTGTTTTTGTGTTTTTTTTGCAGGTACCACAATGGGGATGATGGGGGCTTCAAGGGGATGATGGGGATATTTGGGGCTGCAAAGGGGATGATAGGGGCTGCAAGGGGATAATGGTGGCTGCAAAAGGATGATGGGGGTATTGGGGGATGCAAAGGAATAATGGGGATATTGGGGGCTGCAAGGGGGTATTAGGGGCTGCAAGGGGATGATGGGGATATTAGGGGCTACAAGGGGATGATGGGGATATTGGGGGCTGCAAAAGGAACTGCTATGGGACATTGTTACAGCCTCCAGACAGTGTGGGAACCAGGTGTTTATTTTACTTATTTAACAAAAATAAGACAACCCCCAAGAATACGACCCAGTGCATCTTTTGGAGCAAAAAATGATGTAAGACACTCTTATTTTTGGGGAAACAGGGTATACAGATTCCCATCTGCTGCAGATAATCTAGAATGTCCCCGTCTATGGGCAGCAGTGGCGATTATATAGTGTCTCCAGAGACATCAGGTTGAATTTCAATAGTTGCTTCTGAATTTCTTAATGTCTTTAAGTGCTCTATTGAATAAGAGAAGATGCTGCTTTTTTTTCTGGGAATTTTTAACATTTTATGACTTTGATATAGTGTAGTCAGCACTTATAAAATGAGAAATAAAGCAACTTTGATATCAGATGTTAAGGATGTGCATTGCATCCTTTGTCTTGCCCCTAATATATGGGAATTGATGAAGTTTGTGTTGTTTATTGTGTATTTTGTTGCATTTTTCTCTTTTTTTACTGTTGTGTTTTGAGCCCAAGTAATGCTTAGACACGGTGCTGAAAGAAATCGGCTCGGTTTCTAAAGACCAGTCTCACAGGGCCGCTGCAAAGTCAATCATGGGAATTAAGAAGAGTTGTGTAGATGAAAGCGCCAGTGTTGGGCATCTGTAGGAGCGTCCATATTGTGGATAGGAGTATGCCATCCATAGTACTTAGTTGTAAGCCTTTGACTGTGACTCCTTTGCTGTAGCTTCTGCTGCACAGGTTCCAAAGGATTGTTGGAAATCCGACTTCAAGAAGTGACTGCAGATTTTTGAGTCCTGGGACGACCTTGTGGAGCACAGTCTTACCCTGTTATTTCTCATACCCAAAGTAGCCCTCAATGTATATCAAAGTTTGGCAGCCCAACGACAGAAACTAAAGGGGAAATCAAAACCAAAGAGTTAATTTGTGTTGTATTTTCCAATTAAAGACTGCTACAAAATGTGTCAATTTGGGAACCATAAACTGTATACAGAGTAATAACTGCCAAGCTTCTGTGCATCATAGTTAGTAGTAACTGCCAAGCTTCTGTGCTCATAAAGGATAGTGACTGCCCATTTTTTGCATTATTCTGAATAGTAACCACTAAGCTTTTGTGCCTCTCTTTCAATTGGAATGACACAAAGACCATTTGTAAATTCAGGCAAAATGTTATTGTTTTAGCCCAAGAAGGCACAAAAGGTTTGACTACTATTCCATATGAGGCACAAAAATTTAGTGGTTTCTACTCAGCATGAGGCAAAAATGCTTGGTGGTTACTGCTCAGTATAAGGCACAGAAGCTTGGTGGTTACTACTTGGTACGAGGCCCAGAAACTTGGAGATTATTATTCCATATGAGACATAGAGACGTGGAGATTACCACTCAGTATGAGGTACAAAAGCTTGATGATTACTACTCAGTATGAGGCACCGAAGCTTAGTAGGTGCTACTCAGTATGAGGCACTGAAGCTTAGTAGGTGCTACTCAGTATGAGGCACAGAAGCTTAGTAGGTGCTACTCAGTATGAGGCACTGAAGCTTAGTAGGTACTACTCAGTATGAGGCACTGAAGCTTAGTAGGTACTACTCAGTATGAGGCACTGAAGCTTAGTAGGTGCTACTCAGTATGAAGCACTGAAGCTTAGTAGGTGCTACTCAGTATGAGGCACTGAAGCTTAGTAGGTACTACTCAGTATGAGGCACTGAAGCTTAGTAGGTACTACTCAGTATGAGGCACTGAAGCTTAGTAGGTATTACTCAGTATGAGACACTGAAGCTTAGTAGATACTACTCAGTATGAGGCACTGAAGCTTAGTAGGTACTACTCAGTATGAGGCACTGAAGCTTAGTAGGTACTACTCAGTATGAGGCACTGAAGCTTAGTAGGTATTACTCAGTATGAGGCACTGAAGCTTAGTAGGTACTACTCAGTATGAAGCACTGAAGCTTAGTAGGTACTACTCAGTATGAAGCACTGAAGCTTAGTAGGTACTACTCAGTATGAGGCACTGAAGCTTAGTAGGTGCTACTCAGTATGAGGCACTGAAGCTTAGTAGGTACTACTCAGTATGAGGCACAGAAGCTTAGTAGGTGCTACTCAGTATGAGGCACAGAAGCTTAGTAGGTGCTACTCAGTATGAGGCACTGAAGCTTAGTAGGTGCTACTCAGTATGAGGCACTGAAGCTTAGTAGGTACTACTCAGTATGAGGCACTGAAGCTTAGTAGGTACTACTCAGTATGAGGCACTGAAGCTTAGTAGGTGCTACTCAGTATGAAGCACTGAAGCTTAGTAGGTGCTACTCAGTATGAGGCACTGAAGCTTAGTAGGTACTACTCAGTATGAGGCACTGAAGCTTAGTAGGTATTACTCAGTATGAGGCACTGAAGCTTAGTAGATACTACTCAGTATGAGGCACCGAAGCTTAGTAGGTACTACTCAGTATGAGGCACTGAAGCTTAGTAGGTACTACTCAGTATGAGGCACTGAAGCTTAGTAGGTATTACTCAGTATGAGGCACTGAAGCTTAGTAGGTACTACTCAGTATGAAGCACTGAAGCTTAGTAGGTACTACTCAGTATGAAGCACTGAAGCTTAGTAGGTACTACTCAGTATGAGGCACTGAAGATGCTTAGTAGGTACTACTCAGTATGAGGCACTGAAGCTTAGTAGGTATTACTCAGTATGAGGCACTGAAGCTTAGTAGGTACTACTCAGTATGAAGCACTGAAGCTTAGTAGGTACTACTCAGTATGAAGCACTGAAGCTTAGTAGGCACTACTCAGTATGAGGCACTGAAGCTTAGTAGGTACTACTCAGTATGAGGCACTGAAGCTTAGTAGGTACTACTCAGTATGAGGCACTGAAGCTTAGTAGGTACTACTCAGTATGAGGTACCGTAGCTTGGTAAATACTACTTAGTATGAGGCAGAGAAACTGAATTGTTACTATTCAGTGAGAGATACTGAAACTGAGTGGTTACTACTTAGTGTGAGACACAAAAGCTTAATGGCTATTACTCATCATGAGACATGGAAACTTGGCAGTTACTTCTCAGTAAGGGTGCTTTCACATCAGCGTTTTTCGTAATTCGCGGCAGATGCGGTGAAAAAACCGCATCTGCCGCGTTTGCCGCATAACGGTTCCACTTGCGGCACGGTTGCGGTTTTTTCCATAGGAAGTATAGGGGGACTTGCGGCAGATGCGGCAAGTGCGGTTTTGCACTTGCGGCAGGTGCGGCAGCGAAAAAAACCGCGGTCAGCCGCGGTTTTTTTCGCTGCCGCACCTGCCGCAAGTGCAAAACCGCACTTGCCGCATCTGCCGCAAGTCCCCCTATACTTCCTATGGAAAAAACCGCAACCGTGCCGCAAGTGGAACCGTTATGCGGCAAACGCGGCAGATGCGGTTTTTTCACCGCATCTGCCGCGAATTACGAAAAACGCTGATGTGAAAGGGCCCTAAGATGCACAGTAACTGCGTGGCTACAACTCCGTATGAGACACAGAGATTGGGTAGTTACTACAGTAAGGCCCCTTTCACACTAGCGCTTTTGTCAAATTGCGGCAGATGTGGCACAGAAACTTACCGGTTAATACTCAGTAAGACGCACAGTAACTGTAGGGTTACTAAAGGTGAACACAGCACCTTCTCTAATATTAGACTCCTTGTGCTTGACAGTGCAATCCCAGCCACAAATCTACACATCATTGTGTCTGCCCAGTTTTTGTGCCATATTATGGTGTTATTACAATGTGTCTATTACACCCCATGGGCTCATACATATAGTGTATAACTGGTTACAAGCGTGCACATACCTTTTCTAATGAAGCCAATCTCTGACCTCACAGTATAATAGTGTATATGGATGTCTAGGAGATGTTTCTGCCATTAAAAACGTCCGTCCATCAGCCAGTATTCACCACCATGTAAGACTAGACTTTACAAATATCTGTACAGACAAGACTTCTCATAGAAACATCAGATGGGCTGGATCTGTGGACGTTTATCACTTGGCCAGCTTCATTATGGTTTGGGTTGTCTTGACTTGTTCATAGCGCCACATGGTGTCAGGAATCCTATTAGCTTGTGTACTTATGTGTATAATGTATAACATTTCCAAAATATTATGCATGTGGTGTTCATCACATTAGTCTTTCTTAATTCATCCCTTT
This sequence comes from Allobates femoralis, assembly GCA_033576535.1. Classification (NCBI taxonomy): domain Eukaryota; kingdom Metazoa; phylum Chordata; class Amphibia; order Anura; family Aromobatidae; genus Allobates; species Allobates femoralis. Next base: position 159,131,683 of record JARQOC010000009.1, on the reverse strand, counting down.
GTCACCAATATCTGGTTTATTATCAAGAATTATGATTCCAGATGTGCCAGTAATGAGCTTAAATCCGTATTGTCCCTGTCATGCTTGGACTAAGGGGGTGTGCGGCTACCATGTAAAACAGTGGCACATGGACCAATGATGTCCGTCGCACTACACCAAACAACAGACAGGGAGATACCGAGGGAGGGACAAATACAGGGAAGGGTCCTGCTCATAAGGGAAGAGATGACCTCTTGCACTTACCTGCTGCTGTGACCTGATGTCCCTACTGTTCTTATACAGGTACTTTCATCCCGTCGCTGAGCAGGATACCTAGTCCCTCACTGGCCCTGATGTTGGCCCTCAATAGGGAATGGCTGACGGGAGTGCTAGTCCCAACCACTACAATAATAATAATAACAAGAGGGAAGGGGAGACGGACAGGGAACAACAAAGCAACTTCACGCCTTCTGCCACACTCCTTGACATCTGACAGCTTAACAGTAGTCAGCTCTCTAGAGTACTTTGTTCTTATCAGGAAGCTTGGCCAGGAATGGGTTCAGTCACCAGCATAGCATGGTGGAACCATGTCACCATATAAAGGGCAATGGGAGTAATCAAAGAGTACCTACACCATGACAAGAAGTACCCAGTTTGCTAGCAAACAGCAACTGAGATTAAATCATCAACTGCCTAAGGAAATAAACAAGTTTAATATGAAGTCCCAATGCAGACATGAGAAAGAGGTCCCAAACCAGTCTCAAGTCTCCCAGGTAAGAGAGACCATCGTGACAGTCCCATCACTGTGCCTCATACATTTCTTGCTCTCGCTTGGTAAACCCCAGCTAACATGCAATTAACCCATTAAATTTAGATTCCTACCAATACCTGGCTTGAGTGTCATTGCAGAATCCTTCTCTTATGTTTCTTTACACTTTGCCAGATCTTGCCCCTTCTTCTGTATGAGCAACTTTTTCTAAAACTAAATAGTGATCCTGACTGATGAGACGCCCTTAGAGGGGCTGGTAAGTCCATTCCTGCTGAGCCAAGGCTTGTAGAAGCTACAGCGAAATCCTGGAGAGGAGAAACAATGGCCAACATGGCACCCAAAAAGGGGACTTTCATTTCCTTTTGATTTCGTAACAAAGAACCCTTTCCCCATGGGTCCTGGATGTGTCTGTGCTGAAGTGCACGATGCTGATAGTCCATGGCGATCCTCTGATTGATGTTGAGTGCGGTGTCGGTACCAGGAGACGCCATGTGACCTGCGGAACATGCTGAGGATTTTGGAAACTGCCATTTTGTAGGCTAAGTAGTCACGTAGGAAAAGCCCCAGTCATTGTGTGCTTGGTCCAGGGTAATTCACTAGTCATGTAATGCTGCTTGATGATTTATTTGCCGACTTCCTGCACTTTTCTTCTCCCGTAACTAGGAATGACCAGCATTACAATTCCGCTGGTGTTAATCGGTCACCAATCTTGGGCTATTTATCTTGAATTTCCTTCCCCCCCAAAATAAAATGTAGCTGCAGTCAAAAAATAAGTTCAGAAATCTTGTTCAGGTCAAAAACTGTCAAGGAGACTGTGAGTCTGAACAAAATTGTACAAAAACTACTAGAAAAAAAGCAGCATCAGAAAAACTCACCATCCATGCCAAAGACAGAAAACCAAAAGCACTTACAGGACGCAGTCAGAGCCCAATTGTGGAGCAAGCCCAGCTGCTGGCTGATGAGTCGCCTCTACCAGCAAAATGTGGGAGGCGACCTGCCATGCATACACTAGGCCTGCATAGAGCACCATTCACACTGATACATATGATGCAGAGTGTCTGAAAGCTACCCAACCGCTCCGCTGCCTGAGCATTGGGCCGCACAGTACAATGCTTCTGCACCACTGGATGAACGGCGCCCCTATGGGCCCACCTGCGCCCTGGATGGATAAAAAAGTGCAAAAGTTTTTTATATGATAAATAAAAAACCTTTATAGATGGGATTTTGGTTCATGTGTTGGCCCAAGACATTTAAGCTGATGACCCACGATCAAGGGATCCCACGCTCACCAGTCCTAACAAAATTGTACAAAAACTACTAGAAAAAAAGCAGCATCAGAAAAACTCACCATCCATGCCAAAGACAGAAAACCAAAAGCACTTACAGGACGCAGTCAGAGCCCAATTGTGGAGCAAGCCCAGCTGCTGGCTGATGAGTCGCCTCTACCAGCAAAATGTGGGAGGCGACCTGCCATGCATACACTAGGCCTGCATAGAGCACCATTCACACTGATACATATGATGCAGAGTGTCTGAAAGCTACCCAACCGCTCCGCTGCCTGAGCATTGGGCCGCACAGTACAATGCTTCTGCACCACTGGATGAGCGGCGCCCCTATGGGCCCACCTGCGCCCTGGATGGATAAAAAAGTGCAAAAGTTTTTTATATGATAAATAAAAAACCTTTATAGATGGGATTTTGGTTCATGTGTTGGCCCAAGACATTTAAGCTGATGACCCACGATCAAGGGATCCCACGCTCACCAGTCCTAACAAAATTGTACAAAAACTACTAGAAAAAAAGCAGCATCAGAAAAACTCACCATCCATGCCAAAGACAGAAAACCAAAAGCACTTACAGGACGCAGTCAGAGCCCAATTGTGGAGCAAGCCCAGCTGCTGGCTGATGAGTCGCCTCTACCAGCAAAATGTGGGAGGCGACCTGCCATGCATACACTAGGCCTGCATAGAGCACCATTCACACTGATACATATGATGCAGAGTGTCTGAAAGCTACCCAACCGCTCCGCTGCCTGAGCATTGGGCCGCACAGTACAATGCTTCTGCACCACTGGATGAGCGGCGCCCCTATGGGCCCACCTGCGCCCTGGATGGATAAAAAAGTGCAAAAGTTTTTTATATGATAAATAAAAAACCTTTATAGATGGGATTTTGGTTCATGTGTTGGCCCAAGACATTTAAGCTGATGACCACGATCAAGGGATCCCACGCTCACCAGTCCTAACAAAATTGTACAAAAACTACTAGAAAAAAAGCAGCATCAGAAAAACTCACCATCCATGCCAAAGACAGAAAACCAAAAGCACTTACAGGACGCAGTCAGAGCCCAATTGTGGAGCAAGCCAGCTGCTGGCTGATGAGTCGCCTCTACCAGCAAAATGTGGGAGGCGACCTGCCATGCATACACTAGGCCTGCATAGAGCACCATTCACACTGATACATATGATGCAGAGTGTCTGAAAGCTACCCAACCGCTCCGCTGCCTGAGCATTGGGCCGCACAGTACAATGCTTCTGCACCACTGGATGAACGGCGCCCCTATGGGCCCACCTGCGCCCTGGATGGATAAAAAAGTGCAAAAGTTTTTTATATGATAAATAAAAAACCTTTATAGATGGGATTTTGGTTCATGTGTTGGCCCAAGACATTTAAGCTGATGACCCACGATCAAGGGATCCCACGCTCACCAGTCCTAACAAAATTGTACAAAAACTACTAGAAAAAAAGCAGCATCAGAAAAACTCACCATCCATGCCAAAGACAGAAAACCAAAAGCACTTACAGGACGCAGTCAGAGCCCAATTGTGGAGCAAGCCCAGCTGCTGGCTGATGAGTCGCCTCTACCAGCAAAATGTGGGAGGCGACCTGCCATGCATACACTAGGCCTGCATAGAGCACCATTCACACTGATACATATGATGCAGAGTGTCTGAAAGCTACCCAACCGCTCCGCTGCCTGAGCATTGGGCCGCACAGTACAATGCTTCTGCACCACTGGATGAACGGCGCCCCTATGGGCCCACCTGCGCCCTGGATGGATAAAAAAGTGCAAAAGTTTTTTATATGATAAATAAAAAACCTTTATAGATGGGATTTTGGTTCATGTGTTGGCCCAAGACATTTAAGCTGATGACCCACGATCAAGGGATCCCACGCTCACCAGTCCTAACAAAATTGTACAAAAAACTACTAGAAAAAAAGCAGCATCAGAAAAACTCACCATCCATGCCAAAGACAGAAAACCAAAAGCACTTACAGGACGCAGTCAGAGCCCAATTGTGGAGCAAGCCCATAAAGGTTTTTTATTTATCATATAAAAAACTTTTGCACTTTTTTATCCATCCAGGGCGCAGGTGGGCCCATAGGGGCGCCGTTCATCCAGTGGTGCAGAAGCATTGTACTGTGCGGCCCAATGCTCAGGCAGCGGAGCGGTTGGGTAGCTTTCAGACACTCTGCATCATATGTATCAGTGTGAATGGTGCTCTATGCAGGCCTAGTGTATGCATGGCAGGTCGCCTCCCACATTTTGCTGGTAGAGGCGACTCATCAGCCAGCAGCTGGGCTTGCTCCACAATTGGGCTCTGACTGCGTCCTGTAAGTGCTTTTGGTTTTCTGTCTTTGGCATGGATGGTGAGTTTTTCTGATGCTGCTTTTTTTCTAGTAGTTTTTGTACAATTTTGTTAGGACTGGTGAGCGTGGGATCCCTTGATCGTGGGTCATCAGCTTAAATGTCTTGGGCCAACACATGAACCAAAATCCCATCTATAAAGGTTTTTTATTTATCATATAAAAAACTTTTGCACTTTTTTATCCATCCAGGGCGCAGGTGGGCCCATAGGGGCGCCGTTCATCCAGTGGTGCAGAAGCATTGTACTGTGCGGCCCAATGCTCAGGCAGCGGAGCGGTTGGGTAGCTTTCAGACACTCTGCATCATATGTATCAGTGTGAATGGTGCTCTATGCAGGCCTAGTGTATGCATGGCAGGTCGCCTCCCACATTTTGCTGGTAGAGGCGACTCATCAGCCAGCAGCTGGGCTTGCTCCACAATTGGGCTCTGACTGCGTCCTGTAAGTGCTTTTGGTTTTCTGTCTTTGGCATGGATGGTGAGTTTTTCTGATGCTGCTTTTTTTCTAGTAGTTTTTTGTACAATTTTGTTAGGACTGGTGAGCGTGGGATCCCTTGATCGTGGGTCATCAGCTTAAATGTCTTGGGCCAACACATGAACCAAAATCCCATCTATAAAGGTTTTTTATTTATCATATAAAAAACTTTTGCACTTTTTTATCCATCCAGGGCGCAGGTGGGCCCATAGGGGCGCCGTTCATCCAGTGGTGCAGAAGCATTGTACTGTGCGGCCCAATGCTCAGGCAGCGGAGCGGTTGGGTAGCTTTCAGACACTCTGCATCATATGTATCAGTGTGAATGGTGCTCTATGCAGGCCTAGTGTATGCATGGCAGGTCGCCTCCCACATTTTGCTGGTAGAGGCGACTCATCAGCCAGCAGCTGGGCTTGCTCCACAATTGGGCTCTGACTGCGTCCTGTAAGTGCTTTTGGTTTTCTGTCTTTGGCATGGATGGTGAGTTTTTCTGATGCTGCTTTTTTTCTAGTAGTTTTTGTACAATTTTGTTAGGACTGGTGAGCGTGGGATCCCTTGATCGTGGGTCATCAGCTTAAATGTCTTGGGCCAACACATGAACCAAAATCCATCTATAAAGGTTTTTTATTTATCATATAAAAAACTTTTGCACTTTTTTATCCATCCAGGGCGCAGGTGGGCCCATAGGGGCGCCGTTCATCCAGTGGTGCAGAAGCATTGTACTGTGCGGCCCAATGCTCAGGCAGCGGAGCGGTTGGGTAGCTTTCAGACACTCTGCATCATATGTATCAGTGTGAATGGTGCTCTATGCAGGCCTAGTGTATGCATGGCAGGTCGCCTCCCACATTTTGCTGGTAGAGGCGACTCATCAGCCAGCAGCTGGGCTTGCTCCACAATTGGGCTCTGACTGCGTCCTGTAAGTGCTTTTGGTTTTCTGTCTTTGGCATGGATGGTGAGAGACTGTGAGTCTGGCCCCGATCTTCTATCTCAGTTGCTAACCTTCTATGGACCAACATGTCCTTCCTGCTCTTCTTCCTCCTCCTGTCCCGGTTACTTAGTACGACTGCCCTCATCATTTCATGCTCTTTCAACTTTTAGTTAAAGGGAATGTATCATCAGGAATTAACCCAGTGTTTAAATGTGTTTTTTATGTTAATTTGTGTTAATTTGTTGATCTGTATTTAAAACAAACAGACAAATCTTCCAGTTGTCCCTCTTATCGTTGGGGTTATTCCATACTCCTACTTCCTCTTCTTTTAGGAAATTCACATGTACATTAGCAGCAATAGACCGACTCCTCCCTTATATTTTGTATTGAAGCATCTAATGAGCGTGTGCAAAGGTGGTTTTGAAGGGTGGATGGGAAGGGGGAGCTGTGACATCGCCTATTGTAATTGGTGGGAAAGAGTTATTGCCTGTCATTGCAGGGGCGGACACAAATGGAAGAGGGCCCCTTTGGAAAAACAATATATTGGCCCTTTTCAGTCTGTTCATCATTATGCACAACTCCACCTGCTTTGGAGGTAGAAGTACCTAATAGGCCCAAGGTTACATCAATGGTATGTCTGTCCCTATGTCATTGTAGTCCTGTTTGTGATGATATGACACTGCTGAGTAATGTTCTGTACAGAACATAGGCTGGACAGACATCTATCTGGTTTTGGTGACTCCTGCTTTGAGCAGGGGGTTGGATCAGATGACCCAGGAGGTCCCTTCCATCTCCACTAATCTATGATTCTATGAAATAATGACAGATTGTAAAAACCCCAGCACATCTCAATGTCTGTTTGAGTTTGTTACATTTTAGCTACTCGTTATCTTCTGTGGATTTTACCTGCACAAGTCCATAAGTAAAACCACATCTTATGATTGTATCTCCAAACCATCCTGATTTAGTGGCGCAGGAGTTAACATGATGCGCTTGCACGAGAGCTCGCACCGTTATTGCTACCAGTCTGACACGCTGGAGGCAATGTCACCTATATAAATATTCATTATATAAGAGATGTATTATGGAAACATAAGAGCTATTTTTGTGAACCGCTGCGATCTCATTAGACATCTGTCAGCCTATTAATTTGTAAGGTTTCTTTCTGGGTTAGAAATGTCATATAAATTATTGAATGGTCCCATGAATCTTCTTGACTGATGTGATTCAGTGTTATGTACATCCAGCATGACAGCCACGGTTACAGAGCGGAAACGTAGAAGATGATTCTGGTTGAAGATAATTATGGCTTTATTTAAGCATTAGGAGGGGCTTTTAAGATTTCTTTACAACTTGGCATAAAGATTTCATGACGGGTCGGGTCAGACCGTCCTTTCTTCTGATAATCCAATGCAAGCCTGTGATGTATTACTACGCATTAATAAGCATTGTCTTGTATTCTATTTCAGCCATTGACCGCGCCAGATTAATATTCCACCGTAGGCACAGATTATCTGGCACTTTAGACCTACCCATCAAATCATATCTGGTTTTATAATACCAACTCTTATCAAAAGAAGGCAATTCACAATATTAAGCACCTTCTGCAGCCTAAACTTTATCCCTCTTTGAATGTCCTCCTTTCAGTCCCACAGCACTATGCACAGCCAGTTAATATATATCTAGTTGAAGGTTGTCTTTTATCCTCAAAACTATTAACTAAACCACTGTCATGAGTGTGCCACGTCCTCTTGAAGTACCGTTTTTACTGCTTGAAGAGTATTCTCTTAAGCTTCAGCGGTAGCCTGTTATTACCCTCCCCTTCTGCTATATCTACCCACCTCTGTCTTTACTCCATGCCAGTGATAGAACTTGTGTACTTCTCTGTTGTGAAGCTCGCTGTTGTTCAGCTGTGGTGTTGATGCTCTTGCAGTGAAGCTTCTTTTTGGAGATTCTCTGGAACCCTGCTATACCTGTTTCATTGCCTGGACTCTGTGTGCCTCCTTGCTCTCCAGCCTTTCACTCTTTTTTTTTTTTTTCTTTGGGTGAGTGGGGCGAGACACATCTAGTTAAGTCTAATCCAGGAGCCTCGTAAGGTAAGAATCCCAACCAGCCCTATCTTCAGTGGTCATCTTGGGGACAGGGATTAACCTAGGGTGTCCTAGCTGGAGGGATACCTCAGGTGTACACTATTCCTGCTACAACACTGTCACATTCGTATTGCCTTCCTCTGTATGCTTGCCCTGTTGCAGTTGTTGTACTTAGTAACCTCACCCCTGGTTGCTTAAGAGTAATGGGAAATGCCCGACAGACAAAAGGTAGCGAGCACCTAGCTGTCATCTTCTAGTCCTTTGGTTAGGGATATTCCTATCTGTGCAGGTGCCTTTAGGGACTATGTGTTGGAAGCACTAGCATGTACAGGAACCAGCTGGTTGTGATGCAGCTATAGAGACTGTGGTATTCTCTATTACATGTGTGTGTGCAATCTCCTATACAGGTATGTAGGGGAAATGGCAGTATAACAATCGTGCCTGTGGTATGGCTTTTCAATGTAATTTGCATAAAATGCTACTTATTTCATATGCAATTGAGAAGGCTTGTTTTCTTTAAAAGGCTCAATTCTCCATTACACCCCCTCAATTTGCACAAATGAGCACTGTGCCATCTTGATTGATAGCATTCCCTGCACTCTGTGGCCTCTCACATAGTGTCATTACCGACTCTCTTCGCTGGCTCCTGTCTGCAGTTCTGAACGGCTGCTATACACAGGATCCAGTGATGAAAGCTGTCAATGACACTCCATGAAAGCGTCTGCAAATTGAGTACAATGCTGTCAATCAGTATATGACAACGAGTGTCTCTTCACCTCCAGAGGGTAAATGTAGTCACCATAACATAGTGTTCTTGCCGGCTCTGCTCTTTGGTTCCTGTCTGCTGCAAAGCACCAAGTGGAGGCCACAGACAAGAGTCAATGATGACTATGAAGAAAAACACTACGAGTGTGGCTATAGTTTATGTGGGGAGGTGCAGAGCGTCTGATGGAGTTCAGGGCTGTCAATCATGATATGACTATCAGCTGCTCTGCACCTCCACATGGACTCTGCAGCCGCGTACACATAGTAATTGTGTCTTTTATCGCTTGCTCTGATCAGTAGTGTACTGCAGACAGGAGCGATGAGAGACAGAAATAACACTACTAACACAGTTGCAGCATTCAGTCAGCACTTATTTGGTCACTAATTCAAGATATGACAATAGTCCGTATGCAAATTGAGGGGACGTAGAGGCGCTCTGAGCTCTAGACTATGGAAACAGTGCACCAAAACCCTCATTTGCATAATATTATACATCCTACTAAATAATCGTCTTATTGTGTCTGTCTCTCTGTAACGGAAATCCCGTGTCGCTGATTGGTCGCGGGTGGGTGGCTTGGAGCGATAAATCAGCGACACAGGGATAAGACAATTATATAGTAGGATGGCGGCCGTTAGCGGTGCCGCTGCTGCAGGACCCTCTGTCTCTCCAGGTTACTGCGGGGAAATGAAAATAGATAAGTATTAGCGCTCGGATTGCAACCAAACAAGGCTCACGGGATATTTACCTCAAGGCTTTATTAGATCAGTGTAGAATTCCAATTCTCCACAACGCGTTTCTGCGCTAAGTGCGCCTTTCTCAAGTGGTTCTGGAACCACTTGAGAAAGGCGCACTTAGCGCAGAAACGCGTTGTGGAGAATTGGAATTCTACACTGATCTAATAAAGCCTTGAGGTAAATATCCCGTGAGCCTTGTTTGGTTGCAATCCGAGCGCTAATACTTATCTATTTCCATTTTACACTTGCACGCCTTCCCCTCTGGGAAGTGCGAGTCTGAGCAGCTCGGCTCCCGGACCGTGCTCACAACCACACGCCACCTCTATCCGTGCACTTCACCACTCGCCGACTCGCAGGACGAAGGAACACAGCACAGCCCACGGCATCGGACTCCCACGATTTGGAGGTCTCGTTAGCGTGCCCCTCGTTCGCCATCCAGCGAGTCGCCTCCCGACTCGCACGAACAAGGACTGCATCACGTCCCCTCCTGCTTGGCACATCCGACCCGGAGGTCACGCTTAATTGTTCCCCGCTCGGCGGTCAGTTGTGCGACCCAGGCACAACGAAATCAGGTGAGCACTTGGCTGATTTAACCGCTTTTTAATACAATTGATCAAGCAGTTTGGCGCAACTTGTTTTATTTTTTACTGCGGGGAAATGAGGCAGCAGAGAGGATGATCAGACTCTGCAGACACTCACTCCTCAGGAGCCGGCCCGCCCAAGGGAAGTGTATACGAGGCTGCAACAGGGTGTCCTCCTCCCCGGGTGCAGCACTGAGCGCCGCCGCTGTCACACTCAGCTGGAGCGGAGTTATCTCCCTCCAGCCTGGATGTTTGTGCTGAGTCCCCTGGACGGCGGATCCTCGGCTGTAACCCCTGAGCTGCTGAGTGTGAGCTGTGCACACAGTGCTGAAGGCGGACACTGCCAACAAGGTGTATGGGGGCAGCACTCAGGGGCCCCCGAGGCTGAGGTGTGTGGGGGCAGCGCTGTGTGTTTGTGTGTCTCTGTCTGTGTGTGTGTGTCTGTGTGTGTGAGCCTGTGCCCTCCTGATGCGATAGCATCGGGCCTTCATCTACTCCTATAATATAATTGCCTTATCGTATCTGTCTGTCTCTCTGTAACGGAAATCCCGCGTCGCTGATTGGTCGCGGGTGGGTGGCTGGGCGCGATAAATCAGCGACACGGGGATAAGACAATTATATAGTAGGATGGCGGCTGTTAGCGGTGCCGCTGCTGCAGGACCCTCTGTCTCTCCAGGTTACTGCGGGGAAATGAGGCAGCAGAGAGGATGATCAGACTCTGCAGACACTCACTCCACAGGAGCCGGCCCACCCAAGGGAAGTGTGTACGAGGCTGCAACAGGGTGTCCTCTTTCCCGGGTGCAGCACTGAGCGCCGCCGCTGTCACACTCAGCTGGAGCGGAGTTATCTCCCTCCAGCCTGGATGTTTGTGCTGAGTCCCCTGGACGGCGGATCCTGGGCTGTAACCCCTGAGCTGCTGAGTGTGAGCTGTGCACACTGTGCTGAAGGCAGACACCGCCAACAAGGTGTATGGGGGCAGCGCTCAGGGGCCCCCGAGGCTGAGGTGTTGTGGGGCAGCGCTGTGTGTTTGGTGTCTCTGTCTGTGTGAGTCTGTGTGTGTGAGCCTGTGCCCTCCTGATGCGATAGCATCGGGCCTTCATCTACTCCTATAATATAATTGCCTTATCGTGTCTGTCTGTCTCTCTGTAACGGAAATCCCGCGTCGCTGATTGGTTGCGCCTGCCGCCCACGACTAATCAGCGACGTGAGATTGCCATTACAGAGAAACAGCGACAGGCGCAGTTCGTGGCCGTCCTCCCCCTGCTTACGCCGCTTCGTCCTCCATCTTCCTCCCCCCCCCCCCCCCCGCTGCTCCGTCCCCCTCCCCCCTGCTGCTCCATCCTCTGTCCTCCCTGCCGCTCCGTCCTCCCACCCTTCCCGCTCCGTCCTTTCCCCCTCCTCGCCGCTGTCTTTTCACCTGCACCCTGTGGTCCCATTGCCGGTGTGACAGGCTGTGTGTGACTTCACATCAGCCTGCCCTGTCACATGACCCACTGATTCTCTTCCTCCAGCTATTCACCGGCAATGAAAACATCGGGAGTGGGTGAGAACAGAGCGGCAAGGAGGGGGGATGGACGTGTGTGTATATGTTTGAGTGTATGTGTGTATACATGTGTGTGACTGTATACATGTGTGTATACGTGTGTCTGTATGTGTATACATTTGTGTGTGTTTCTATACATGTGTGTGTCTACATGTGTGCCTATACCTGTGTGTACATGTGTGTCTGTCAATCAGTGACAGGCGCAGTCCAGCTGCGACTTGGCGCAGGATTTGAACCATGCACGTCACTGCTATCGTCGGGAGATAAGCGACACTAGCTGCTGATCTCCCGACGGTAGCCACGCGTCATCTCCTGCCGCACGGAGGTCAGTGGCAACGCAGCAGGGAGATGACCAGCGCCAGCTGGTCATCTCCCGTCTGCTTGCAGCGGAAGTACCCCGACCGGCGCTAGCAATCTTGCTCAGTGTGACATGCAGCAGCGACCAGGCCCCCACTATGAGATCAATACTACACCCTAGATTGACAGGGTCCCAACGACCGCCATACCGTTGCTGCATCACTGGTCAGATCTGACTGTTTGACATCTCACCAGCGACCACGTAGTGACACTCCAGCGATCCCTACCAGGCTGTATCGGCTGTTGGGATCGCTGGAGTGTCGCCAAGTATGACGGTACTTTACTGACCGCTGTTGAGGTGTCACACGTGCAGATATATTGAATGAAGCCGCATCGCTGATTGGGGAAAATCCTGTGTATTCATTGCATTATTTTTAAATCTTCATAAATAAACTACATACATATGCTAGAATACCCGCTGTGTCAGAATCGGACCACCATCGTGTATATATATATATATATATATATATATATATGTAAGTATTGAACACATCACCAATTTTGTAAGTAAATGTATTTCTAAAGGTGCTACTGATATATATATCTCACCAGATGTTGTTATCAACCTATCTAATCCACACAGGCAAAGAAATCAAATCATAGATGTCCATAAATTATTTGTAATAATGAGAAATGATACAGGGAATAAGTATTGAACACATGAGGAAAGAGAGGTGCAAAAAGTCATGGAAAGTGGGGACACCAGCTGAAATCTATCAGTAATTAGAAACAATCCTATCACCAACAGTGAAGTTTGGAGGTGGGAATATCATTGTGTCGGACTGTTTTGACTACGGCACTGGTAAACTTCATATGATTCAAGGAAGGATGAATAGAAAAATGTACTGAGACATTCTTGATGACCATCTGCTGCCACTTACTAGAATGATGAAGATGAATCGAGATTGGATATTCCAGCAAGACAATGATGTCAAACACCCAATCAAGGAAACTCTCTATTGGTTTCACAGAAAATAAAGCTGCTATAATAGTCGAGCCGATCACCGGAGCTGAATCACAGAAAGAAAATAAAGCTGCTATAATAGTCGAGCTGATCACTGGAGCTGAATCCATAAGAAAGTATATTGAAGGAACCAAAGCTCAGAGTTCATAGAAGGATCCACAGGACCTTCAGGAGGTGAAGAGTGTTTGTTTGTGTGGGAGAATGGGCCAAACTCACACCTAAGCAGTGGATACTACTACCGTGTTTTCCCGAAAGTAAGACCCTGTCTTACATTTTTTTTGGGGCCAAAAGTGGCCCCCTGTCTTACTTTCGGGGGGGGGGGGGGGGGGGGGGGGGGGCCTTACATTGGAGGCCCCACCATCCATCCACACACTGCAGCCATCCATCCACACATTCCCACACATACAGACACATGCATACACATATATACACACCACACACAGTCACACACACACACACATAGCACCGCTTCTTACCGGGTCCGGTGTGGGGTCCCCGATGGTCCTGTGCCGTCCTCTGTGCTCCGATCCGGTCCCCGAGATGATCCGCTGCCATCCGCCGTGTTCCGGTGCCGTTTTGCACCGGTATTGCCGGTCCTAGGCTCCATGGTCCCTGCTCTTCCGGAGTTCAGGCCGCAGCTCCGCCCAGGTCATCGTGTGGGCCAATCAGCATAGCGGCACTGACGTCAGAGGCAAGCGCCCGATGACGCTTGCTTCTGACGTGAGCGCCGCTATGCTGATTGGCCCACACTATGACCTGGGCGGAGCTGCGGCCTGAACTCCGGAAGAGCAGGGACCATGGAGCCTAGGACCGGCAATACCGGTGCAAAACGGCACCGGAACACGGCGGACGGCAGCGGATCATCTCAGGGACCGGACCGGAGCACAGAGGATGGCACAGGACCATCGGGGACCCCACACCGGACCCGGTAAGAAGCGGTGCTATGTGTGTGTATGTGACTGTGTATATATGTGTATGCTTGTGTCTGTATGTGTGTATGTATGTATGTACACCCCCCCCGTGTTTCCCCGATAGTAAGACCCCCCTACCCTGCCTTACATTCGGGGGGGGGGGGGTCTTACATTAGCAGACCCCCGTCCCCCCCACCCTGTCTTACTTTCGGGGGAGGTCTTACGATCGGGAAAACACGGTAGTTTCTTCAGGAGGTGTCTTGAAGCTTCATCACCAACAAAGGCTTTTGTACAAAGTATTAACTTTCAGTAAGCGTGTTCAATACCTTTTCCCTGTGTTTCTTCTCTTTATTACACATAACTCAGTTTATGGACATCTAAGGATTAGTATCTTTGCTTGTGTAGATTGGATGGGATGATACCAGCATCTGGTGAGAAATTTATGTCAATTGTACCTTTATAAATAAATTTATGTAGAAAAGTGTTGATGTGTTCAATACTTATTTCACACACTCTATAAATGGTTTAGTTATCAATTAGGGACTAATATATATCTTTTTACACAGTTTGCTCTGAGTATATTGTGTGCCCCTGTTCCTGGGCCACCTGAAGCCTCAGGCTTACAGTCCTAACGTTTTAATGTGGATGTCAGGTTCCATATGTCTTCATTACTTGCTTGTCTAATGTAAATTCTTTTATTCATGAATGACAGTTCTGGGTCACCTTTTCACCAGACTGTGCAATGTTTTTATTTTCTGTTATTTCTTCAAAAATGTATGAATTAGTTGACAATTGGGCGTTACCAGTTGAGGGAGAGTCCCTACATACTGTCACTGGCCAATCGGGGATTACATTGTAGGGACACACCTCTTCGACAAGTGATATGATGATACCCAATTGTCAATTTGATACATTTCCAGGAGGAATAACAAAGGCACAACACTGAATTATGACAAAAAGTCTCATAATTGTTATTTTATGAAGAATATGAGGATTTAGTAAAACTGATTATTCAGTAGTGGTGAAAGCTGTGTATGTTCAGACTCTGTCCTGTTACGTCAGGTCTGCATTTCCTAAAGCTTAATCACACAAGGCCGGATCTCTGCTATGGTTGTCAACACAGCCTAATTTGTCATCACTCACATCTGGCCATGTCCTTAGTGGGGCTCAGGATATTTTTTTCTTTGTCTCGCACACATTTTACCAATCTTGTAGACTTACAACTTTACAGAAAAGTACATGTTTGGAGTGATGAACAAAATCCGAGAACCAGAGGAACTCTACCAATCACTGGGGGGGGGGGACCTGAGCAAGATGTTATCCTTATTCAAACCAAGGCCCCCTAGCGCTGCCAGGAGACAGGGTGTCCTGATTTCTTACCGCTTGTCTCCTGTCTACTGCTGATCTCCACCTCTCCAGTTTCTGCGTCCTCTTTTATCAGGTATGGTCACTTGGTCATCATCACTGCATGTGTTGGTTCTTCAAGTACCGTGGATTCTAGCTTCTGTTCTCTACCAGGGCCTGCTTGTATCCAAGTTGAAAAACAGAACCTATCATGTTGTAGATAGTCTAATTTATGGACAGCTCGATATACAGACAGAAGGAACAGCTGAGCAGAATGATAGAATTGTTGGAAAAGATTCAGTATAACCTGTAACCTGTGTTTTATTCATTGAAATCCCCGGTGTTTGTATGCAGTAGTCCAGTGGGCGGGACTACAAGGGATTGACCGTTATCTCTGCAGGTTCAGTTATACAATGAAGACTGTCAATCACTATTTGCACCGCCCACTGGACTCACATACACACACAAGAGAATTAAATGAATAAAATACAAGATTTACTAAACTTTTCCCACAAAAAGGTAAATGAACTTGAACACCTTCTGCAGCTCTATAACCTCCAGCACCAGATTAGACATCATTTTTAACATGACCGCTTCCCTTTTAAAGCGTTTCGTCATCAGGAATCGTCTATCACACCTTCCTCTTTGCTAGGCGACAGTGAGCTGCTGTTAAATGGCAGTTTGAACTTGTGCCACCATTTCGCCTTTGGCCCGTTCTGTCTGTTCTCTGGTTTGAGGCAGCTTTGTCTTTTCCGCATCAGAGGGTGCATTGGTTCAGAAAGTGGCCTTGATTGGGAGCTCACTTTAAAGCAGTGCTTACAAGCTGATTGGCAAGAGCTTGTAAGGTTTGCCCACATTCAGCTAACACTTCTAGATAAGAATAAATGTATGTGACTGCTACGCTCAATATGAGAATACTAAGGGAGAGAGAAAAAAGATAGTCTCAATACCTGTACTATGATGGAGGTATATAGATGGTAGACTGCTAGATAGGTATGCTGGGTCTTGTTAGAGTGCTGAAGATATAGTGTACCTGTACTTGGTGCATGATTCTTGCTGCTTGTGGCCAAAGTATGCATCCATGATGTCAATGGCCAGGAGAGTAACTACAATAGGTGTAGGGGTAGCAATCGGACCCCTTGGCCTTGAAGCCTTGGGGGCCCAAAAGTCCCTTTGGCCTATAGAAGAAGACTAATGCTATTAAAGATTTGCAATAATTGGGGGCCCTGTTTAAGCTTTTCCATTGGGACCCATGATATTCAAGTTGCGCAACTGTCAGTGGCCCTGAGCAGATCCAGATAGCCCCAATAAGAAAGGCTGGTAGACTAGGCATATTTCTTCTTCTCCAACTCACACTGTCGGAGCAAGCATTATTTTTTAATATGATAGGAGACCTATGCGGTTCCTTTGTTCTGCCGCGAATAACCAGATCAAATGACTCCAAAACGTCTTGGAATAAATGTATGGTTTATTTCTCAAAGTGTTTCAAGGCACTCCTGCCTCTTCGTATATAGATTAAACCATAGACCATTGACTATGGTTTAAATCTGGATGAAGAGGTAGGAGTGCCTTGAAGCACGTAGTGAGATCATACATTTATCCCAAGACATTTTGGACTAGTTTTTTCTCGTCAACCCACAGGAACCACATATCTCTTGTTTCATCTCTAATTCTGTGTTGAACACCCATGGATCTACTGAAGTCTACCTTGTACCCATCAGTGGTTATGTCACCCCCATCCAGCCCAGCGGAGGAGACATCTTCATCCTCTTCTCCGTATTTAACCAGTTAAAGTCCTATTGCTCTTTTTTCTGCCTTCGTTTTCTCTCCACTTCTTTGTGATGGCGTCACATCTGTATGTTTCTGTCCACATGTAGTGATTTGCCGAGGTCATTTAGGGACACGATCATTTACAAATTATTGGTGCCCTAAAGTTCCATTTAGAGCCGTGTCATCCGGAGTACTACCCCCATGGAGTGCATGAGATAGATGGTACATAAACTGTCACTTTCTGATGCACCGCACTCCTTACCGCTAATCTGTTAATCCTAATGTGACTTTCCACAGTGATCCAGCTCTATGAATCACTTTGTGCAGAATGTTTACAGATCCGACAAGAAGCTTGAAAGTCATCGCTTCCACTGGAAGTTTATTTTCCTCAACGCTTATTTACTGGGATTTAAGTGAAAAAAAAAAAAAAAAAGAGCGAGACTGAGTGATGAGCCGCAATGAATAATGTAGAAACTGTTTAAGGCATTTGCAAGAAACCTGAGACAGGCGGGGGCAAGGTTAAATATTTAATTTGTTCCTGGTGTGGAAAGTGGGAATTGCATACAATGGAGCTGAAATCCAAATTTCTCTAGAGGTCATGTGCAAAGTACTGTAAAATTAGGAAATATAGCCAGATTTCTTCTAGAATCTTTTTTTGGCATGTTTAAAAAATAAAAAAAATTAAAAAATTAAAAACTTTTCCATCATAGCTTAGTGTTTCAGGTCTCCTAATGTCGGTGTATGCAAACCCCAATATTATGCTCCAAAGAAAATAATAGGTGTATTGGGGGGCAGAGAGGTGGATTTAAAGAGAATTTGTCAGGTCAAAATTCCATATGTAACTGCTATCATTTTCTAATTAGTCCCTCTAAGCGCTCTCTATTCATGTATTTCTTTTATCTATATTTCCCTCCTATCCTTTGTAAACTTCAGATAACCAGATTCATTTAATCTGTCACTCACAGTAATGATCCACTTAGTTCTTTGCTGTCCACTCCCCGTAGGATGAATGTTCATGTCACAAATTCACATCACATTACTGCACATGAGATCAGTGGGGGAGGGCTGTATCCTCTCTCTTCTCTACTCTCTTTGCAGCAAAACAAAAGGTCAAATAAAATACAGAATCTCTCACAGGAAAGCATGGATTCTTCTTACAGAAACAAATGGAGTAGATACCTCATCTTGATCAGGTAAGATGTTTGCCTGCAATCTCTCCCTCCGCCTCCTCATCAGAAGCTCCTAATTGAAACTGAAACTTGACAGTGAGAGCAAAGGGAGGAGAGAGGAGGGTGGAGAGAGCTGCTCAGGAGTGAATATTTAAATGAACAGTTTGACACAGCAGAACTAATTAATATAATGATGAGGACTAATGCAGCAGCTCCCTGCAGGGTGTGGAAATGCTTATAGCATGAGAACTCCAAACAATACAATAATGATTTTACATGTTTTTAAAAATGTCTTCCCAGGCACTATCCAAGGGTAATATTGGTATCAGCCTGACAAATGACCTGACAGTGTCCCTTTAACATTCAAGAAGTGCCTGAATGTAATTTTCTATTCCCATTGTTAAAGGAAGCCACTTACTGTGTTCAACAAATGCATAAATTGGCACATCTAATAAGGTCGCACCAGTGCTAGGATATTATTTTTTTTAAAAGGAAATCTGTTCTGAGGCTTGCGCTTCCCAAACTGAAGACAGTGTAAAATACGGGCATGAACCTTGATTCCTGTGCTGTGTCACTACGTAAGTCACTATTTTATCAGCTGCAGCTCTGCTAGTTCTCTCAATCATGTGCTTTGTCTAACTCGCCCACTTCCATTACTTGTCCGTGCATAGGCAGAAAGCTGCTAATTAATGGTGGGGAAAGTGGATAGTCAGAGCACTGGAACATACAGGACTACATAACAGGAGCCCATCACTGAGATGACTAGCAGAGCTTCAGCAGAAAATAAGATTTATCAAAACTACAGCCAGGAGCCCAGTTAGTGACACAGCATTAGAATTAGGGATCTATGCAATTTTTTGAATGTATAGGCAGAAACCTGCTAATTATTGGTGGGAAAAGTGGATAAAAAGAGCGCCAAAGTATCCAGGACTACATAACAGGAGCTTATCACTGAGAGGACTAGCTGAGCTACAGCCTGCAAAAATGGAATTTATCAAAACTACAGCTAGGAACACCACATTAGAATCAGGGATCTATGCTATTTTTATCTTTGTCTTTTTGTGTTTCTGACCTTGAGAGCCACATTCAGCAATAAGAGAGGGTCACCAGCCACATCCTGCTCCTGCCCCTTTACTGTAGTGACACCCAGAGCCCCCATTACCGGTATAATGATGGCCAATGTTTTTCCACAGAAATCACACTGAGTCAGTATAACAAGTTCCAGGGGTTCCTACATTACCCGTATTCAGACCTTCTCTTCTGTGTGAGGCTACTCACAAAAGTCACCATCTGGAGACCTGCTCTTCATAGCTGGTTGCTAGACCTGGTGATAATGCACTAAGATGGCAGACAGTCGCGAGTCCCTGAGCCCAGGCTGGGGAACCCTGTTGTAGTGCATTAGCATTGTGACCTGGTGTTGTTAAATATGGCTGCCTTATTTCGGAGATTGTTTTTTTACTTTTATGTCCTTTCTGTGAGTTGTCCTACTCATGATGCTTCAGATGACAGATTCTCTTTAACATGTGTCATGTAGGCAGATCTGTATCAGAAAGCAAAAGCCAGATTGTTTCACCTTTTAAGATTAGAAAAATAAAATTAAGGATGGATTTTCACAATAAAAGAGGACCGTGCCAAATCAAAATGTCAGTTTCTGTCTTACTTGTTTTCGCTGCTCCTCTAACTATCACCTCATTTAATAATAATAAAAAATTTGCTATACAACTGTAGAGATATGGTCCTTTACTTAAGCTGAAGGCACACTATCCGTTTGCCTCGCGCGAGTGCATTGCGAGGGAGACTCGGATTGCACTCGGACATATCATTAAATGATACTGGTCACATTAGCGCCAGTCCTTGCATTGCACTCGCATTGCGAATTCAATCGCAGCAGGGCTGCGATTGAAAGCGATTTCCTCATGCGAGTGGCCATGCAAAGTATAGGTGCGAGTCAAACTCGCAGCCATACAGCACACTGTCGGTAGTCGCACGCATGTCTTTAAAAAGTGCTTCAAACTCCGGGCTGTCAAAGCCGCAGAGTTGAATTTGCCGGTTCCAGGTGCAGTAACAAATCGGTGAAAGATGATTATTAAATACCAGCTGCTGGGCACATTTTGAAATCGCGGGTTTAGTGCTTATTAACCCATCTACAGCTACGTGCGGCATGTCAGCACAGAGGCTGCAGATGCGGCTAATAACTGGATTATGCAGGGTTAACATGATGTTAGTGTAGTGCCAGCTTGTGTCCAGGAGTGTCCACACTCCCTGGACACATGCTGACATCACAGTGGCTCAGCAGGGTTAATTTATGCTGTAAGTAAAAGCCGGCAATTATCAGTAATATGTAAGTCAGGAGCTGTCCGAGGTACTGTAACTAAAGCGTACAGTACATGCCGGGCGGCTCCTGAAGTCAGGAGCTGTCCGAGGTACTGTACGCTAATTGCGTACAGTACATGCTGGGCGGCTCCTGAAGTCAGGAGCTGTCCGAGGTACTGTACGCTATTCCTTCAGGAGCCGATCTTGCTATTAGAACTATGATCGCTCAAATCATCTATATATCTATCTGTCATTACTGTGGACTCTAACTTTCAGCAGCATGGGACCAACCATGCTACTAAGTCGCACCACACTCACACACACACACATCAACAACCCACACCAGACCAATGGACAGCACTCGCAAGACTGGCATGCATCAAAAACGCTCCATTTTTGATGCATGATAGTGTGCCTCACCCTAATCAGTTTAGTGTTTGCAGCCCCAGCTATGTCTCACTTGTGAAGCCAGCCTCAACGTTTGAGAAGCACATACCTAGCAGATACATGGTTTGCTGACTCCCTAACCATCATACATTGGAAATCAGGCTCCCATTCAGATCTCTATGGGGCCCAGCTGGATATCTGGTTGTAATACTCCCAGCAGAAACACGGACACATTAAACTCCTTTCATGTTGCTGAGTTCTCCATCAGCTATATGGCATATTAAAGAGAATTCACAATCAGTTTTTGTTACTTATCTGAGAGCGGCAGAGACCTTTATTCTAGCAAAGTGATACTTACTGAGCTGCTTGCTGTAGTTTTGATAAAATCCCAATTTTATCTACTGCAGACTTTCCAGCTCTCTGAATGCTGAGTGCTGTGTAAACCTGCTCACTTCTTGCACTACACACTCCGCCTCATTAAGGCTGCCTTGAAAATTGCCGGTCTTTATGAATCAGGACCATTGAATGACGTTGCTCATTACAGCTCCATTCAATGTGTGGCGACCACTGGTGACCATTTTTGGGTTAAGACACCTTTTTGATCAGCCAGATGTAAACACAGCTAATCGAGGAGGTGTTGCATGTCTGGAATAGATGCTGTTCTGCAGTACCTGCAGTGGTGACTACACCTAATCGAGGAGGTGTTCTGTCTGGATAGATGCTGTTCTGCAGTACCCTGCAGTGGTGACCACACACTGAATACAGCTACGCGGTACTACTCCATTCAATGTACTGTGACAGTTAATTCACTATAACAGGGGGTTACTCACTTGCTGGTCTACAAAGTAGTGAAAGAAATCACTTCTCCATTTAAAAGTTCATAAGGTTTCTTCAGACCTTCATAAAGATAACAGAACATGAGCCTTCGTTCGTCTTTACAGCAACATAAATGTCCATACACGGTATACAGTCCCTTTATCTCACTCACGGTCTCCCGTATAGGTTTGGACACACTTTTCCAGAAGCGTCCTAATGGAGTATCTCCAGAGTCCATTCACTGATTTCCGCCAGTAGACACATGGTTTTCCTCCTAGGTGGTTTGGACAGGGTTCACACCCGGACTCCTGTCAGCCACTCCCAGGACCTCTCTGAGGCTCCTTTTCACAGCCCAACTTCTCCATACTGGCTGCAGTCTTTCTACCCTCATGTCAAGCACAAACTCCATCTTATCATTTGAGACACACCCATTGGTGGAGATGTGTGTTTAGTCGGATACACCCATGTCTTTCTCAGTGCCATAACATGGACCTGAATGCATTAAACCTTATGGCACTCCAAGTCTCAGATTCCCACCTATCTGGTATTGATGACCCATCCTATCGACAGATCATCAATATCTTGCGATCAGTTAACCCCTTCCCAAGTAGATGCCATTTTCTTAACCGTACACGTGGTGCTATATTTCCCTTCCCCAGGCAGAACAGAAGCTCTGCTGCTTCATAAATCCCCTTCAATTTGCCTCCATCGGTGACTGATGCTTAGTGAGTGTGTTCAGATGGTGAGATTTGGATTGTCTTCATTAATCTATATACCGATGATGAAACTCCAGGCTGAAGTAGAAACCATTTAAATTATCAGATGTAATTTCCAGCTAGATTCCTTCCAGGCTCCAGCAGAACAGTTTTTCTTTCTTGCATAGTTGGGTCATTAAACTTCACTACTTCACTCTTAGGAGCCTAGACTTCAATTGGAAAATGGCCTATTTACGCCCATGTTCACCGCTAAATATGTATTGACGCAGGAACGACGAGTAAAGGTCGTCCGCTGATCTGGAGGAGAAGTAAAATGTCTACAATGGATAAAGGCAAACTTCATCTATACTGATAGCAGGGATGGAAGGTTGCAGCGCACACCGCAGACTGATATATCACCTGATTACTAATCCATTACACGGCGTGACTGGTAGAGCCGCCACATTGACACCACAGTGCCGCTTCCTTTATCCGTGTGAATTTATAGGGGAATGTGAATGACACAGAATATAATTATTGTGGATATATAAAGTAGATGAGCCACACGGCACCTTATATCACTTTATGTATCCTGTGAGGGTGGACGATGATATAGCTGAAGATTACGTCATTAATGACTGATACTTGATGACTTTGGGAGGATTATGGATGTTATAAGGTTTGTCTGGTTTTGGAAAACCCTCTCTATAGGTTCACTTACCATTGTGCAAATAGATGTGTAGGACCTGATCCATCGGTCACATCAGTAATATGTGGTCGCTGGAGGTAGCCCTGAGAACGTCCTCATACCTCCCGCATCATCAGCTCTTGGATTGATTACCTGACCTGGCACATGTAGCTCCAGGCTGGCTAATCAAAAGAAAGGGCCAGGAGGTAAGAGGTGGTCCTCGGGGCTCTCGTCCAGAAACCACAGATTACAGACGTGACCGATGGATCATCAAGTCCTGGGGATAGACGATTACCAACCTAGTTACACTCTAATTTTGAATAAAGGGAATCTATCATGTATGTAATTTTAGTTATACTGATTAGGAAGGTATTTATTAGGAATTACTTTTCATATGCCAGCCTTTATGAAACTCCTACTGAAGTGAGATATACCTAATGGATCAATAAGTGCAGAAAATTAAACCACCAACACAGTGTGTTTTTTCATTGCACCGCTGGAGTGGTACTTTAAATCTAAGTCCCCTGCCCATAGTGTTATACTCCCCTTCCGCCGTCTTGATCGCTTTTCAGCAGCGCTCCGGTCGGTTGTAAGACAAAAAATGACCTGCCAGCAGCTGCAGTGTCTCATGGAGTGTCAAAGGTCACCTGTCAATACATCTCTATGAGAGGTAAAATCACATTGAAGAAAGAGGCACTCACCCGGTGATAGTTGTTACTCAATGGATGACTTTAATCAGCATAAGGTACAGGGTGCTGGGGAGGGGGTGTCGGAGGTGCAGACGACGGTACCTTTTCGAATCAACTGATCCTTCGGCCGGCCTTGGCTCCAGTTTGATCCGAAACGGTGCCGTCGTCTGCACCTCCGACACACCCTCCCAGCACCCTGTACCCTTATGCTGATTAAAGTCATCCATTGAGGAACAACTATCACGGGTGAGTGCCTCTTTCTTCAATGTGATTTTACCTCTCAGGCTGTTACAAGATTGTGCACCCCAGGTTCTGCTGCAGTTGACACTGCTGATACCGCTACTTTGGATCTTAAGTGATCGGTGCCCCACTATTCTGCCTCTCAAACATCTCTATGAGAGCCTTGTTCTGGCCTCATCTTGGCTCTCATAGAGATGCATTGAAACGCCTGTGACAAGCTTCTGACTTCAAGCCAATCAGAAGCTAAGGCACAAGATGGGCCGTGGTATCGGTAAAGTAGGTGATATTAGACAGGGGGTGGGGCTTACATTTAAAGCATCACTACATCGCTGAAAAAAACCCAGAACGCTTTAATGGGGCTTTAAATCTTCTCCGTTATGAAGTGGCAAATTGTTTATAACATTGGCACCAATTGTCTGTTGTCAATTATAGTAAATTGGGCAAGCCCCCTCCAGATTAGCCCACTAACGTATTAGAGAAGTGGCGAAGGTTCGCATAAAGTTATATACAAATAAATAAACCTCCAAGTATGTGACAAGTGCAGCAATGTAAAACTTTTTGATACCAGAATACATTAGAATGTGTATATTTTTGTAAATGTTATAGCTATTAATATTTAAACTTCCATAGTTTTGATCATGCTAAAGATCTACAAATCCTTGTGTGTTTTTGTCAGCTGCAATAATTAACAATTAATGGCCACAGTTGCATAATAATTAAAATATTAAAGGGAATCTCTCACCTGATTTTTGCCCATCTGAGAGCAATATAATGTAGGAACAGAGACCCTGAATCCAATGATGATCACTTACTGGCTGCTTGCTGCAATTTTCATTAAAATGTTTTATCTGCTGCAAATCTACTAGTTCTCTGAATGCTGTGAGGGGTGTATAACCCTACTCACATCACTGAATGGCAGCTTTCTGCCTATGCACAGTGTACACAGAAAGCTGACAATCCATGTTGGGGGTGTGGTTGGACTATATAAGAACAAATTTACTAGTCCGCTAGTGATATTCTCCTGCTAATAAAAGTGTTTTTATAAAAACTACAGCAAGCAGCCCAGTAAGTGACAAAATCACTAGAATCAGGATCTCTGCCCTAACATGTTGCTGCTCTCAGATTAGGTACCATAATACAAACGTGGTGGCAAATTCTCTTTGAAACAGACCAGAGCGGACAACCTACAAAGCCCTGACAGTACCTGCTTTTAGATTAGGTAGCAAATATTTGATGACGATTTCCTTAAAGAAGCTTACAGAAAGAACTAGAGCTGAGACCTTTCTGTTGGTATAGGTTACTATCTTGCCTTATGTATATGACCTACAGATGTATCATATAGCTGTTATTACATCACTCTGCTGAGCTCGTCAGTCTACACAGCAAAGCTGACAAATGATTTGCAGGAGAACCGACAATGGCAGCCTGTTGTGCCAGTTACAGCGTTCAGTATGGAATATTATAGGATTTTTCCCTATGTAGATATCCCTGAGTATAGATCTGTTATAATGGAGGGCAATACATCACATTGACAGCTTATTGATCTCTGTAAGTTCAGTGTAACCTTGTCTCTGCTGTCAGGTTCCTACAATAATTACAGTAGTAAAGGCTTTGGCAATGAGACCCCTTGTGATTATTTTATCTTATCAGGGGGCACCCATAATGATAAGTGATCATCAGATGCAGAAAAACCCTTGTGGACTATTTAAAAATTAATTCTATCTCGTTTCTATGGAATAAAAAACTTTTTGATTCCTGCTTTACCTCTCATATTTTTCTTAAAGGAAATCTGTCAGCAGGTGTTTGCTATGTAAGCTGAGGACCGCATGCTGTAAGGCAGTGGTCCCCAACATTTTTTGCACTAGGGACCGGCTTCATGCAAGACCATTTTTCTGGGGTCCGGCAGGGTGCGGTGACACAGGGGTGGGGCTTTGATAATATGGGGTGGGGCTATGGAAAAGGGGTGGAGTTTAGTACCCTGTTTCCCCAAAAGATGAGCTACATCTTATTTTCAGGGGATGTTTTATTTTTCCCCTTCCAGCCCCTAATATGGTGTCCCCATCATCCCCTTGCAGCCCACAATATCCCCATCATCCCCTTGCAGCCCCCATCATCCCCTTGCAACTCACAATATCCCCATCATCCCCTTACAGCAGCCCATATTATCCCCATTGTCCCTTTGCAGCTCCCATCGACACAGCCACACACAGACACTAACACACAGGCACACACAGACACTAACACACAGGCACAACAGACACAGACATACACTTTGCTCACCGGTCCACCGCTGCAGTTGGCGCCTCTCTGCCTCAACTGCGTAGTTGTATGGGTGGAGCCGTTGGCCAATAACAGCGCATCAGCCACTGGCCAATCAGGGCCTGGCTGCTGCACTGTGATTGGCCTACGGCTCCGCTCGTACGCACGCAGCTGAGGCAGACATCAGCTCAGAGCAGCGTAATGCTGTACATGCGGGTCGAGGTGGGCAGGTACATCACTGGAGCAGGGATCCACTGTTCTGAGCCTCCGCAAAGCACAGTTTGTGTGTAGTGCTGCTCTGCTACGGTGCGGACCGGCATAGAGACCCCCAGCCCGGTTCTGGTCTGTGGTCCGGTGACTGGGGACCCCTGCTGTAAGGGTTAAAAATCAAAAAGCAATTGTGCTTCTCTTATCTATGTGCCTGCTACTGTTTACATAAGCTAATGGGTGATTAGTGTGATAGGACTTTTTTGTCACTTGCATTAGAGTCCACAAGCCCCCTGCTGTGATTGACAGCTCACTGTCAATGCACAATCTCTATTGTGAACCAGTTGGGGGGGGGGGGGAGGCAGCTTTCCCAGCTCTGTTACATGCTTTATACTCAATTTCTTGATTGACAGAATGGCTTTGGCCAGTTATCTATGTGATACATCGTTGGATTCAGAATCTATTAGGGTACCTTCACATGTCTCAACATTGCATGCAATTTCACTTGCAACTTACTGGTTACAGTGAAATCATGGACACATTGTTACATTTGTACACGGCCACAAAATGTAACAATGTGTCCTTGATTTCACTGCAACCAGTAAGTTGTTCAGAAGTTGGACAGACAAGTTGGTGTGTGTAAAGTGGCCTTAAAAGTTCCCTTACTCCACATTATGTTGCTGTCAGATGTTAAAGGATAAAGCTGCTGACAGATTCCCTTTAAAGGATTTGGAGTATGGTTATAGTTTGAGGTTGTTAACCAGCATAACCATTATTTGATGCATTTACTAGAATATATGGGGGTGGTATAGGACTTGCAAGTTACGTTTGAAGAAAGACCTAGAACGAAATGTTACATGGCTCATTATTCCCAGCTAATCATCACATATGGGTCGGTCCTGGTACAGGTGATCCAGCCCACTCCCCAGGAGTCACCTGTGTCCTTATAGATTTCTGTATCTCTCCCCCGCGGCTCCGGGTGATTCACCGCACGCAGCGTTTATGTCACTTATAGCCATCTTGTGTTCTCTCTTTAGACGTCACATTCGATTACATCTTTTTTCCATTTTATTTGCCCAGACCAATAAACTGAGCTGACTTTTCTTGCATGTTTTCTCTATCCAGATATGTTAAGATTTGCTGAGGAAGGTTGTTATTCCCATCACAGTCATATACAACATGTCCATGTAGCATCCGGAGTCCAAGTCTTAGCAATTTGGGGGAAAACTGTCAAGCAGTAATTGGCCGCACACTACAAAAAGACGAAAGCACCCATGCACTGTTTCCTAGGACATACATACATCCTGTATAAGGGTATGTGCACACAGTGCATTTTTGCTGTGTTTTTACCTGTGTTTTTACTATGGTTTCATGCAAATATATGCTAATCTATTTCTGCGTTTGGACTTTCCAGCAAAACCTATATGTTTTAGGGAACAGCTGTCTACACACATTGGTTTTTGAACTCTGCAGAAAGTGTCAAATACCCCAGTTTTTGCTGATGTTGGGAAAGAATGAGCATGTCAATTCTTTCTGCTTTTTTGCTGCAGTCTATGGCAAAAACGTGCACAAAACGCAGACAAGAATGCAACAAATCTCCTCCCTACGAATCTAGAGATCCTTGAAAGCACTACAGGTTTTGCTGTGTGTTTGACCGCAGCAAAAACTCACTGTGTGCACATAACCTTATACTCCAGAGCTGCACTCACTATTCTTCTGGCGCAGTCACTGTGTACATACATTACATTACTGATCCTGTACTGATCCTGAGTTACATCCTGTATTATACTCCAGAGCTGCACTCACTATTCTGCTGGTGCAGTCACTGTGTACATACATTACATTACTGATCCTGAGTCACCTCCTGTATTATACCCCAGAGCTGCACTCACAATTCTGCTGGTGGAGTCACTGTGTACATACATTACATTACTGATCCTGAGTTACATCCTGTATTATACCCCAGAGCTGCACTCACCATTCTGCTGGTGGAGTCACTGTGTACATACATTACATTACTGATCCTGTACTGATCCTGAGTTACATCCTGTATTATGCTCCAGAGCTGCACTCACTATTCTGCTGGTGGAGTCACTGTGTACATACATTACATTACTGATCCTGTACTGATCCTGAGTTACATCCTGTATTATACTCCAGAGCTGCACTCACTATTCTTCTGGCGCAGTCACTGTGTACATACATTACATTACTGATCCTGTCCTGATCCTCAGTTATATCCTGTATTATACTCCAGAGCTGCACTCACTATTTTCTTGGTGCAGTCACTGTACACATACTTTACTTATCAAGTACAGATACTGAGTTACACCTTGTATTATACTCCAGAGCTGCACTCACTATTCTGCTGGTGGAGTCGGTGTGTACATACATTACATTACATTACTTATCCTGTATGGATCCTGAGTTTCCTCCTGTGTTATACTCCAGAGCTACACTCACTATTCTGCTGGTGCAGTCACTGTGTACATACATTACATTACTTATCCTGTACTGATCCTGAGTTACCTCCTGTATTATACTCCAGAGCTGCACTCACTATTCTGCTGGTGCAGTCACTGTGTACATACATTACATTACTTATCTTGTACTGATCCTGAGTTACATCCTGTATTACATTCCAGAGCTGCACTCACTATTCTGCTGGTGGGGTCACTGTGTACATACATTACATTACTTATCTTGTACTGATCCTGAGTTACATCCTGTATTATACTCCGGAGCTGCACTCACTATTCTGCTGGTGGAGTCACTGTGTACATACATTACATTACTTATCTTGTACTGATCCTGAGTTACATCCTGTATTATACTCCAGAGCTGCACTCACTATTCTACTGGTGCAGTCACTGTGTACATACATTACATTACTGATCCTGTACTGATCCTGAGTTACATCCTGTATTATACTCCAGAGCTGCACTCCCTATTCTGCTGGTGCAGTCACTGTGTACATATATTACATTACTGATCCTGTACTGATCCTGAGTTATATCCTGTATTATACTCCAGAGCTGCACTCACTATTCTGCTGGTGGAGTCACTGTGTACATACATTACATTACTGATCCTGTACTGATCCTGAGTTACATCTTGTATTATACTCCAGAGCTGCACTCACTATTCTGCTGGTGGAGTCACTGTGTACATACATTACATTACTGATCCTGTACTGATCCTGAGTTACATCCTGTATTATACTCCAGAGCTGCACTCACTATTCTGCTGGTGGAGTCACTGTGTACATACATTACATTACTGATCCTGTACTGATCCCGAGTTACATCCTGTATTATACTCCAGAGCTGCACTCACTATTCTGCTGGAGCAGTCACTATGTACACAAATCACAGTGGCATGCAAAAGTGTGGTCAAAATTACTGTTATTATTAACAGTTAGCAAGTTGAAGAAACAATGATCTCCATAAGGCATAATGTTAAAGATTACTCATTTTCTTTGTATTTTAGGCAAAAAAAATATATTTTCATCTTTAACATTTAAAAATTTACAAAACGGAAAATAGGCTGATGCAAACGTTTTGGCGCCCTTGGGAATTTGTGTGGTTAATTGACCAAGGCCAGTCTGTTTACTGTCCCCGGTGATAATGTGTCATGTCAATGTTACCTCTGCTGCCACTCCCATCATGTCACTGCTGGAGTTGGAAGTGCCCAGACTGTATGGCAGGGGTGGGCAACTCCAGGCCTCAAGGGCTGCACCCACTGCAGGTTTTCAAGATTTCCTTAGTATTTGACTTTTGGTAATTTAATCTTCTGCACAAGGGATGATTCCAACTATCAAATGCTAATAAAATCTTGAAAACCTGAACTGTTTGCGGCCCATGAGGACTGGAGTTGCCCACCCCTGCTGTATGGGGATCCAGAGAAGCCTCCACATAGGAACAGCAGAATGTGACTATTGATATATACAGTATTTTTGGTTCAGATTATGTGTTGGAATCTGCAGCAGAAAATTAACAACAAAATCGACATGATCTGGTTCAGATGTTTTGGGTAATTTTCTTGCAGATTTTATACTGGATTTGCTTGGCAATTTTAAAGGGAACTTGTCACCTGGATCTAAGCCCCTACACTATCACTACCTGTCCCTGCACCTTCCTAGCTGCTCCCTATCTATCCCTCTCTATGCTAAATCCGCCCTATAAAACAGCAGAAAAATAACTGAGGCTGGGGACTGAAAAGGCCGGGCCCAGGCTCCATTCTGCCCCTCCTCGATGCAGCAGCACCCCCCCCCACTGGGCGGCGTTATTCTTTCTTCATTTCCGCCTCCTCCATTTGGAATCTCCTGCCTGCTTTACACCTATCATGTTGTGGTGATGCGACCTCGATGTGTCCCCTGACCGGGACACAGCATATGGGAGATTGTATCTTCTGCTTGGTAGCAGCACACACAGGGTTAGCTGCTACTGGAGCTGAGTGCTGATTGAAAGCACTGACCCCAGGTGTGCGGGTGAATAGGAGATGATATGAGCTGCCCTGGGCTGTGGGGAGGGAGTGGAGTATGTCAGGACAGCAGCAGGAGCTGCTGTGTAGAGAGCTGTGTGAAGATTTAACACAGCCTGTGAGCTCTCAGAGTGGACGTTCATGAGGCTAATGAGCGGACGGTGAGGAGAGAAAGGTTGTGTGCTGACCTAACACAGCCTACCCGGGGGAAGGTACAGAGCTTCTATATCAGCTGTTGGGATTGTATGAGGTTGTACTCGGCTGTGCCCCGGAACCTGGAGGTCTGTGAATATCTGAACTGTGCCATTAAACTGTGTGCTGTGTGAGTAAATACCTGAGTCACTGCCTTCTGTTGTGCCAATCCTAACCGCTACCTTACAGTGTAAAGCGGGTGGGAGACTCCAAATGGAGGAGGTGGCGATGAAGAAAGAATAATGCCGCCCAGTGGGGCGTGTGCTGCTGCATCAAGGAGGGGCACAATGGAGCCTGGGCCGCCTTTTCAGTCCCCAGCCTCAGGGACTTCTGTAAGTTATAAGTTATTCTTCTGCTGTTTTATAGGGCGGATTTAGCTCAGAGAGGGATAGATAGGGAGCAGCTAGGAAGGTGCAGGGACAGGTAGTGATAGTGTAGGGGCTTAGATCCAGGTGACAGGTTCCCTTTAAGCTGCAAAAAAATGGTGATGGAACCAGGCCTGTGGAGTCGATACGTCAAACCTCCGACTCCTCCATTTCAATGATTTTGACTGAGACTTCGACTCCATGACTTCGACTCTCATACATGACTTATGTTTAAGTAATGCATTCTGTATAATTTTGCATAGTAATAAAACAAACTATGCATGAATCAACAGTACAGATGATGGCAAATAAAACGTTTGTAAAATATGTGAGCTTTCAACCTCATCGATGCTGTTGCTGTATTTCGGAATTT
Organism: Allobates femoralis; assembly: GCA_033576535.1. Taxonomy (NCBI): domain Eukaryota; kingdom Metazoa; phylum Chordata; class Amphibia; order Anura; family Aromobatidae; genus Allobates; species Allobates femoralis. The sequence continues at coordinate 159,099,956 of JARQOC010000009.1, read as the reverse complement.
GAGATGTTTGAAAACAGTTTGTCCCCTGGCTTCTACACACTATACAAAGAATATATCAGAGCAGCTAACCTCTCCAAATATGAGCTCCGAGCAAAAACAAACTAAAGCACCAAGCATACAGAGAGAGCATATATATACTGGACTATTGATTTATGCAAAGTTTATTGAAAGTTTAGATACGCTTTAAGAAGTACTTACCTTAATCCTGTTTTCCTGTTCACTGTAGTGTTTCTAGCCAGTGGCGTAACTTCAGGCCCTGGGGCCCCGATGCGCCAACGCCAACGGGGCCCCCAATTATTGCAAATCTTTAATAGTAGTCAGTCTTTTTCTATAGGCCTAAGGGACTTTTGGGGACCCCTAGGCTGCAGGGCCCGGGTGCGATCGCAACCCCTGCACCTGTCGTAGTTACGCCCCTGTTTCTAGCAGTTCTGAGATGAGTGCAGGCACTCCTTCTCAGTGTGTCTTTACCCTTAGTTCTAGAGGAGGAGCCTCATTACTTTAGTACATATAGTGCAGCACAGATTCATCTCAACTAAAAGCCTAGATCCTTAGACCAGGAATAGAACAGATATTTACAGTACATTTCATAACTTTACCAAATTCTTATGAAAAAATATTAAACCAATACTTGTAACATCTGTCTGAATTACAGGTAAAAAGGGGAATCCTGGACAGATTAAATGCAAACCGCACCATCAGGCAGAACCCTGAGAGTCCCAGACACCTTTTAGACCCTATACAGGGATCTGGCTTTACTGCAAGGTCTAGGGAGTTGCTGCCAGTGGATGGGTTACAGTCCAGGAATAGAAAAGTTACCAAGCAGGGTCAAAGCAGAGAGGTCAGAAAAGTACAAAATCGTTATGCTGGAGAATAGTGCAAAATCAGGCAGAGGTCAATCTGGAAAATCAATAATACTAAGCAGGACAATAACAAGTATACCAGGGAATATATCTGGCAACCAGCAGGAGCACACATAGGATTCAAATAGACTGCATTATTTCCTAATTGGCTGAAGTCAGAGTTAATTACCCCAGCTGGGCAGCCATACAACACATCCACAAGTCAGACTACTACATCACCAGCCCCTGGTGGCAGACGCAGAGTTGCAGGAGCAGACTCTAGGGATGTGACAATACTTAATTGAACTACTGTACCCAATTTATTATATATTTTAAGAGGTTGGTCTATTTTATACGGACACTGACTTCACGACACTGAATCCAAAGCACTTATTGGATACTCGCATATAAATCCCGATGCTTAATACTAAATATGATAGAGAATAGAGCGCCATTACCACGTTACACAGCTTTATAAACCTGCCATACTGATTTAGAAACGCCAGTCCCCTCTGGTTTATTATCAGCCCTGATGACAGTTTACAGTAAAGAACCAGGTAGCCACTGTGAAAAATCCAATGTGATGAGAAGGCAAGATACGCCGCTCCGTAGGTTCATAGTCTGATAATGAGGTTGTCCAGTCAAGCAGTATGAAATTAAATCTCCCTGTTAAGAGGCCGGAGAGCAGCCCACCCCTCCGCCTCCTCCCTCTCTCCCTATACGTTACGGCTTTGCAGAATTCTATCATTTTTAAGGTTCATTTTAGGATGACTACTCAATCTGCATTGTTCTCTGTGCGTGTGACGGGATAATGTACAAATATATGACATAAATCCCACTAGATGAGAAGCACTGGCAAATTCATTTCAAGAACGAAACGTTAACATAATACATGAATATTACCTATAATGAGCATTACCGCTGCTTTACCGCCATTTGTGGCAACACTCATGGCACCCCCGCTATGTGTTCAGCACAAGGACTTGTCCAAAACATAATTCTGTCTTAGTAATTGAAGTCAATTCCAGAAATGTTATAAGTGTGATCTGTCTAAATAACAATGGGAATTAAAGCGCGACTGTTCAGACCTCGGCAGGTCCCTCATAAGAGGCTAAAGTGTGACATTAGGCATATTCCTATGATAAAAGAGCTTATTGAGCCCAAAAATGCAGGAGAAATGTGGCCTGAGATAATAAATATGAACATGATCTGCATTAAGTCATGGGAAGTGTAACTTAAATCCATTGGGGCCCCACTGCATGAATTGTATATGAAACCCCTCTACCATGGGCCATTTTCAATACTGGCATTTTCCTATAGGGAAGAATAACCTTTGGTTGCCCCGCAGGCATCAAAGCTTGGGTGCAACTGTTATCCCTACCCTAGTGGTAATATTAAAGCCTATTCTTAAAGGGGTTATCTCCTTACTATTTCTTACCCATCCATTGATGATAAATGCATGGACATCAAGGATCCAATTACTGATTCTGAGAGCAAGAGTCCCAAAGTCCCATGTGAATAAAGCAGTAGAGCATGTGGCAGAACTAGTGCACTTGACCCCTGCTGTATCATTATCAGTGTGTCTATCAGCAGTTGGACCCCCAAATATCATATTTTTCATTTTTCTTTGGATAGAAGATAAATGTTGTTTGTGGAAAATATGCTTTGGTTATGGTAGCAGTGTGCAACTTACATCTACAACTAAGGGTGGAGGCACTATGTGTGAGTGATTCGCGCGAGTGCAATGCGAGGCTCGGACCACTGTTGCCATATCAGGCAGGGCACACTGGTGCGTATCCCCTGCGCTGAACTCGCACCCCGAATCAAATGCGAGTTCACTCGCAGCATGCTGCGACTGAACACGTATTTGACGTGCGAGTGGCTAATGAAAGTCTATGGGTACAAGGAAACCTCGCACCCAGACAGCACTCTGCGAGTCACTCGCGTGTGTGCTATTCTCCCGACACAGGCAAGCCCGATAGCTATATATCTACAGATAAAAATCTGTAAATATAATAGCTATGTCTGGCTTTCTGCTGCTTTGACAGCAGCGTTTTTTAAATTTCTTGGGGATAACCGGCATATTAACCGGATCTGCAGCTTCTGTGCTGCATGTCATTCAGGAGCCAGCAGATGCGGTTAATAAGCCGGTTATGTCGGCTTAACCCCATGCTTCTGTCCTGCAAGGTTCTGTCTGGTTTTGTCCAGACTCCCTGGGCACAAACTGACAGGACAGAATGTGTCCGAAGGTGTTATTTATTTAGTTAAAGCCGGCAATTCCAGCATTTCTGTGCAGAGCTGAAATCACTGGCGGCTGCAGTTCAGGAGTCAGGAGCTCTCCATGCTCCTGAACATTAAAGCTGGGTGCTGACCATGCTGCTGAAGCTCCATAGCAAGCAATCTGAACAGCTTCAGAACCACGGTCAGCACCCAGCTTTAACGTTCAGGGCCATGCCGAGCTCCTGAGTCCTGAACTGCAGCTGCCAGTGATTTCAGCTCCTCACAGAAGTCTGAAATTGCCAGCTTTTAACTACCGTATATACTCGTGTATAAGCCGACCCGTGTATAAGCCGACCCCCTACTTTTGCCCCCAAAACCTGGGAAAACCTATTGACTCGTGTATAAGCCGAGGGTGGACCCCAGCACAGGTATACAGGCCCCAGCAGTGTGGTATACAGCAGCCCCAGAGGTATATACAGCAGCCCCAGTGGTAGTATACAGCAGCAGCCCCAGTGGTATATACAGCAGCAGCCCCAGTAGTTAGTATACAGCAGCCCCAGAGGTATATACAGCAGACCCAGTGGTAGTATACAGCAGCCCCGAGGTGTATACAGCAGCCCCAGTGGTAGTATACAGCAGCCGCAGTGGTATATACAGCCCCAGTGGTAGTATACAGCAGCCCCAGAGGTATATACAGCCCCAGTGGTATATACAGCCCCAGCGGTAGCATACAGCAGCCCCCAGGGGGTATATAGCAGCCCCCAAATGCTGGCACTCGCCCCCCTTGTAAGGCCCCCCCCCCCGCTGCTTATCTTACCATCCCGGTCTTCTGCTCAGCGCCGCTCCTCGGTGCTCCGTTCTCCATGCTCCGTCCTCGCTGCATCCGGGATCCCCGGCCGTCGCGCGATGACGTCATATGCCTGCGACGGCTGGAGATCCCGGATGTAGCAGGACGGGAGCATGAAGAACGGAGCACCGAGGAGCGGCGCTGTGCAGAAGACCGGGATGGTAAGATACGCAGCGGGGGGGGCCCTGACAAGGGGGGAGAGTGCCAGCATTTGGGGCATATATGCACTGCTTCCCCTGCCGCTGATTGACAGGGGGAAGCAGTGCATATATAATGAGCGGCCCCGACTACCGTATTGACCCGTGTATAAGCCGAGGGGGAGACTTTTCAGCCCAAATTTTGGGCTGAAAAACTCGGCTTATACATGAGTATATACGGTATATAAATAATTAACACCTTCGGACACATTCTGTCCTGTCAGGCTGTGTCCAGGGAGTCTGGACAAAACTGGACACAACCTGGCAGGACAGAAACATGGGGTTAACCTGACATAACTGGCTTATCAACTGCATCTGACGGCTCCGGCTGACATACAGCACAGAAGCTGCAGATGGGGTTAATATACCGGTTATCCCCGGGAAATTCAAAAAACGCTGCTGTCAAAGCAGCAGAAAGCCCAGCATAGCTTTTATATCTACAGATATTTATCTGTAGATATAAAGCTATCGGGCTTTTCTGTGTCGGGTGTTTCACCCGAGCGAGAAAGCCCATGTTGCACTCGCACCCAATGCGCACTACCACAAAAAATGCACTTACATCACTGTCGTGCATCAAAAACGCTCCGTTTTTGATGCATTACAGTGTGCCTCCACCCTAAGGGAGATTGTTGCATGCAGATTTCTATATTAATGTCTGTACTAGCATTATAAATCTGTATACTATAACTTCCCCCAGTGGTGTCTGTATAACTCTGTAAACAGTGATCTCCTCCAAATGATGTCTGTATAAGTCCATATACAGTTATCTCCCCCTAGTGGTGTCTGTATAAATCCAGATAAAATGACCCCTCTCCCAGTTTTGGCTGTCTAAATCCATATAAAGTGAATTTCCTCTGTTGGCGGCGATGAGTCCCCCTGGTAGCTGTAGAAACCCATATGCATTGTGCTCCCCCTGCTGGTCCTTGTATAGATCCATAAATGTGCTCCCCTGGTATTGGCTGTATAAATCCATATACAGTGTTCTCCCTCTAGTGGTGGATGTATAAATCTATATACAATGAGCTCCCTCTTGTGGTGACTACATGATTCCATATACAGTGTGCTCCCTCTAGTGGTGGATATATAAATCTATATACAATGAGCTCCCCTTGGTAGTGACTTTATAAATTCATATACAGTTTGCTCTCCCTAGTGGTGGCTGTATAAATCCATATACAGTGTGGTTCCCCTAGTGGTGACTGTATGAATCCATATACAGTGTGGTCCCTCTAGTGGTGGCTGTATAAATCCATATACAGTGTGCTCCCCCTAGTGGTGGCTGTATAAATCCATGTACAGGGTGCTCTCCCTGGTGGTGGGTGTATAAATCCATTAACAGTGTGTTCCCTCTAGTGGTGACTGTATAAATCCATATACAGGGTGCTCCACATAGTGATGGCTGTATAGATATGTATACAGTGACCTTCCCCTTGTGGTGGCTGTATAAATCTGTATACAGTGACCTCCCCCTTGTGGTGGCTGTATAAATCTGTATACAGTGACCTCCCCCTTGTGGTGGCTGTATAAATCTGTATACAGTGACCTCCCCCTTGTGGTGGCTGTATAAATCTGTATACAATGACCTCCCCCTGATGGTGGCTGTATAAATCTGTATACAGTGACCTCCCCCTTGTGGTGGCTGTATAAATCTGTATACAGTGACCTTCCCCTTGTGGTGGCTGTATTAATCTGTATACAGTGACCTCCCCCTGATGGTGGCTGTATAAATCTGTATACAGTGACCTCCCCCTGATGGTGGCTGTATAAATCTGTATACAGTGACCTCCCCCTGGTGGTGGCTGTATAAATCTGTATACAGTGACCTCCCCCTTGTGGTGGCTGTATAAATCTGTATACTGTGAACTCCCCTGGTGGTGGCTGTATAAATCTGTATAGAGTGACCTCCCCCTGCTGGTGGCTGTATAAATCTGTATACAGTGAACTCCCCCTTGTGGTGGCTGTATAAATCTGTATACAGTGACCTCCCCCTTGTGGTGGCTGTATAAATCTGTATACAGTGAACTCCCCCTTGGTGGTGGCTGTATAAATCTGTATACAGTGACCTCCCCCTTGTGGTGGCTGTATAAATCTGTATACAGTGAACTCCCCCTGGTGGTGGCTGTATAAATCTGTATACAGTGACTCCCCCTGGTGGTGGCTGTATAAATCTTATACAGTGAACTCCCCCTGTGGTGGCTGTATAAATCTGTATACAGTGACTCCCCTGTGGTGGCTGTATAAATTCATGAACATGAACTGCCCTTTGTTTGACAGGCAAGCCGATTGTATATTAAAATTCATAAAATGAACTGCTTTATGAGAACAGGCCCATCAGTTATACGGTTCCTTAAAGATTTACTTTGACAGCTTCAGTAGTAAATGTATAGTGGTCTTTTGGGGCTGAGGCCCATTCTGTTTTGTTATACGGTCCTCTGATTTCGTGTGTCCACAGCTGTCTGGAAATATGAGTATTGTGACACTGGATCTGGTCTCCTCACAATGTCTTATTTGCTTTCTTCCTAGGTATCTTCTACTACAATGCTGTCTAATGCATCTTATATGCGTATGATCCGATGGGCTTCCTGGAATTCTCTCCTGAACTCTGGATCGTCCGAGGTGACCTTACCCCTAGAAGGAGGACCTTACCCCAATCCTAGTAATAACCTTGTATATAAGATCCCACCAAACAGCATGAGCTCTAATGAGGTGAGAAACATGTATAATGTTTTTTTCACTTCTGCCTTTATATAGTCTTACATTGTAGGATTTCATTGAAAGTGGCATTTAAAGGTACTCTGTCAGCAGGTTTTTCTTATGTAATCTGAAGACCGTATACTGTAGGGGTTAACACAGAGATTTTAGTGATGCATATTATTACACTAGCTGTTGTTATCTGCAATGTTTGTTTTAGCTTCAGGGGATTATCATTGCTGGACTAGGTCAGTTAGAAGTCAGCTAGTCCAGCATGCCCCCTGCTGTGATTAGCAGCTCACTGTCTATAGACATTTTACATAAAGAGTCTACTGTCGGTGGGGGCAACTCATTGAGCTCTGCTGCCTTTCTAAATCTAAAAACTGTATGTCAGAAGTGCTGCAGCCGTAATGTGATACCTCATTGGATTCAGGGTGTCTTTGCCTACATTATGCTGCACTCAGATGAGGTAGCACAAACCTGCTGACAGATTCCCTTTAAAGAGGTTTTATTGAAGCCTGTTTTAAAATCCTATATTATTTTGATTTAAAGAGAAATTTAATTTTGTCATAAATATATATTTTTTACCTGGTGTAAATGCCGCTGTTCTCCTGAATCTGGCGATGTTTTTCTCTTGTTCTTGCTCCTCTTTATTCCTGAGACATGGCTTCCTCTTCCCTATATATCAGTCTTGAGTGTTTCTAGCCAACTGGATATGATCCTCCTGGACACGCCCAGAGAGAAGGGCTCATGGCCACGCCCACTTGGCCAACAAGACCAGATTTATACATCGAGAAGAGAGGGGCATATCTCAGGAATTGAGAGGAGGAGGATCAAAAGAAAAACAGCGCCGGATTCAGGAGAACAGCGCATTTACACCAGGTAAAAATACATATTTATGGCAAGTGAGAGGTCATCTTTAATATTCAGCTTATGCAGGAACCTCATTTATTACCACAGCAGAATGCAGCTACAGGGCATTTCTCGCACAAGGGCTCATCATATAAATGCATTACACATTGATTTCTATTAGCATCATGTAATGCTGCACTCTGCTCTGTGGTGTATCCAGTGCTGTGCAGATTACTGCGGATTGTGAGTATTAGGCCGGCTTCACATTTGTGTTCCTGACCGCAGCCAAACGCATGCGCACTGCGTTCCTATATTTAACATGGGGACGTGTTGTGCCTGAGTTTGGCCGTGTTTGTATGTGTTTGTATTCGGATGCGTTTTTTTGTAAGTGCCCTCCGAACGCAAAATGTTGCATTTTTTGTGCATCTGAGGACGCTCGCTGCTTACACAAAAAATGAATGGAGCTCAATGGATCTGCAGTGTCCTCCGCATGACAGCGCAGGAGAACACTGCAGATCACTTGAATCTCCAACAGCTCCTCTCTCTCCCCTCTCCTCTCCTCTCTCTCTCCCTCTCTCCTCCCTCTCTCTCTCCCTCTCTCTCTCTCTCTCTCTCCTCTCTCTCCCTCTCTCTTCTCCCTCTCTTCTCTCCCTCTCTCTCTCTCTCCCTCTCTCTCTCCCCTCTCTCTTCCCTCTTCTCTCTCTCTCTCCTCTCTCTCTCTCTCTTCCCTCTCTCTCTCCCCTCTTCTCTCCCCTCTCTCTTTCCCTCTCTCTCCTCTCTCTCTCTCTCCCCCCTCTCCTCTCTCCCCCTCCTCCCCCTTACTCTTCCCCTCTCCTCTCTCCCCCTTACTCTTTTCCCTTCTCTCTTCCCCTCTCCCCCTCTCTCTGTCCCTCCCTCTCTCCCTCTCTCTCCCTCTATCGCTCCCTCATCTCCTGGCGGCCACCACTGATTGGTGGCCGGGCACCATACTATGTGAAAGCATGCGGAGAATCACCACTGTGCTCACATCAGAATGGCAGCGTTAGGCACTGTGTTTGTGTCCTCATGTCAGACCCATGCAGACACAAACACTAGTGTGAAGCTAGCCTTAGTGACAACCTGTGCTCAGATAATTGTGGGAGATTTAAGAAAGCAGGCCACTGTGGGACCTCCATCACCTTATTGACAGCGGTAGCGACTGCTACATTCTCTTATTACTGCTATGATCCTGTTGTAGTGTTACAGCATTACATGGAGCTCACTGACTGCTGTCCAAGATATCTTAAAGGGAACCTGTCAGCTAGTTTATGCCTCCCCAGCTATCAGTGTCTGTCCCTGCAGCTTCATAATACCAGTCTAATCATCCCTGTCTGAGCTCATAGTGTAATGTGAAAGGTGAAAAATAAGCATTTATACACTTACATTTTGTCATGTAAATGAGACAGTCAGACTACACCTTGGAGGATGTAGACTGTCTGGCAGGTTAATAGTTAACATTTCAGCCGAATGTCAGAACATGCTTCGGGACCTGATGTGATGTCACAACCATGTGACTACAATAGGCGGAGCTAATTCCCCATAGGACATAATGAGTTTGCTCACTTAGCTCCGCTCACTTAGCTATGAAGGGGCGAGGCTCTGGAGGAGGGAGCAAGGCTATAAAGGAGGCAGAGCTATCAAGGGGGTTGGCAGATATAAAGGACACAGCGTTATAAAGGGGTGGGGCTATGTAAAAGGGTGGAGCTTGGAAGGGGGCATATTTATCTGGAGGGGCAGAGCTATAAAGGGAGTTGGGCTATGTGGAGGGGTGGAGCTATGAAGGGGGCAGGGATATGTGGAGGAGAAGAGCTATGAGGGGTGGGGCTACTTGGAAGGAGCAGATCTATAAAACATACACGCATACATACACTCAGCTTTGTATTATATATATCATATTTTTTGCTTTATTAGACACACCGGATTACAAGACGCACCCAAACTTGGTGAAGGAAGATAGAAAAAAAAAAGCAATTTTATTGTTACATGGGTTCTGACTTATAATGCCAGTGTCCGTCTTACACTCAGTATATATGTCCCCCATCCTGGTGTATATGCCCCCCCCATCCTTGTCTATATGTCCCTCATCATTGTACATGATCCCCCCCCATCCTGGTATATATGTCCCCTATCTTTTTACATGCCCCCTTCCCATCCTGTTATATATATCCATCATCATTGTACATCGCCCCCCATCCTGGTATATATATCCCTCATCATTGTACATGGCCCTCCCATCCTGGTATATATGTCCCTCTTCATTGTACATGGCCCCCCATCCTGGTATATATGTCCCTCTTCATTGTTCATGGCCCTCCCATCCTGTTATATATATCCATCATCATTGTACATCGCCCCCCATCCTGGTATATATATCCCTCATCATTGTTCATGGCCCTCCCATCCTGGTATATATGTCCCTGATCATTGTACATGGCCCCTACCCATCCTGAACCCACCATGGTTTACTGATGGGGGGTTGCGGAGGTGCAGAAGGCAGGTTTGCAGGGTCCACAGAGGATGGGGGCTATGTTGCAGGACCAGGACTGTGGGTGTGTCACAGCAGTGTGCATTGGTGGCTGCCATTTTCTGGGTTCCTGCAGACATTGGCAATCTGCGCCTCTGCCTCTACAGCCCAGGACTTTCAGAAAATGATTGCGGAGGCGGCACATATGCAGATCAAGTTCCGCAGCCATTTTCTGGAAGTCCTGGGTGGTAGAGGCTGAGGCGCAGCCAATGCCTGCAGAAACCCAGAAATGTCAGCCATCAGCACACATCACCGTGACACCCCCACTCCCAGCTCTGGTCCCACAGCCTTGCCCCCATCCTCCATGGACCCTGCCTTCTGCACCTCAACTACACCACTTCAACCCCCCCAAACTTTATATGCTCTTAAACATACTGTTTGTTCAGCAATGGCTTTTGCGTGGAGAGCATGCATACAGGAGTGTGCATACGCGTCATGGAGCGTGTGTATTACTTATTGTTTTCTTTGATACAATTGTACCTGCTGATTTCAGATCCTAGAGTACCGTTACACGTCGCAATATCGCAATGCAACATCGACAAAAAGTCACGTGGTGTGGTAGTTGCAGTTGATATTGTTCATGCATTGTGTCGTGTAACAGGGCAATGCGACTGCAATAAATCGCAGGGATGATATTGCAAGAAGAAGAAGAATTGCATAAGTGCAAGCTCTTCAACCGTACAATGTTGCATAGGCGATCTCGCATGATCGTGCTGTGTGACGGCGCAACTTCCCCTATTCACTACAATGTTAATGCTCGGTCCCTGGGTTGCTCATACCCAGCGCATGAGCTCCCATGAAATTGTATGCAATATCGGAACGATATTGCGACGTGTACCGGTACCCTTACTGTAATCACTGGTGGTTCCTGTAGCCAATGCCATCAGTATGTTTTACAGCAATAAGGTTGTGAAGGTCTTGAGACAGCTCACTGGTTTTACCCATCATGAAATGTTTCTTGTGTGGCACCTTGGTAACTAGACTCCTTTTTATAGGCCATCACTTGAACCAGCTGATATTATTTTTCACAAAGTGACAGGATTGCTTTCTAATTACTGATAGAGTTCAGCTGGGGTCATGACTTTCCATGGCTTTTTCTTCCTTTGTGCTCAATACATTTTTCCTGTGTCATTTCTCATTAATACACATCGCTAAATGTACGGATATATACCGTATGCTTTGATTTCTTTGTCTGTTTGGATTTGATGGGCTGTTACCGAGATCTTATGATAAATTCATGTCAATAGTACATTTAGAAATAAATTTGCTAAGAAAATTGGTGACGTGTTCAATACTTATCTCACCTGCTTTATATATAGCTCAGCTCTACTATACCTGTGCTTATACAGTGTAGTGTATTTTTTACTTTTAGCATATGGGGCTGAGGGGCTCTATTAATATGGGTTTATTTTACAATCTAGTAGTTGTAAGTAATACAGTATCCATTACAAAGCATCGGTCGGATGTGTGGCCCCATCTAAAACTTGACATTTCTATTCCAGGTGCAGCAGGTTGAAGCCGGTACTTTATATTTTAACTTTAATGTTCGCTCAGAAGATCAGATGGGCGATACGGCAGAATCTGTAGAAAGTTTGCCCGAAATGCGTCGGTCAAAGAAAAAAGTATCCATGTCAAATGGTAAGATTATGTTTTATGTGGTCAATTGAAGGAAACTTTCAGCCCAAATTAAATTTTGTCAAAGAGGTGTTTTAACTTTAAAAGCTATCATCTACCCATGGCAGGGCTACCTTTAGGAATTTAGCTACCTTTAGGGCCCCCTGAGACTTCACCCAGGCTCCACTTCAGCACCGCCTCTTCCCAAGCTCCACCTCCACCCAAACATACATACATATATATACACACACACAATTCACACAATTGAGACTGCTTTGGTCTGAATACACAATAGACTGCTGCTGGCTGTATACACAATAGAGACTGCTGTGATCCATATACACATTAAAGATTTCTTACTTTATGCCTTGTATACACAGCACTATACTGTACATACAGGTCCACACTATGTATATAAAGTATATAGACACACTAATACAACTTGTAATGTGGACCTGTATCTACAGTATAGTCTGTGTACAGACAGACACAGATGGTCCAAGAGACAGACAGACACTAGACACACAAACATACATCATACTCACTACCACAGGACCTGTGATGATGTCACATGAAGGGGAGGAGTCGGGTCACATGATCAGCTCATGGAGGGATCAGGGACATGATAAAGTTGGTGGGAGGGCCCAGGATCTGCACCTGTTGATCCTGATTGGTCTGAGTGGGGTCCTGCTTAAGGAAACGTCCCCGTCCCTGAACTTTTGTGGCCCTGCCCCATGCTTGCCATGGCTTACCGGGCCCCTCTGCTTCAGTGGGCCCCTGACTGGAATCAAGCCAGGTAGCCCCTGATGTCGGCCTTGACCCCATGGTAAGGGGAATAACCTCCTGATCTGTGAGTCTGACCACACACTGATTTTTAGAACTGGCCTATCTAAATGAAGCAGAGGGCAGTCATGTGCACGACCGCCCCATTCATTCTTAATGGGAACACCAGAGTTTGCCGAGTGCTGCGCTTAGGCTGATCTTCGGCACTCAGATTAGAATGAATGAAGAGTCAGTGTGTATGATGGATCTCCATCCATTCGCCCGGGGCTCTTCAGAGAGCCGGTTCTCCAGATCTGTGCTGGTTGGACCCCAAGCAATCCAAAATTTAGCCCCTTTCTTTTGGATACCAGATAACTTTCACATTTTAGAATACCCCTTTAAGGTTACATATATATATATATATATATATATATATATATATATATATATATATATATATATATATATATATATATATATATATAATTTTTTTTTTTTTTTTTTTTTTTTTTTTGTAAAGTAACGCTAAACACAAAAAATGCACATAGAATGAAAATATATTTTGCCCTTCCTCCCTCAATCTCCTTTTCTCTTTTCTCCTATCTTGTCTCATTAAAATTACTACTGAAAAATATATAAAGAAATCTCATTATGTCTAAGGAGCTCAGCTATTTTCCTCCTCACCCCTTAATTACTGTTCTGTGTCTGGCCATAAGACAACTACCTGCAGCAGAAGCTTCCCAGCTCTGCCCTGTCTGCAATAGGACAAAAGATGACCAAGCCCTTCCCAAGGGGTGGAGCTGTAGCGTGCCTGCCAACTAAAAATGGAACTGGTCAGTATGAGATTAACCCCTTAGTTGCTGGCAATGAGGCATAGTGGTGATCCCAATCATACAGAAAGTAGCTAACTTCTCGTACTTGGATTTCAATAGAAATAAATAGAGCTGACAACCAATGGCATCGACAGATTTAGTAAAATTTTACACTAAATATGTGATTATTACATAATCAGGAAAGAGTTTATCCATGGAAGCAAACATTAAAGCTTTTGTCATGTCTCCACCAGAGTTTGTCACCAGGCACTGCCGTATTCACACTGTAGGTGGTGCTGGTGATAGAGGAGATGTGAGTACCAGAAACTCTGATCAGTGCGGGCTCTGCCCATCCACTAAGATTATCTGGAATCTGCAGGACTTTGCAGTCTGACAGAGTGGGTGTGTGTATTGTCCAGCTAAAGTCATCACCCTCTGGCTTCAGTTTATTAGAAGGCACCACACCCTGTTAAAGCCTTCAGCTTACTGCTGGACACTGTCGGATATAGCTTGTGCTTCCCTGACTAGTCTCCTGCTCTGCATTAGTGTGTTCCTGTTTAACCTCGGTCTCTTATTTAGACGCTTCTCCTGCCTCACTATTTTGTACCTTGCTGCCATCTCTACTTTTAAAGGGGATATCTAGGATTAATAAAACTTTAATGCATTCTTTAAAAAACAGCGCCACCTCTACAGGTTACATGTGGTATTACATCATAGGTCCATTCACTTAAAGAGGACCTGTCACCAAACCAGGCATGGTGATCTAATTACAGCACTGGATGCAGCATGTCTGCTGCATTCAGGCAAGGGGTCCCCCAGCAGCACTTGAGCAGCCCTGTACCCCGAGATAATGCACTTAGAAAACTTACATGCTGCAGCCATTAAGGAGATGTGTAGGGGCAGGAGCCGAAGGGCAGATTCACACCCCCTGCATGTTTAATCTGCCCACTGCTGCCAATCATTGTCTCCCTCTTCAGCAGCATTAAACAAAGGTTTTAACTTGCTGTTGGCCCCGCCCCCTGGGGGTACAGGGCTGCTCAAGGGCTGGGTGACCCCTTGCCTGGATGCTGCAGACATGCTGCATCCAGTGCTGTAATTAGATCACCATGCCTGGTTTGGTGACAGGTCCTATTTAAATGCAGCTGAGATGCAATATCACACTCAAGCTGTAGACAGAGGTGGCGCTGTTTGCAAAGGAAATCAGCCATAATCGTAGAATTCTGGACAACCCCTTTATCGAACGCTGATTTTGTCCTTCTTGTGACCTCCCGGCTTTGACCCTGCCCGGTGATCATTCCTGTCTGTGGACTGCAGCCCTTGTGTACGCAGCAATCTCATGGACCCTGTTGTAAATCCAGATCCCTTTATAGGGTTAAAGGTGGTCAGGGCTTCTCGGGGTTCTGCCAAACGACGCTTGTCTCAAGTCTGTCCGATATAGCCGTTTTGAGCCCTGTGGCCTCGGACAGACGTCACAGCTTCCTATTAAATGTCAACAAGCAGAGCGAGACCTTGAGAACTCAGAGTGATGTGATAGAAAAACTCTATTAGAAGATTGTTACACGTTTTATTTGACAATGAATAAGCCTCGTTTGCTGACTTTGGAATACCCCTTTAATTTACTGTATTCTTTTACATTGGCAGCCCATCAGTTGTTGTACTTGAGTTTATTCAGTTGCAGTTCTTTTTCCTCTTTTTTTTTCCTTATTTTTCATCTAGCAGCCAGAAGTTAATGGAGAGAGTTTAGAAGTTTGATAGCAACATTATTGAACAGATGGCGCTGCTTCATTTCAGAATGACCCATGATTCTCCTGTGCATTTGGTTAATTGATATGTCATGTCAGCCGCTGTATAGGCAATTTATTGCGCAGTTAGCTTGGAGAAACTTGTGAAAGTCAAAACTTGCCATAGTTACTTGCCCGTCATTTGCTTTTTAATTTAACGTTTATTTTTTTGTTTCTTTATTCCAAAAACATTAGACCATAAATGAATCCATGTTATTTGCTAACTAAAGACCTGGTTAAAAATGAAATAAGGAGCTGCAAAGTCATTAATCAATGCATAAAACGTTGCAGAAAGAGAATGTTGTGTTCACACATTTATTTTTTATTTTATTTTTAATTATAAGAACAATTTATCTCTATTTGCTTCCAATTAAAAATGACTCTAATTATTTCCTCTAATGTGTAATGTAATATTCTGCCACCAGAGGGCAGTGTGCCCCTGTGAATAGATGTCTACGGCGCCTTTCGCAGGATCTGGCCTGCGCACGTTTAGTCATTTTAATACAGAGGTGGACACTGCTGATCGCAAAGACCTGAAAATCAAAGATCTCCACGTGTGTTCATGCAAAAGAGGACGGCTCCATGTGAAATGATTTGTGCAAGCAGTCAAGCAAGTTTTAGGAGGTGATATTGAAAAGTAGAAGACTTGCAGAGTTCATCTGCTGTGAGATTTCTTTTAACCCTGTCATGTAGCAGGGGATTTATACGCGGCTTATTATTTTGCATTGATTGATAATACAATGTTGAATTTCTTCTTTGCACTAATTACAGTGCTGACATTCAGATATCTTCCAGTCCTCCATTGGTCCTATTTCCAGAGAAAAAGTTTAAAGCAGCCGTGGTGATGTCTTCGGGGAGTGACGCCATTTTCTTGCACCCCCTAATGTCACCCTAGCTTTTTCATCATATCATTTATTATAGGGGATGTCATAAAAAATGAATGGGAACTCAAAAAAATCTACTATACAATTGCTTTGTGGCCACTTCCGTCTGAGGCCGAAATCATGTGCCAGCGCTCGTTGGCCGCGGCGAATAATGAGCGCAGCGTATGCAAAACAGCCGAACGTGGAGGTCCGCGACGAGCCATCCGGGAGATGACCGGCTGACACTGGTGAGCTGCTGACCTCTGTGCAGCAGTAGCTGAGCCTCGGCTACCTGCCTCACGGAGGTCCGTGGCGAGCCAGCCGGGAGATGACCGACGTCAGCCGGTCATCTCCCGGCTGGCGAGCCGCTGACCTCTGTGCTGCAGTAGCTGAGCTGCGGCTACCTGCCTCACAGAGGTCCAAGGTGAGCCAGTCGGGAGATGACCGGCATCAGCTCACTGCGGTAGTACCCGAGCTGGATTCAAACCGCGTGCCAAGCCGTGGTACTTCTCTGATTGGTCGGCGCAGCCGCAGCGACCAATCAGCGCGGCGGCGTGGCTTGGCGCGCGGTTTGAATCCAGCTCGGGTACTACCGCAGTCTCTCATTGGTCGCCGCGGCTGCAGCGACCAATCAGCAAAGCGGCTCGGCTTGGCAGGATTTATGAATCCCGCGCCGCTGATTGGTTGCTGCTGAGAGCGTCGACTAATCAGCGGCACGGGATTCATATTTCCCACCAAGCCGCGCCACTTCATTGACTGGTCGCCACGGCCGCAGCGACCAATCAGAGAAGTAGCGCGGCTTGGCGCGTGGTTTGAATGCTGCGTTATAGTGTGACGCAGTTCACTCCTGTTTACAAGGTATTCTAGAATAACCGATGTGTTAGAATCGGGCCACCATCTAGTGCGTACATAAATGTGCACTGCTATAGACAAAATATCCAATCCATATAGTATTAAAAGAAAAGGTGGTTTATTTGAACTAGGTGGCTTCTCTGGAGGATGAAGTGGGGTGTCACTGCGAAACGCGCAGAAATAAACTACACTTTCTTTTGTTTCAATAGTTTTTATTAAACATTTGGAGTAAATTACAAAGAATCCAAGTTGGTAAGAATACGTAGAGAAAAACAATTGTGTAAAATCTACAAAATACCGACAGTTCACGTTATTCTTGCAAAATCTAACATATATTGAAATAGAAGGTAAATAAAGTTAAATCATAAAACATAAGGGGAAAGGATAAAATGTATCCAGGAAAGTGGGGAATAGGGAAGAGGGGGGAGGAAGGGGTTTTTTTTGTGCCCAGAAGATTCCATTCTGATATCAAAGTTACGATGAGTGTCATATTCTAGTATCTGCATAGTAAATGAGAATCCATGTAATTATAATGAGATTTGAACATTATTATATGGGGACGACCTCCATGGGTCCCACCAAGAGAGAACCTTGTTGCGCTTGGATGCGTCATGAGCCAGCATGTATTCATGTTGAAAATGTAGATTAAGTGTATCATGTAAGTTATGTATAGTCGGAAGTGTCTTTGATTTCCAAAGTCTTGAGACACATAGTCTAGCTCCCGTCAGTACATTCGAAACCATAGGCCTCAGTGGAGTTGGCCACTCCTCTAATCCTAAGCTCAGAATAGCTAAGGAGGGCCCCAAGTGGAAAGGCACACCTGTTATGGACAAAAGCAGATTGGACACCTCCTGCCAGAAGCCACGTAACACATCACAATTCCACCACATGTGTAGTGAAGTCCCCGCCTCATCACAACCCCTCCAGCAAGTCTGTGTGTGATTAGAGTTCTTTCCCTTATATTTCGCTAACACAGTTGGGGTGACGTACCATTCGTAATGTATTTTTTTAATTTGTTCGAGGTGGTTTATGCAACTCGTATATTTTGAGCATCTCACCGATGCTTCCTGCCATTGGGTTATTGTAAACTCTTCCTGCAATGCTGTTTCCCACTTAATCATGTAGGGCAATTTTTCTGTAGAGTTCAGTCGAGCTAATGCTCCATACAGGACAGACACCCCGTGAGAGCCCCAAGGAGCGGATTTAAAAAATCGTTGTGTTGCTCCATCTACCGTTGACAGATCTACATTTGGCCAGGGTAATGAGCCCAGAAAGTGGCGCAACTGTAGATACTGATAAAATGTAGTTTTGGGGAGAGAGTATCTGTCTGCCAATTCAGCGAAAGATTTCATAGTGGTATTGTCAAGAACCTGGTGAAGATGAGTGATACCTCTGGATTTCCAATGATGAAGAGAGAGAGATCCTACTAACGTTTCGGCCGCTTGGATAGTTATGGATTTAAATAGGAAGGCCAGTAGGGAGTGAGCATGTTGTCTCCAGAGACGTAACAAAGTCAGCATTGGTTTAAGTAGTGTCAATCCCTCCGATTGTTTTAGCAGGTTCATTTCTAATAAAAGTTTGGTGGAGTGTCGAGGAGCATAATGTTTCTCGATCGCCATCCACAGCGGGCCAGGAGCATCTGCCCACCAGTAACTTGCTGATGCTAGATGCGTTGCAGTGTAGTAATGTGCCAAATTCGGGATCCCCATACCTCCCAATTGAACTGGTAGAGAAAGGATTTTCATGCTCACTCGGTGGCGTTTGTGGTCCCAAATGAAGTTGTTAAGGGTGGACTGTAAAATTGTTATCAGGCGTTTTGGGAACATTAGTGGTAAGCAACGAAAAACGTATAGAATTTTAGGGAGGTAAATCATCTTTATAATATTGATTCTGGCTATCCAGGAAAGAATCAATTGCTTGTGTGACGAAAGGCCTGTCTTTATCGTTCGGAGTAGTGTGTCAAAGTTTTGGCGAAGTAAACCCCCGGTCTTAGCAATCGTTATCCCTAAATATTGAATACCTCTAGGAGACCACTGAAATGGGAAATTTGCTTTCAGTGAGGTAGCTAGGGCATGCGGTATCTGAATTGGGTAGAGTAGTGATTTAGTCACATTCAGCTTATAATATGAGGCAGTTGAGAATTCGGACAGTAAAGACATTATCCTGGGAACAGTAGCCGTGAGGTTTGTGCAGATGAAGATTACGTCATCCGCGTATAATCCTATTTTATGCTCCACTCCTCCCACACACGGGCCAGAGATCAATGGGTCCTGTCTCACTCTGGCTGCCAACGGCTCCATGATTAGAGCGAAGATCAGGGGAGACAAAGGACACCCTTGTCTGGTGCCGTTTGTAATCAAAAGGGAGTCTGAAAGGAATCCCGATGACTTGACCCTGGCTGTGGGGGAGGAGTAGAGAGCAAGTATAGCAGTCTTGATGTTGCCCACCAGTCCAAACCGATCCAGAACTGCTGCTAGATACCCCCAGTGCACTCTATCAAAGGCTTTTTCAGCATCTAGTGACAGAAGTGCACTGGGGGCCCCCCTCCGCTCCAACAACTCAAGTAGTTCAATCACGCGGCGTGTCCCATCAGACGCCTGTCGCCCTGGGATAAATCCCACCTGTTCCAGGCCAACTAGGTCCGGTAGCACCCCTGCCAAGCGCTGTGCCAGAATTTTTGCGTAAATTTTTACATCACTGTTCAGGAGAGCAATTGGACGGAAGTTTGGAGGGGAATCGGGAGATTTTCCCGGTTTTGGGATCGTGGAGATCCTTGCTTCCAGTCCTTCAGAGCAAATCTGACCTTTAGTTCTCCAAAAGGAGAAGAGGGTAAGCAGGTGAGGTAAAAGACGTGGTAAAAAGGTAGTGTAGTATTTATAGGAAAACCCATCTGGGCCTGGGGCCGAGGATTTCTTCATTGAATTAATTACTGACACTATCTCCTCTTTCGTGAAGTCCGCATTTAATAAATTGAGTTGCGATTCTTTTAGTTTGGGCAAGTGTGCTTGAGCTAAAAAGGATTCGATTGTTTCAGGGTTTGGCTGTGGGGTGTTGGGATCCTCTTTCAGGTTATAGAGGGAAGCATAATAGTCTTTAAATTGGGCTGAGATGTCTAAGGGGTTTCTGATTTTCTCTCCTGAGGAACTCAAGATATGATCAATTTTTGTGGACGCTCTTAGTTTTTGTACACGTTTGGCTAGAAGTTTACCTGATTTATCTCCCATGCCGTAAAAGTGGGCCTTAAGTTTTTTAAGATTATGTTCTACTTTGTGTAGTAAAAGGGATTTAAGGTCTCTACGAGTAATGTCCAGTTCTGATCGTATTTGTGGAGTTTGGGATTTTTTATATTGTTTTTCCAGAACGGTTAGTTTGTCAGTAAGCTCCTTAAGTTGCGCATCTCGTTTACGTTTATCTCTAGCTGCCATTTGAATAAATTGGCCCCGTAAAACTGCCTTATGTGCGTACCACAATGTTTCTGGATTGGTGTCTTGAGAGTGGTTAATTGCAAAGTATTGGTCAAGCTGAGAGTCTATATATGTTATGCTGTCAGGGAGGTTTAAAAGATATTCATTTAACGACCATGTCGGAGATGGAGACACTTGCAGATCATCAACTATTTGGAGAAGGATCGGGGCATGGTCAGACCAGGTTATGTGTCCGATTGTGGTCTTTTGGCATTTTGGAAGAAGGGAGTCTCCTACTAGAAAGTAATCTATTCGACTATATGTTTGATGTCTAGGGGACAGAAAAGTATAATCTCTCTCTTCACCATGAGTATAGCGCCAGATATCGTGAAGGTGATGGCTGTACAACAACCTACTCAGCTCACCCCGGCAAATAGAGGGTGACGAACAGTCAAGGCGTTTGTTCACCGGGACATTGAAGTCTCCAGCCACAAGGAGGAATCCTTTAGCTAGGGAGTCCAGTGTAGTGAATAGGGATCGGGCGAATTTTAGTTGGCCTGTGTTAGGACCATAGACCGAAACTAGGGTGTATAGTTTCCCATTTATCAAAGCTTTAACCAATAGGAAGCGACCACGGGGATCCGCCACTTTCTCCACAAGCGTAAATGCCAGCGCTTTGTGAACAAAGATAGCTACTCCAGAGGTTTTGTTGGGTGCGTTAGCAAAGTATTGGCTAGGAAATCTAGTTGATTTCATCCTAAAGTTGTCCTCCTCTAAGAGGTGGGTTTCCTGCACAAATAGGATGTCAGCTTTAAGTTTGGTAAGTTGTTGCCATACCAAGGTTCTCTTTTTTGGGGAATTTAGCCCATTTACATTTATTGAAGCACAATGAAAACTCATGGTGACCTGATCGTAGTAAAAGGTTCGTGTACCTTAACCAGTAATAAACAATTTAGTACGTATTAAGGATCTTATAAATCGCATAAGCTTTGGCACTAGAGAAAGGGAGGGGAAGTAAGGATAGGAAAGATCAGGGGGGGTAAGGGGGGGGGGAAGACAGAAGACAGAAATTAAAAAATATTACACGTATGATATCTCGTATGTCAACTTCAAACAACACCTCCCCTGGAGTTCTTGGGAGAAATCAATCGTGATGATATTTAATTATATACTAGTTAACCAATGTAGTCAAGAGTTCCGGCAGGTAGGGTCTAGTGTGAGGGAGATCAAGTTCTGAAGCAGTGGTGAATGAAGATGTGTTAAGGAGAGGAAAAGAAATCAGTAGATAGGTAGAGTCTTGTATATTAGAAATGGAAAAGGTGAGTGGTTTAGAGGTGTGTGGGGAGAAGTGATGTTAGGGCAAAGACCCTCGAGGGGGAGATAGAGGAATAGATAGAGATTAGAGGTATGTAAAGAAACGTAGGTCAAGAACTGGAAGAGAGGGAAAGAGAGAGAGAGATAGGAAGTTGGTAGGAATTATGAAGAGAGGAATAAAAAGTAAATGTGAGGTTGAAACACTCTTTTCTTTCATTAACCGTATATCAATAACAGAACCACAAGTAACAAAAATAACTCTTAATATGAGTGCTTCTAAAAGCACTCTCAGGCCCAAATGTCTGTATTAGTTATCAATTAATACTTAAGGAAGAAGATGGGCACTCGTGTGAGGGGTGGTAGGGCAGTGTAAAGCCCTAAACACACTTCCAGATTGTGTAAATGTACACCAAAGTCTGAAAGTGTGGCAGAGAATTTGACAATAGTCATACCAGCGATGGAATCCAGTCCCCGGGGACATACAGTCACTTCAAACCCGATCCACTGGAAGGAGAAGCGTTTGGACGGTTGTCACGATGTCCTGGACTGTTGGATGGCGATCCGGTCTTTGTCATCAGGCGCCAGTCAATCAAAGCAGCTTTCATTTTAGTAGGGGAGGCAAAAAACTGTCGTGATCCTTTGTACCGGAAGGATACATTGACTGGTGATCCCCAAGCGTAATTAATTCCCCGTTCTCTTAGGATTGCACAGTATGGAGCAAAATCTCTCCGTCTTGCGAGAGTGCCCGGTGATAGGTCTGGGAATAGGGACCATGAGGCAAATGGAGCGTCCGTTATTGGGTTCCTTCTCAGAGCATGCAGTAAAGGATCTCTCAGTTTTGGCGTCGTTAGATAAACCATAATATCTCTGGGAACATCAGGAGGAGCTTTCTGTGAGCGGGGAAGCCGATAAGCTTTCTCAATGTCTAAATCTGCTGGTGCAGCTGAGGGCAGAATGATCCTCAAAAAAGGTTTCACTAGAGCAGATAAATCTTCCTCCTCTCCTGATTCAGCTACTCCTCTGACCTTAATGTTAGCCCTTCTCAGCTTGTCCTCCAAATCCCACAGTTTCGCTTTAGTGATCCTAAGGTCAGAAGCTAAATCTTGGTAACTGTCTGCGAGTTCATTATGGGCACCAGCGAATTCTGCCATTTTTTCCTCTAATATGCCAGTGCGGTTATTCATGGCAGCCATGTCAGATCTGATCTCTCCCACTATGCTCCGTATGTCTCCTTGTATGGAAGCTCGGAGATCGCTCAGTAGCCCTTTGAGGGAGCCATATGTGATCACTGTAGAGTCCTCATGCTTTTCCTTATGAGACCTGCTATTTGTGTCTCCATTAGAGCTGGCACGTGAGCTCTGTGAGTGGGGAGAGTTAGGAGAGCGGGAGATCTCCTCTCCTGTCGGCGCCATGTTTGTTTTTCTGTTTGCGGCCCCGGGGCGTTCAGGAGAGAAGAAATCTGATACCTTCTGAGCGGTGTTGCGGTTCCTGGAGCCTGCCCGCGGCATCACAGAGGGTTGAGGTAGAATTTCCTTCACAGCGGGGGTAGATTAAGGTAGGTAGGAGCCGCTAATTCCCCGGGTTCTGGGGATCGCTGATGGAGCTCTCTGACTATGCGTCCAGCATTGCTCCCGGCAGGACACGCCCCCCTACACTTTCTTTTAATATTGTACGGATTGGATATTTTGTCTATAGCTGCGCAGATTTATCCACATCTTCCCCTTCCCCAGTTCCCATTCATTGCCTTCAGCGTTATGGCTTCTGGACTGTTCAGCCGCTGTACAGGAGCACAATACTGGCTGCGTACTCCACAGCTCACAAGGTGGGCGACCAGCTCTTCTATTATTCCCTTTTATATTTGGGTAAGAAGACCCTATCACCCTTTTTTATCCACAGTATTGCATAAAAGATGAGACCAAGGTAAACTTTGCAGTACTTATCATCATAGTATATTTCTGACATATGGGGTTCCTCAGATAATTCATAATGTCTCAAAAATATCCAAAAGTTTTGATAAAAAGATTTTTAGACTTTATTGAAAAATACACACATAACCCCCCCACCCCCCAAAGAAAATACATATAAAAATGCACAGAAAAAGGATTAAAAAGTAAAAAATGGCTTAGACACACAATGAGGGTTGCACTCTCCCCTAGCTGACCTATAAGGGTCCTGTCAGTTGTCCCTTCCTGACAGCTGAGGGTTCACCCTAATTTGTAATGGAGCCCCCACACCCCGGTGGCTAACCATCACAATGTCTCTAGGTAAATCCCTGCATAGAATATTTTAGGGGATCAGTGAATTAATATCAAGAAATCATTACTATAGGTCCTGGCCCGGGATGTTTGTACTTTGCTGTGCCGCTCATCAGTCCTGGGTCTTTCCTCCATGTGGCAGCTTTCTCTGAGGGGGACGGGTATCTGAGGGTGATGTTAATGACAGTCTTGTGTCTGGGTATAGTCTTAGATCTCCTCCGGCGGATGCTTTATTGTGAGATGTGTAGGATAAGGGAGCGTGACTCCTCATTACTGTCTGTCACTGTGATGATACCACCTGTTCGGCTCTGGTCCCACCTGTTCTGTCTTTACCTCCCGTCCATCCACATCACTTCATCTCTTCTCTTTCTTGCTCTTCTTTGTTTGCATTATAAAGTGCTGAACCCCACGGACCCGGGCAGGAGTCCTGATGGCAGATTATTTCCAGAACTCTTCTTGATCATGTCAATGAATGTTCAGCATTTGATAGGATTGGTAATACTTAGGGCTGGGTCACAGGTTTCATTTTTGCAGTATTTTCCCCCATTTTTCTGCAGGTTTTTCATTGATAAATAACATTGCACTTCTCTGAATTTCTGAAATCTCAGGCACACGGTGGTTATTTTTCCTTCCAGATTTGAATAATCAAAGCTATTCTGTAGACTTATTCGATATAAAGAGTTATCTGTATATAATGTTTGCATTGTATAGATATCATGCATGCTTGGTAGTGTGCCGAGACCCCACCGATCAGGTGCAGAAATGCTCAGTCTGGCTCAGCCCTCCACCAACACTAAAGATGGGCTCAATAGAAAGTCTATGGATTTCATCTTTAGCCTAGTACAAGACCAGCTCTGCATTAAGGTAAAATGTATATTTATTTGTACTGTCATGGATTGTGAAACACCATAATCCAGTGTACGCAGTGACGGCTGCTCTGGAGGTCTCTGTCGGCTGTGGATGTGGTGTTTGCCCTATTCAAACTATCCCCTGTATGATGGTGCTGTATGTAGATAGGACAATCCCCTGTATGATGGTGCTGTATGTAGATAGGACAATCCCCTGTATGATGGTGCTATATGGAGACAGAACTATCCTCTGTATCATGGTGCTGTATGTAGATAGGACAATCCCCTGTATGATGGTGCTATATGGAGACAGAACTATCCCCTGTATGATGGTGCTGTATGTAGATAGGACAATCCCCTGTATGATGGTGCTGTACAGTGTATGGAGACAGAAGTATCCCCTGTATGATGGTGCTGTATGTAGATAGGACAATCCCCTGTATGATGGTGCTGTATGTAGATAGGACAATCCCCTGTATGATGGTGCTATATGGAGACAGAAGTATCCCCTGTATGATGGTGCTATATGGAGACAGAACTATCTCCTGTATGATGGTGCTGTATGTAGATAGGACAATCCCCTGTATGATGGTGCTGTATGTAGATAGGACAATCCCCTGTATGATGGTGCTATATGGAGACAGAAGTATCCCCTGTATGATGGTGCTGTATGTAGATAGGACAATCCCCTGTATGATGGTGCTGTATGTAGATAGGACAATCCCCTGTATGATGGTGCTATATGGAGACAGAAGTATCCCCTGTATGATGGTGCTGTATGTAGATAGGACAATCCCCTGTATGATGGTGCTATATGGAGACAGAACTATCCTCTGTATCATGGTGCTGTATGTAGATAGGACAATCCCCTGTATGATGGTGCTATATGGAGACAGAACTATCCTCTGTATCATGGTGCTGTATGTAGATAGGACAATCCCCTGTATGATGGTGCTGTACAGTGTATGGGGACAGAACTATCCTCTGTATGATGGTGCTGTATGTAGATAGGACAATCCCCTGTATGATGGTGCTGTACAGTGTATGGGGACAGAACTATCCCCTGTATGATGGTACTGTATGGGGACAGAACTATCCCCTGTATGATGGTGCTGTATGGGGACAGAACTATCCCCTGTATGATGGTACTGTATGGGGACAGAACTATCCCCTGTATGATGGTGCTGTATGTAGATAGGACAATCCCCTGTATGATGGTGCTATATGGAGACAGAACTATCACCTGTATGATGGTGCTGTATGTAGATAGGACAATCCCCTGTATGATGGTGCTGTACGGTGTATGGGGACAGAACTATCCCCTGTATGATGGTACTGTATGGGGACAGAACTATCCCCTGTATGATGTGCTGTATGTAGATAGGACAATCCCCTGTATGATGGTGCTATATGGAGACAGAACTATCCTCTGTATCATGGTGCTGTATGTAGATAGGACAATCCCCTGTATGATGGTGCTATATGGAGACAGAACTATCCTCTGTATCATGGTGCTGTATGTAGATAGGACAATCCCCTGTATGATGGTGCTGTACAGTGTATGGGGACAGAACTATCCTCTGTATGATGGTGCTGTATGTAGATAGGACAATCCCCTGTATGATGGTGCTGTACAGTGTATGGGGACAGAACTATCCCCTGTATGATGGTACTGTATGGGGACAGAACTATCCCCTGTATGATGGTGCTGTATGTAGATAGGACAATCCCCTGTATGATGGTGCTGTATGTAGATAGGACAATCCCCTGTATGATGGTGCTATATGGAGACAGAAGTATCCCCTGTATGATGGTGCTGTATGTAGATAGGACAATCCCCTGTATGATGGTGCTATATGGAGACAGAACTATCCTCTGTATCATGGTGCTGTATGTAGATAGGACAATCCCCTGTATGATGGTGCTATATGGAGACAGAACTATCCTCTGTATCATGGTGCTGTATGTAGATAGGACAATCCCCTGTATGATGGTGCTGTACAGTGTATGGGGACAGAACTATCCTCTGTATGATGGTGCTGTATGTAGATAGGACAATCCCCTGTATGATGGTGCTGTACAGTGTATGGGGACAGAACTATCCCCTGTATGATGGTACTGTATGGGGACAGAACTATCCCCTGTATGATGGTGCTGTATGTAGATGGGACAATCCCCTGTATGATGGTGCTATATGGAGACAGAACTATCACCTGTATGATGGTGCTGTATGTAGATAGGACAATCCCCTGTATGATGGTGCTGTACAGTGTATGGGGACAGAACTATCCCCTGTATGATGGTACTGTATGGGGACAGAACTATCCCCTGTATGATGGTGCTGTATGTAGATAGGACAATCCCCTGTATGATGGTGCTATATGGAGACAGAACTATCCTCTGTATCATGGTGCTGTATGTAGATAGGACAGTCCCCTGTATGATGGTGCTATATGGAGACAGAACTATCCTCTGTATCATGGTGCTGTATGTAGATAGGACAATCCCCTGTATGATGGTGCTGTACAGTGTATGGGGACAGAACTATCCTCTGTATGATGGTGCTGTATGGAGACAGAACTATTCCCTGTATGATGGTGCTGTATGGAGACATAACTATCCTCTGTATGATGGTGCTGTATGGAGACAGAACTATCCCCTGTATGATGGTGCTGTATGGGGACAGAACTATCCCCTGTATGATGGTGCTGTATGGAGACAGAACTATCCCCTGTATGATGGTGCTGTATGGAGACTGAACTATCCCCTGTATGATGGTGCTGTATGGAAACTGAACTATCCCCTGTATGATGGTGCTGTATGGAGACAGAACTATCCCCTGTATGATGGTGCTATATGGAGACAGAACTATCCTCTGTATGATGGTGCTGTAATGGGACAGAACTATCCCCTGTATGATGGTGCTATATGGAGACAGAACTATCCTCTGTATGATGGTGCTGTAATGGGACAGAACTATCCTCTGTATGATGGTGGTGTACGGAGACAGAACTATCCTCTGTATGATGGTGCTATATGGAGACAGAACTATCCCCTGTATGATGGTGGTGTACGGAGACAGAACTCTCCTCTGTGTGATGGTGCTGTAATGGGACAGAACTATCCTCTGTGTGATGGTGCTGTAATGGGACAGAACTATCCTCTGTGTGATGGTGCTGTAATGGGACAGAACTATCCTCTGTGTGATGGTGCTGTAATGGGACAGAACTATCCTCTGTGTGATGGTGCTGTATGGGGACATCACTCCCTACTATGATCGTTCTGTCTCTATACAGTAACATATTATTGGCAGCATGTGTCTTGCTTAGACCGACCAGTTATTGCTTCTGATAATTATGATTTTGTTTGCCACCATAAATGATCTGATCCTCCGAGGAGCAGGCTTTTTGCTTTTTGCTTGTTTGTTGTGTGATCGCCGGCAGTTTTACATATATTCATGGACAATCATTCCCACGATTGTTCGTCTGCTGATTCTCTACTATTGTAATAGTCACAGATACCAGCATTGATTACTGATAGCATTCACAGCTTTTACAGAAAATATTCTGGTTATTAACACAATTCTCAACTCTGCATTGTTACACTGGAGTTATATTTCTCATTAAAGGTCGGGTAAGTAGAGTTATGACACCGCAAACCCAGCTCTGCTTCATATGTTGTTACCTTTCAGTGATCGTGGAGAGTGATCTCGCATACAGGGATCCCATCCTGTTTTTGCTATCTTCCCTCTGTCTTATGGATGATCTTGGCTCTGAACTATCCACGCTCTTACATTGCAGAAGCCAAATGTTAGTAACGATATTATGGCCATTTTGAGGTCTTTTTAAGATTGATCATAAAATTCCTATAAATGGAGTTTATGAGGCATGTAATCCCTCCTTACCTCCTTATTGTCAAAGCCAACTTTCTCTTGCCAGTATTTTTTCTTGTCATTAGATGTAGTGAACGGTTGTGTTACTTGTGTCGCTATCTTTAGCCTAATAAGAGTAATGCTAGGAGATAAAAATCAGTAGAAGGAAAAACTGACGAGTTATTCCGAATATTGGAGGGGACTTGTCTGCAGAAGAAATTATTCCCTGGCTTAAGGCTTTTCCTATGTTTTTTTTTTAGAATTTAAGGCAATATACTGTATGTACAGCATTACATATGGTTAGCAATCTAACCATCTGGTACAGAAGACTTTAATACATATTATTTTCCTTTCCTTTCATTATCCCCAAGCTTAACCCTGAAACCCTTGGGACCTAATTTCAGGTTTTTACCAGCCATTAAAGCAAAAATGTCAGCAGATTTTTGCTATGTAATCTGAGAGCAGTATGATGTAGGTGCAGAGACCCTGATTCCAGTAATGTGTCATTTTCTGGTCTGTGTTAAGCTGTTTGAGTACAATAAGCGTTTTATCATCTAGTGACTATCATTACAAGACAACTGACCTCATGCCTCCTAGTCCAACCATGCTCCCAGTACTGATTAGCTGATGTCACTATACCATGTACACAGAAATCAGTGATGTGGATGCAGGTTAACAACTGAGCTCTGCTACATCTGCAACAGAGAAAACTGAATCTATCTGAACTGTTGCACCCAGTAAACTGAGTGATAGATCGCTGGAATCAGAGTCTCTGTCCCTACCTCATGGTGCTGCCAGATTACAGCCGCTGACAGATTCCCTTTAAGCTTGGCAGTGAAGACAGCCAAAGATGGGCGACCTCTCTGGGACGGTGCAGAAATGTTAATTGACCTTTGACCTTAAGCAAACACCAAACCTAAAAATTAATGTTTAAATTAAAATAGAAGTAAAGTTGCCCTCACTGTTTTAGTCTGAACTTGAAACAAAGACGTTAGTCTCCTGCTGATAAGTCCATGGTAAGCCAACCATACGCTATTTTGGACTGCCGATCTCTTATTTATCTCTTAAGGTACCTTTACACGCCGCCACTGTGCCTAGCAACAGGTATCCACGCACGTGCACGCGCACGTTTTTAATGGTTGATACCGATCGCCGATGCCGCATGTACACGCTGCCATTGCGTTGTCAACTGAGGTATCTTTGTTCCCCGGAAGTTCCGACATGATCCTGCGGCTTACTTCCTGTTGAATACCTTCCCTGCTTTACACGCCGCTACCACAAAGGAATATGGGCGTACATCTTTCGCGCCGCAAGTACATAGAGTGACAGAGTTGTGTATTCCGTGACGCTAATACGCTGATTGGACAACGCAATAGCGTCTTGAATGACCAGCCTGCGCAGGAAGGCTGGCTAATACATGACGCCATTGCAATTGTGTAGTGTGAATGGACAGCTCTTTAAATATGGCGCCTTGTGAAGGGACAGCCAATGGTAACACAGTAGCCCCACACAATGGTCGCTGATGGGGCGTGGTATCCATGACGCTGTGGCACGCCCCTGGAGTTCACTAGGTGACGCAACATCCATGCCTGTGCCCCGTTTAGACGCCACTACCATGGCAATTGTGCCTTTGTGTTGCCTTCAGTTTTTGAGCACGGCTCAGCAACAGGTATCTGAGGCAAACTGCAGGACACCGGAGGGATTTCTCTATTTACACGCCGCCATTTCGTAGCAATTTCATGGCAACAGGCACAAATATCCCCAATGCCAGGCAGTTGCTACCTTGCAGTGGTGGCGTGTAAAGGGGCCCTTAGGGTACCGTTACACGTCGCAACATTGCATGCAATTTCACTGGCATTTTGCTGGTTGCAGTGAAATCATGGACACATTGTTCCATTTGTACACAGCAACAAAATAGAACAATGTGTCCATGATTTCACTTCAACTAGCAAATAACCAGTGAAATTGCATGCAATGTTGCGACGTGTAACGGTACCCTTAGATATTTCTGTTGATGTCTTTCACATAAAGACCATAGGAGCACTCAGCCGAACAATCACCCCATTGAATGGGAGAGACAGCTGAGATGGCCGTCAGAAGAATCTCCTTTACCTCTCACTTGTATAGGGGTGGCTGATTGAAGTGCTACCCCATATACTCAAGAGTAGACGCTATCTTTCTTGAGCTTTCTGTTGGCATAGGTGTCTTCTGCTTCAGTGAGTTGTCTTACAGCCAGACACAGGAGGAGGGAGACATGGCTGAGCTCCGGAGAAACACAGACAGAGTTCTTTATATACTTTCGTTCTAATACGAAACAAAATAAGATTTAAAAGAGATATCCGGAATTTACAAAAAATGTACCCAAACATTAATAGGCAGGTAGCTGCCAACTGCCTGTTTGTTGTGCTCGGCGCCATTCACCCCTGGTGGGGTAAATAGCTTCTTTTCCAGTTTGCTTTGTTGAAGGCACGGGACAGCCTACCTAATGTTGATTGACACACTGCTCCATGCTACCTAATTGGAGGAGCCAGCTGTCAGTCAACATGACAACATGACATCGCCTATGAGGCCTGTCTACAGAGGGAGAATCCGCCCTCTCTGTAGACGTGACGTCAGTGGAAGCTGAAGAAGGTTTTCTTCTATAAAATACACCACCACCAGTAAGCCCTTATATACAGCATTCTAAGATACTGTATACAAGTCCCCAGGCCGATTTGCTTAACATAAAGAAAAAAAATGCTTTTATTATACTCCCCTACAGGGCGGTCCGGTCTGATGGGTGTTGCTGATCTTGAGCCAGCGCCTCATCTCTGCTTGTGATCGCCATCCTCCTTCTCTGCTTTGTGTGTATGACGCATCCACACTTGAAAGACCTACTGATAGGATGTTTATGTTGTGAGCCCCAATGGGGACAGTGTTGCAAATGTATGTAAAGTGCTATGGAATTAATAGCGCTATATAAATGAATAAATATTATTATCCTACATCACCCATGCAGTCTCCGCCATTGTGCTCCTGTGCAGGCGTACTTCTCTCTGTCCTGCTCATGGTGGAGCAAAGTATTGTAATGCACAAGTGTGTGAAAGGTGAAAGAACGGCAACACATGCAAACTAGAATGCTTTGCTTTGCACTCGGCAGGACAGAGAGAAGTGCGTGTGTGCAGGAGTGCAATGGAGGAGACTGTGGGGATAATGTAGGACGAGTCACTCACATGTAGAAAGGAGGGAGGACGTTGATCACAAGAGAGGAGGCGCCTGATCAATACAAAGACCGGACTGCCCTGTAGATGAGTAATAATATAAGCTGTATTTTACATTATGCAGATTGGCCCGTGGGACTTATATAGGGTATTTTAGAATGCTGTACATAGGGGCTTACTGGTGATGGCCTTAGCTTATAGGGATAAAACCTTTTCCACCGAAGAAAAAGCTGGGCTTTGTAGTCCGCGCTGACCTCAAGAAACTTCCAGTCCAGTAAAGGGTTAATCAGGTTCTGGCAAATAAACCAGAACCTGATTAACCCTTTACTGGACTGGAAGTTTCTTGAGGTCAGCGCGGACTACAAAGCCCAGCTTTTTCTTTGGTGGAAATCATTTATCTTCAGTGGGCTCCTGCAGCGACCATTACCAGGCTCTCTCAGTTTGTTGTGGCTCTCACAACCACCGCAGGTGAGTCATACCGATTGGGGGGACTGGACTATTTATTAAGACGATAACGCCCTATGTGCGCTCCCTATTTATCCTTTTTTATGGGGATAAAACCTTGGGACAGGTTCACTTTAATTAAAAAAAAATACCAAAAAAACGAGAAGGGAAGAAAGACAAGAGATTTTTTTTCTGTTGTACTATTTTTTGTTTTGTTTCTTGTATATCTTTAATAACCATTAACAGGGAACCTGACTATTGTATGGTGCCCAATCCAGGATACGATTTGAGAGCTATCGGGTTTATTACTTAGCAAAAAAATCACAAAACTTTGCTGTAAGGGGACATGACTCATAAGGTAACATTGCAAAGCAGCCTAAAAACATCCCGCCCCCCTCAGTGCATCATATGTGCCATGCCATGCCCCCTTGTGAAGACTATAAAAATTAGCCCCATATAAAGACCCCCATATATCTGGAACAATATGATAGATAAAAAACAAACAATAAAACAAGACTCAGAATACTCGGGAGCGGCAGGAAATTAGAAGGGGCAATCACTCGCCAATTTTTTACTAGTGGCATATCCACCTTTAATATTTATAATTTATATTATATTAAACAATATCATAGCATTTAATGGGCGCGATTGGAGTCGCTTTGCCACAATATTGCCGAGAGGCCGTTGAGTATTTTCCGCTTCTTTTTCATCATCTTTCTATGGATTCACCAGAACAAATGGCATTTGATAGTAGCTGAGAATTGAGTGCTTGGCAAGAAAAAAAGAAAATCAAAGTAATAATAGTTATATCTTTGTATTTAACAAAGTAAATTGAATGAGAGCAGTCATTTTATCAATGGAGAAGGGGATCACCTTTCAGTAATTGTATTAGGGTTTAAAAAAAGAAGAAGCGAATTATCTAAAATAGCGCTTTACAGACGGCTGTGTCGTGGATCAATGGCATTTAAACCTAAAATGACCTTGAGGTGGAATAATCAGGACGGTTTCATTGAGCATCAAAGAAGAGAAAAGAAAAGAAAAATGCTTGTAGGATTGACCAGTTCCTGGCTGCACAGAGAGGACTGTAATTAGAGGGAATCTGTCAGCAGGGTTTTGCTATGTAAACTGAGGACAGCATGCTGCAGGGGTTGAAAAACAAAATGCAACCGTGCCTCTCTTATCAGGCTCTGTGCTATTGTTTACTTAACCTGTAACCAGTGTTTAAAATTTTATTTAATAATAATGTAGAGCAAGTGATTTATAATACCCTGTTAACCCCGAAAATAAGACAGTGTCTTATATTCATTTTTTTCTCCCAAAGGTCACCTACGTCTTATTTTCAGGGGGTGTCTTGTTTTTCCATGAAGAAGATTCACATTTATTGTTGAACAAAAAAAAAAGAACATTTATTATTCTTGGTGGGCCCTCTATATGGATACACCTAAATAAAATGGTAATGAATGGTGATATCAACTTGAAAGAATACGTTTACATTAAAACCAAGCTCATCATTGTTTTTCTTATGAAATTCTCAATACTTTTGATGTGTCACATGACCCTCTTCCCATTGAAAAAAAGTAAAGTTGGATCCAAAATGGCCGACTTCAAAATGGCCGCCATGGTCACCACCCATCTGGAAAAGTTTTCCCCTCCCCCCATATACTAATGTGCCACAAACAGGAAGTTGATATCACCAACCATTCCCATTTTATTTAGGTGTATCCATATTGATGGCCCACCCTGTATACTGTACAGCAGTTGTCATCAGAAACCGAATCCCATCAAGAATTGCAGCCCCTTGCAGCCCTCAATATGATATCCCCATCATCCCCTTGCAGCTCCCATCATCCTTTTGCAGCCTCCAATAGCGTATGGTATCCCCATCATCTCCTTGCAGCCCCCAATATAGTATCCCCACCATGGTATCGGTACCTGCAAAAAAAAAAAAATACACACACGCACATAAACTCATTGGTCCTCCGCGGTCCACGCTGTATGGTATTCCGGGCGACGCTGTGAGTTCTGCTGCCGTAGATGTACGGTAAGCCAATCAGAAGCCAGTAGACAAGGGCCCATCTGTGGACAGCTGCCGCCGGCCAATCAGATTCCCACATGTGACATCATGTGCCTCTGATATGCCGCCGGCTGCTGGCCTCTGATTGGCCTAAGACTTAATGTATGGGTACGTCAGGAAGGAAATAGAGACAGAGCAGCACCCAGTACACCGTACAGTGATGGGCACTGGACAAAGGCGGTACCCAGCTGCATGCCCTGGACGGTGTGCATGCTTTTCATCAAAAATTGGTATGCCTTATTTTTGGGGGGGGTGGTTGCCTTATATTCAGCAGAGCAGCAAACCTCCCAGTATGTCTTATTTTCAGGGTGTCTTATTTTCGAGGAAACACAGTATACTTTCAAATATACTTTACAAGAGTAATCTGGAAGGAAACCTTTCAAAATCCTTTTAGAAGATGCCCCCACTAGGCTGTTTCTAAACGTCGTGCTGTCGGCACTCAGGTTCTGTGAGATCTTATCTGTCTCCTCCATTCACATCACGCTGCTCCGTGTTATCAGCTGATTGCAAGGAGCAGGGATGATGTAAATAAAGAGGAGTCAGATAAGATCTCACAGGAGCTGTGGCGACAGCCTGAGCTCACACTGCCCCTGCATGAGGTAAACTGACAATACATAGATCAGCTGTAGCCACATTATACAGGCACACTGTGTAGGCCACGCCCTCCCTTAAATGGTTATATGGCCATATTCAGTGTGTGAGGAGCTGAAGACGGCTCTCACTGAGAATGAGCTTCAGACTCAGCCTAGTGGGGACATCTTCTGGAAGGATTTTGAAAGGTATCCTTTCAAATTTCATTAACAAAGTATATTTGAAAGTTTATTCTAATCACTTGCTCTACATTATTATTAATTAAAAATTGAAATAACTGTCCCGCTTTAAACTAAAGGCTTTATTACCTTGTGATTACCATACAGTCGACGCATGGCAGTCTGACGTGCACCCTGCTGTGATTAACACCTCACTGTCAATACACAATCTCTATTGAGATCCTGGTGTGGGCGGGGGCAGCTCTCCCAGCTCTGCTGTGTTACTAAAACTAAATTCTTTGAGTGTGTCAGAACGGCTGAAGCCCAGTAATCTATGTGATACATTGTTAGATTCAGGGTTTGTTTGCCTACAACATGCTGCTCACAGATGAGGTAAGAAAAACCCGATAGATTCTCTTTAAGTAATTTCTGTCTTTGACAAACACCACTAAAATAATGTATTGTACAGTCCACCCTGGCTCCCCGCCCTCATCTGTACCTCAATATCCAGATGAATGTTTCCATCAGGGTTTCATCCAAAAAGAAGCTCAGGACAAAAAGAAATAAGAGTTCTAAGCTCCTCATCAGACTGTGATGGCGGGCTCACTGATGGGTTCCCAGTGAACTCTTTCTGACATTGCAGCACAAAGGCTGTAGAAAGCAAATAACAGTGCAAATGTTTTAATGAAAACCAATTGTGAAAATGGTTTATAGCTCCAATCACATGCATTCAAGAAAGGAAAAAGCCTCCAACCAAAGGTGATGTAGAATAACAAACTTGTGTTGGATCTCTGCGCTGCTGTGATAGAAAGGCCGATACACATAGACGTCAAAAGAAATGTGGTTTTAATTGCCGCGCTTCGAAGTGAACTCACTGCTTCCTTAGGATATAACTGAATAATATGCATTGTAATACAGGAGTCAGGCAAAAGAGAAAGCAGAGTACAGCACATTGCATTATCCAGCAGTCCAATAGACAATGAATACAGCTAAAGGCCCCGTCACACGTGTCAACCAAGGCTGCGATGTCGGAAGCGATGTGCGGGTGTGCGGTCTCTTCCGACATCGCAGCCTTGGTGTCACACGGCAACATGTTGCCGGTGACGCCGCAGCGATGCGGGCAGAGCCATATCTCGCTAGGCTGGGATCAGCCCAGCGAGCGATCCGCAGCAATGCTGCGGTATAGGCTGGATCGCCACCAACATCGCTATTGCAGTGTCAGACGGCGCGATCCAGCCTAATCGCTGGTTGCAGATTGACAGGTTTATGTCCATGCTCGTAAACCTGTCAATCTGCGACCAGCGATAAATCGCGGTTGCGTCACGCTGTCACACAGCACGACGCACTTGCGATATCGCTAGCGACATCGCTGACGCGTCACTTTTCGGCGATGTCGCTAGCGACATTGACACTTGTGACAGGGCCTTAAGGCTGAGCATGGTCACCTTGGGATCAGTTGGGGGTCCCAGTGATCAGTCATCCCCTATACTATGGGTTACCTACAAATAAAGTTGCGGCTATGCTTTTAATGTCAGAGGCAGTACATGCCATGTAGTTGAGTTTACCAATAATGTAGATGAAGGAGGCCATAGCTTTGGTCACAACACATGAGGTTTCCAGCCATACAGAACATCAGCGCCTCTTATGCCGAGGAATGTAATCTTCCTATCCCATCCATTAGACATTGGAGGGGACGATGGATGGACTTACTAAGTGGCTCCTCTGAGAATACATGATTATTATCTAAATACGTCTTCCTTCTTGGC
Source organism: Allobates femoralis (assembly GCA_033576535.1). Classification (NCBI taxonomy): domain Eukaryota; kingdom Metazoa; phylum Chordata; class Amphibia; order Anura; family Aromobatidae; genus Allobates; species Allobates femoralis. Next base: position 159,063,159 of record JARQOC010000009.1, on the reverse strand, counting down.
AGCCACCCAAGATCAGTCATAGGTGTAGCTTGTAACACACGCATGTCAGGGCTTAATATTGCAATGGAAGCCACATGCCTTAAAATGAACACATCCCTTAACAGACTAAAGGGAAAAAATACATTATACAGGCTTACCTAGGGATATATGGCTAAAATTAATGGTCTGATAAAGGATTTTTGTGTCGCTGTTTTTTGTTTGCTTTTTTTAGTACATCACCACATTCTGTATTCTGTACTGAATAATGTCATATATTTTTATATGTAAATTTGTGCCTGCCTGCAGTGGCCACTAGGGGGAGCTAGTTGCATACTCGGTTGACAATGAGTTCAGTGTATGAGTGGTACATAGTGAGCTCTTTTGCTCCACCTAGTGGTGGCTGCAGACAGATAGGATTTAGAATTTAATCTGTTTTGCTGATTCTCTGCATGTTTTAAAAGGTTCAGCTTTACAATCCTTGTTTTAATTGTTACTGTATAGTATTTTGCATATTTTTTAATTGATTTATTTACATTTATGATTTTTTTCTTTTAGCTAAAGCATTAGCTGCAAATACTGCACCTCTACAAGATACTGAATTAGGACCTGCAGTAAGTGTTTGCCTTTTATTCTTTATGATCATTCTTTAATACTACTACTAAGCCAGTGATTCCACTCATTGTAGTCAATGGGGAGGTTTTTCTAGGTGTGATTTTTATCCGTACTTTAGTGTAATGTCATACCGCTCGCTCGCACGTCCTTCAGTGTTGTGTCAATCAGATATCCCCCTCGGTTTGTACTCCTTCTCACAGCATGCCATTGCAGAACCTTTATGGGAGATATATTGCAGCTGCATCCCCCACACCTTCCAAGCCTACTTTGTATTATGTAACTGTATATGGACTTTTTGAGAAGAATGAAAGTTATTATTATAAGCAAAGCTTGTAATGTTCACACACCGGTTAGACTCCAACTTCTTATTGTTTCAGGAAACAACACATGTACATAGCCACAATGGTCAGACCTCGACCCTGTCTTCTGTATTGAAGCATCTAATGAGCTTATATAGGGGTCATTGTGAAGCGAGGGGGAGCCGGGTCAGCTGTGACATCACCTATTGTGATTGCTGGATTTCATTTTAGCAGTTATTGGTCATTGTAATCCTGCCTCTGCTGATACAGAGCCTGCTGAAAACTGGTCCTGAAAGTATCAATCTAAATGTCCCAATGACCAGAGTTAAAATGTCAAAATTAATAATTTTATTTTTTGATTTTGTGATAGGAAAATAAAATAATGCAAAAAAAAAAAAGTTAAAAATACATGTTACAAAAAATGTACGTTAAACAATAGGTCATTTTTTGATGATGGTTTCTCTTTAAGATAATATGTAGCAGAATAATCACATTTTTCTTAGTACTGCCTGTGTTCTTAAAAGAAATATACATGGTTTAGTTGATACAATACATGGTCCAACTTTTCCCATATTCTTGCATCTACACTCTTTCCTTGTACAACATCTTAACTTCTCAGTTATAAAGGATTTAAAGTGAACCTGTCAGCAGGTTTTTCCCCTATAAACTTGCTCCACCACTAGTAAGGCTTTATATACCTCATTCTGGAATACTATGCATAAGCCCCAAGGCTGATCTGTATAATGTAAAAAAACAAGTTTTATTATAATACATGTAAGAAAAGGAGTTCCAAGGCACTCTGCATCACAAATTATCCAATTTATTTACAAAAGTATATTAAAATCGTACATCCATAATGGCCACTTTACACGCGGCAACAGGAAGATAGAAAACGGCAGGTGTCGGAGACAATTGTACCTTTTACCTTCAAAACACCTTGCAGATACCTGAATTGCACCCAGCCACTTCAAGGTGTTTTGAAGGTAAAAGGTACAATTGTCTCCGACACCTGCCGGTTTCTATCTTCCTGTTGCCGCGTGTAAAGTGGCCATAAGGATTAACAGTCCTTACGCATTTCCAGCAGAATCACTACCATTCGTCCTATGAAGAATGGCACTGGTTCCCCTGGAAATGCGTAAGGACTGTTAATCCTTATGGATGTATGATTTTAATATACTTTTGTAAATAAATTGGACCTTAGTGCCTTTGAACTCCTTTTCTTACATGTATTGTTAATTGGCTTAACTTGGACAGCTGGACTCAGCACCCTCCCTTGTGAATGGACTTGTCAAGTCACATCCAGCAGTTTTGCCGCATCTGCCACCTAACAGCTCACTTGCGGCAAGGCTGCGTTTAACCTAATGCATTCCCTATGGGACTTGTGTACATGTGCAACACTTGCGGTTTTGCCGCGATCCGGCCAATCCAGCATTTTCAGCAATGGATAAAATTCGCTGCTAGCATCGTTTTTTTGACTCTCCGCAAGTGCAAAACCACAAATGCTGCACATGTCCACAATTCCCATAGGGAATGAATGGGGCTGAACGCAGTCTTGCCACAAGTGTTCTGTTAGGCGGTGGATGCGGCAAAATGCCGGATCTGCTGCGAATGACTTGAAACACTGATGTGAAAGCAGCCTTACCTGGGTGTGGGGAATGGTCCAGTTCAAAGGGCATCACTGGTCTTGGTCCGACGCCTCCATTTTTCCTGTGACTGTTTGTCCTCTTCCCTGTTTCTTGTCAATGACTCGTAATATGTCACCAACACACAGTGTCCTCCATTGCACTTTTGCGTACTTCTCTGTACCTTCCTGAGGGCAGAGCAAAGTACTGTAATGAGCAGGCGCAAGAAAAGGTCATAGAATTCCTGCGGGTGCACTACAGAACTTTGACCTGCCCTCAGCAGGGTCAAGAGATGTACGCGTACACAGAACACAATAGAGGAGACAGGGGGTAATGTAGGAGGTGTTATCCACAAGAAGCAGAGGAGGACAGCATTCACAAGAAGAAAGGAGGTGCCGAACAAGACCAGTGGCACCCATCAGACCGGGCCATCACCCTGGAGAGACCTGACTAGTGCACTGCCGGCTTCTCAACGACCAGCTCCAGTAGATTAACAGGCTGGCTGTGTACACGCACAGTAGACATCTGTCAATCAACTGGAGCGGGGGTGAAGGTCGCATGCCAAGAGCATTTACATTTTTTTACTATATTATTTCCTGAAATGCTGCAGTATTTCAGAATAAAAGATACCTCCAGTGGGGGAAATAAGTATTTGATTTGCTGATTTAGTAAGTTTGCCCACTGACAAAGACTTGAACAGTCTATAATTTTAAGGGTAGGTTAATTTTAACCATGAGAGATAGAGTATCAAAAATAAAATCCAGAAAATCACATTGTCTAAATCATATAAATGTATTTTCATTTTGCACAGGGAAATAAGTATTTGATCCCTCTGGGAAACTAAACTTAATACTTGGTGGCAAAACCCTGGTTGGCAGCACAGCAGTCAGACATCCCTTGTAGTTGATGATGAGGTCTTTGCAATTGTGAGGAGGAATTTTGGTCCACTCCTCTTCGCAGATCATCTCTAAATCATTAAGATTTTGAGGCTGTTGCTTGGCAACTCGGAGCTTAGCTCCCTCCATAAGTTTTCTAAAGGTACCGTCACACAGGGACATATCGCCGGCGATGTTGCCGGCAACCGAGGGGCGTGGCCAGGTTGCAGCGACATCGCCGGCGAATTGCCGCGTGTGACAGGGCGATAATCAGGCGATGAATCGCCTGAGTCACATCGCCAGGTTTCCCAACAATGTTGGGAAATCTGGCGATGTTGCTCAGGCGATCCTGCCTGATCGCCCTGTGAAACGCGGCAACCTGCAATGTTGCGGGCGATTCCGCCTATGTACAACATTGCGAGTTATCGCTCGCTGGGTTGCTGGGCAACCCAGCAAGCGATAGCCGCGGCAACTAGCCGGCGACATCGCCGGTAAGTTGCTTCGTCTGACAGCTCCCCGGCGATGTTGTCAGGGATGCGCGCTCCCGCGATCCCCGGCAACATCGCCGGCGATATGTCCCTGTGTGACGGGCCCTTAAGGGATTAAGGTCTGGAGACTGGCTATGCCACTCCATGACCTTAATGTGCTACTTTTTGAGCTACTCCTTTGTTGCCTTGGCTGAATGTTTTGGGTCATTGTCATGCTGGACAGCCCATTTTTAATGCCCTGGCGGAGGGAAGGAGGTTGTCACTCAGGATTTTACGGTACATGGCTCCATCCATTGTCCCATTGATGTGGTGAAGTAGTCCTGTGCCCTTAGCAGAGAAACACCCCCAAACATAATGTTTCCACCGCTTTGCTTGATAGTGGGGATGGTGTTTCTTTGGGTCCCAGGGAGCATTTCTCTTGAATTGAGTTAATGCCAAAGAGCTTTTTGTCTCATCTGAACACAGCACCTTCTCCCAATCACTCTCAGAATTACCAAGCTGTTTATTAACTTCAGTCGGGCCTTCACATGTGCCTTATTGAGCAGTGGGACTTTGCAGGCACTAATGTGTTACCAATGGTTTTCTTGGTGACAGTGGTCCCAGCTGTCTTGAAGTCATTAACAAGTTCTCCTGTGTAGTTTAAGGCTGATCTCTCACCTTCCTCATGATCCTGGAGACCCCATTAGGTGAGATTTTGCTTGGATTCCCAGATCAATGTCGATTGACACTCATTTTGTATTTCTTCCATTTTCTCACTATAGCACCAACAGTTGTCTCCTTATCACCCAGCATCTTACTTATGGTTTTGTAACCCATTCCAGCCTTGCGCAGGTCTAGGATCTTTTCCCTGACATCCTTAGAAAGCTCTTTCGTCTTGCCCATGTTATAAGAGGTTAGATGACTGATTGAGTGTGTGGACAGGAGTCTTTTATACAGGTGACAATTTAACACCGGTATCTCTAATGCAGGTAACGAGTTGAACGAGTAGAAGCGTCTAACTGGTCTGTAGGCGCCAGAACTCCTAATCGTTGGTAGGGGATCAAATATTTATTTCCCTGTGCAAAATGCAAATACATATATATAATTTAGACAATGTGATTTTCTGGATTTTATTATTGATATTCTATCTCTCACTTAAAATTACCTACCCTTAAAAAATTATAGACTGTTCATGTCTTTGTCAGTGATCAGCAAGGGATCAAATACTTATTTCCTCCACTGTGGCTGTAATCCTGCCGCTGGACTCTGATTCATACTGCCTTTTGGTTTGGACAGAGTGAATCTAATGAGTTTCCTTTGTGTAGTTTTACTTGTTCATTGCCAATTTATCTAACCCCCGAGACATGATTGTTCTATTTTTTTCCTAGTTGTCCATGTCCCAGCTGACCACATCATCTCGCTATCCTACCATAAGTCATTCATCGAAAGTATCTATGCAGCATGTCCCCAGCAACTCATGCCTTCACCAATGGCCTATCAGTTGTCTCATGCGGTGGGTATTCTTGTATGTCATGCCATGAGTAGTCGCTTCCGTCACAACTTGTTCAAATGGTCATTTGAGGTCATGGTACAATGGTGACACTGGGGCTGAGTGTCTTCTTGAGACCACCCCTAAATTGTCCTAATTCACATTAAATATCCAAAAAATATCTAGTTGTCATCTTTGGGCTTCATTCAGAATTCTGCTTACCAGACAAGATTAACATTTGTCCAGAAATAATCCCAGTCAGTGCAAGATGGAGTGCATAGGTCAATTCACTGTATTTGTGCAAAGTTTCTAAAGGTGACGTAAAGGTGGTGTCACGAGTCTGTGACAGGTTTGGGACCTAAGACTCATTCCTGTATTGAGACTTCTTATTAACTGTGTTTATTTCTTTTGGAAGTGTAGGAGTTAGTCAGTTTCTGTTGCGAGCAAAGCTCCTTAGTTCTTTTCCAGTTGAGGCTACTTTGTGATCACTCATGTCCTTTATATGGTCACATGATACAGGATTCGTTGCTGGTGATTGAACTCTATTCCTGGCTAGCTACCTGATGTAAGGAGTTACTCTGAGGAAGCTGACCTTTGCCAACCCATCTGCTGTCTAGGAGAGTGGCTAAAGGCGTGAAACTGTTTTGTTGTTCCCCTGTCTAACGTTTCCTTCTCCTCTTGTTGTTATTAGAGCAACGTTTGGGACTAGCCATCTCTCTATTAAGGGTTAACATCAGGGCCACCGAAGGACTAAGGTATGCTGCTCGACATTGGGGTGAAAGAAGCCGCATAGGGACTGTAGGGAGATCAGGGCACAGCTGCAGGTGAGTGCAGGAAGTCTTTTTCTCGCGTTCCCTACGAGCAGTGCACTCCATTGTATTCGTTTTCCCTGTGTTTCCCTGTCTGTAGTTCGTTTAGTGCGTCGGACACTGTTGGTCCGTGCACCATTGTCACATACTGTATCTGGATGCTCCCTAGTCCGTGGCGTGACAGGTGGCCATACACATTCAGTATCTGTTGACTGTACACATATTTCTTGCAAATTCTTCACCCTCCCCTATACACATGCACGCCCAACTCAGCTTGGCTTGGCTTGTGTCTGCATGGAGTAAGCATTGTCATACACAGCGGTGGCGCTCATCATCTGAGAGTAAAGAATTGGGCATGTTGAAATTCAGCATGTCTAATCCCAGTTTTCCCCTGACATCTGCTCAATGATTGTCATGAGAACATCTAATACATATTAGGTAGTAGGTGGCTTCAGCACCTACTCAACACTTCCCTCACTAATACCCCAGCCCTTCCTGGGTCCTTGCTAGTCTTTACCTCCTTATTCTTCTACTGAACCAATTGTTGGCAGAGACAGACCTCCACTCCAAACAGTGATAGGATGAGCGGGTGCAGTAAGAAGACACAGCGAATACCTGGGGCTCGTTAGACCTGGGGGATCTAGGTGGGGTGGATTACTTCTTTTATTTTTGTTTTTCTCAGTTTTAACCCTTTTTAAAAATAAATAAAAAAATGTATCCTAGAGTTGAACAAAAGATTTGAGCTGTCTTGGTCTGTTTCAGGTTCAGTCCTCCGTGGCAGCTAGACCAGGGCATTCTGCATATCTGAGATGGACATCGGCATGCTATTGCAAGGCTCCATGATGTTGTGAGGCCTACACAAGATTCCATCTAGAGAAGTCAGGACTGCCCTGTCTGGCTGCTACGGAGAACTGGACTGGACAAAGACCAGGGCGGTGAAAATCTCCTAGTAATAGACCAGAGAGGCAAATAATCTGCTCCAAACGCAGCTCAAAATGGAGTGGTTTTCTGCTGTAGCTATTGGACCTGTGTTCTGACGCTTAACTCGGCCATAAGGCCTAATTTAAAAACCAGTTGGTGGGGCTCTCGTGGCTTTTTGGTTTTATTTTTGCAACCCTTGGGGACGTTTCGTAGGAAAACAGGAAGGTTGCCGATGTGTAACTCTCTCGGTAATTCTGAGATTACATGGTGTCTTGGCACAAGAAGCCTAACCTTTCTGTTCCAGGTAGCCATAACTAATTCCGTTCCAGGTAGCCATAACCATTCTGTTCCAGGTAGCCATAACCATTCTGTTCCAGGTAGCCATAACTAATTCTGTTCCCACGTAGCCATAACCAATTCTGTTCCAGGTAGCCATAACCATTCTGTTCCAGGTAGCCATAACCAATTCTGTTCCAGGTAGCCATAACCAATTCTGCTCCAGGTAGCCATAACCAATTCTGTTCCAGGTAGCCATAACATTCTGTTCCAGGTAGCCATAACCAATTCTGTTCCAGGTAGCCATAACTATTCTGTTCCCAGGTAGCCATAACCAATTCTGTTCCAGGTAGCCATAACCATTCTGTTCCAGGTAGCCATAACATCTATACATACCATTCTGTTCCAGGTAGCCATAACATTCTGTTCCAGGTAGCCATAACCAATTCTGTTCCAGGTAGCCATAACATTCTGTTCCAGGTAGCCATAACCATTCTGTTCCAAGTAGCCATAACCATTCTGTCCAGGTAGCCTAACATTCTGTCCCAGGTAGCCATAACTATTCTGTTCCAGGTAGCCATAACATTCTGTTCCAGGTAGCCATAACCATTCTGTTCCAGGTAGCCTAACTATTCTGTTCCAGGTAGCCTAACTATTCTGTTCCAGGTAGCCGTAACCATTCTGTTCCAGGTAGCCATAACCATTCTGTTCGAGGTAGCCATAACCATTATGTTCCAGGTAGCCATAACCATTCTGTTCCAGGTAGCCATAACCATTCTGTTCCAGGTAGCCATAACCATTCTGTTCCAGGTAGCCATAACCATTCTGTTCCAGGTAGCCATAACCTTTGTGTTCCAGGTAGCTATAACTGCTCTGCCGCAGGTAGCCATAACTGTTCTGTTCCTGGGCAGTGTATTCGATAGTAATCTATTTTTTTTTTTAATAAAATACAGACAAAAAATGTAATAGCTCTAAATTAATTACATTTGCAGCATAGGATTTACAGATCTGCCCATGATCTGTGGTTTCCTTACATTCTCTTTTTTACTTCTGATCGGGGCTGAATGATGACATTGGGTCCCGAGGGGAAGCGGGTGAGTTTGGGGGGGAGGGTGGGATGGATTGCAGGTATTAGTGCTCAGAACATGATAGTATGCCGTCTGAAAGGGTTTTCTGGTAGACTATTCACTATTCTGTGGCAGCTGAATAATTTATCCCTGTGCCAAAACAACTAATGCTACATTGTAAATTCACAGAATATGCGATGGCTCTATAGCTTCCGGCTCACTGACCTTCAGCACTCCCTGTACGAATAGAGACAATCAGCCGCCATGTACCAATATGCCGCACAATGCGCTTTATGACGTCTCATCCACACAGCCCTGCACTTCCATTAACACTTTGGAAGGTAACAGCAGATACATTGTATTCATTATTAAAGGAGATAGTTTGAATGTATTATTAAAGGAGTTGTCCAGTCTTATTTCAATATAGAGCGACCACAGTACAATTAAAAGCTCTGCAAGTTTATAATATACTTTGGCCCCCATCTGCAGGGGTAAGATGCCCCAATTTCTTAAAGAATTATTTAATTTGGTGTCAATTCCATCTGCGCTCCCCAGCACAGGAAAGTCCTCCAGTCATGGACACTTTATTGTATCGTAAATCATGATGGAAATTATGGCTTAAAAATACAATGGGGTACTCACTCGCTACTCGGTATACAGGCACGGTTTATATATAAGAATTCCATTCCGATTTATTCATGTTTCCATAAACCAGGCACAGAACGTAAACAGGAGCCTTTCTCAGGCCTTACAGGAACGAAGATATACACATTGTTACAATCCCATAACACACAAGTTCAGATAATCTTTCTTGGACGTATCCTAGGGAAGTTCCTCAGCCTCCCTTTACTGATCGCAGTCAGGGAACACGCGGATTTCAAGTCTGTTACCTTGTCCAGAGCTCTAGCATGCTCCTAACAAATGTGGTCTCTCCACCATTTGCTTTTAACTTGCAGGACCTGGCTTGACTGTCCATGTGACCTAGAACCAGTCACATAATATCAGCTGAGATACACCCATGGGAGGTATGTGGTTAGTCACACCCACCAATCACTTTCTGGCTAACCCTAAGGCTACATTCACACGGTGCATTTTATTGAGGATCCGTTTTTGCAGTGAAATGCAGTGATGTTTTGCATCCCAGCAAAGTCAATACATTTCCAAATTTAGCATTCAGACATATTTTTGAGGATCTGTTTTTTGCTGAAAAGACATCCTCAAAAAGAATGAGCATGTCAATTATTTGGCATTTTTCCTGGTCCGCATTCTCCATTGCCTCCATTGTTGAATATGCTCAAAAATAGGATCTATAAAAAAAAAGCAGCAAAAATGTGTGAATGGGTGAAACATTTTTTGAAAAAACAGTTCCGTTTAGCAGCTGAAAAGCAGATCCTCAAAAAAAAAAAAAAACAATAATAATATAATAATAATAATTTTTATTTATATAGCGCCAACATATTCCGCAGCACGTTCACAATACAAAGTTCATGTTTAAACAATCATAAGAAACAATTAGAAAATATAATACAATACCAAATACAGTACAATACAATACAAAGAATAATACAATACAATACACAACCCTGCAAAATTGAATTTTTTGAAAAATACAAGAGAAGTTTTCACTGATTTTTATGTAATTTGGTGGCTGATTACAAAAATGACCTCCATTTTTTTCCATCACGTAAGGATTTTTTGTAAAAACAAGATCGATATTTTTGGTAAATTATAATTATAATGGGCCCCCCATTGGTATACAGAGGCCCCCCCTGCTGGCACACGGCCCCCCCATCAGTATACAGAGGCCCCCCTGCTGGCACACGACCCCCCCATTGGTATACAGAGGCCCCAGCCTGCTGGCACACGGCCCCCCCATCGGTATACAGAGGCCCCCCTGCTGGCACACGGCCCCCCCTTCGGTATACAGAGGCCCCCTGCCTCCGCATTGATCTCACCCTCCGATGTCTGCAGGCACCCGGGGTCCTCAGTCCACTCTCCTCGCTGTATGCCGGGTTTGCTGAGAGCGGCGCAGCAGGGATGACGTCATCATTTTGCCCGGCGGTCACATGTAGAACCCGCCGGCATACAGCGAGGAGAGTGGACGGAGGACCCTGGGTGCCTGTGGACATCAGAGAGTGAGATCAATGCGGAGGCAGGGGGCCTCTGTATACCGAAGAGGGGGCTGTGTGCCAGCAGGGGGGGCCTCTGTATACCAATAGGGGGACTGTGTGCCAGCAGGGGGGCCTCTGTATACAGCGAGGAGAGTGGATGGAGGACCCCGGGTGCCTGCAGACATCGGAGGGTGAGATCAATGCGGAGGCAGGGGGCCTCTGTATACCGAAGGGGGGGCCGTGTGCCAGCAGGGGGGGGCCTCAGTATACCGATGGGGGGGCTGTGTGCCAACAGGGGGGCCCCTGCATATCGATGGGGGGGCTGTAAGCCAGCAGGGGGGGGCTGTTTACTGTGAGGGGGACTCAGTAATGTAATATGCCTGCTACCCCTGTCGCTGATAGACAGGGGGATGCAGTGCATATTCATTGCACTAATGAGCGGCGTCATGTGTCTGCCTGCTCACTCTGCAGCCTCCCCCCACCTCCTCCAGCACCCGATCACAGCCCCTGCCCACTCAGCAACTGTATGACTCGAGTATAAGCCGAGGGGGGCACTTTTCAGCACAATTTTTGTGTTGAAAAACTCGGCTTATACTCGAGTATATACGGTACTTTATCTTACTACGGACGTTAAGTACACAATCTTCCAGGTTAAAGGGGTTAAAGAGAAATAAACGAATAAAAGCGATTGCCGTTTAAAAATTTTTGCTAGTTACAACGGTGCAAGTTTAGACTTGTTCGTTGCGTCTTTCCGATGCGTTGGGAAGGTCTTCGAGGGGTATTTCGTAGGTTTCACCGTGGTAAAAACTGAGAGGGAAGAAATTCAACAGAGAAAAAAAAATTGGTAGTACTGTATATACTCGCGTATAAGCCGAGTTTTTGAGCCCAAAATTTGGGCTGAAAAGTCCCCCCTCGGCTTATACGCGAGTATACAGCAGCAGCCCTAGAGGTATACAGGCCCCCCCATCAAGATCCAGGGCCCCCCCCCCCCTTGCGCGGCAAACCTGCAAAGTAAAATCATACTTATCACTGTCCTGTCGCGCCGTCCCGCCGCTGCCGACATGACGATCCCGGGCTTCATTCAGCGTCTTCCGGCGGCTTCCTGTGGTCGCGGGCAATGACGTCATTGCCCGCGACCACAGGAAGCCGCCGGAAGACGCTGAATGAAGCCCGGGATCATCATGTCGGCAGCGGCGGGACGGCGCGACAGGACAGTGATAAGTATGATTTTACTTTACAGGTTTGCCGCGCAAGGGGGGGTGCCCTGGATCTCGATGGGGGGGCCTGTATACCTCTGGGGCTGCTGCTGTATACACCCCTGGGGCTGCTGCTGTATACACCCCTGGGGCTGGTGCTGTATACACCCCTGGGGCTGCTGCTGTATACACCCCAGGGGCTGCTGCTGTATACACCCCAGGGGCTGCTGCTGTATACACCCCTGGGGCTGCTGCTGTATACACCCCTGGGGCTGGTGCTGTATACACCCTGGGGCTGCTGCTGTATACACCCCTGGGGCTGCTGCTGTATACACCCCTGGGGCTGCTGCTGTATACACCCCTGGGGCTGCTGCTGTATACACCCCTGGGGCTGCTGCTGTATACACCACTGGGGCTGCTGTATACTACCTAAGGGCTGCTGTATACTACCTAAGGGCTGCTGTATACTACTAAGGGCTGCTGTATACTACTCTGGGGCTGCTGTATACTACCTCTGGGGCTGCTGTATACACCACTAGGGCTGCTGTATATACCTCTGGGGCTGCTGTATACTACCTCTTGGGCTGCTGTATACTACCTCTGGGCTGCTGTATACTACCTCTGGGGCTGCTGTATACTACTCTGGGGCTGCTGTATACTACCTCTGGGCTGCTGTATACTACCTCTGGGGCTGCTGTATACTACGGCTCTGGGGCTGCTGTATACTACCTCTGGGGCTGCTGTATACTACCCTAGGGCTGCTGTATACTACCTCTGGGCTGCTGTATACCTACCTCTGGGGCTGCTGTATACTACCTCTGGGGCTGCTGTATACTACCTCTGGGGCTGCTGTATACTACCTCTGGGGCTGCTGTATACTACCTCTGGGGCTGCTGTATACACCACTGGGGCTGCTGTATACTACCTAAGGGCTGCTGTATATACCTCTGGGGCTGTATATACCTCTGAGGCTGCTGTATACTACCACTGGGGCTGCTGTATACACTTCTGGGGCTGCTGTATACACCCCTGGGGCTGCTGCTGTATACATCCCTGGGGCTGGTGCTGTATACACCCTGGGGCTGCTGCTGTATACACCCTGGGGCTGCTGCTGTATACACCCCTGGGGCTGCTGCTGTATACACCCTGGGGCTGCTGCTGTATACACCACTGGGGCTGCTGTATACTACCTAAGGGCTGCTGTATACTACTAGGGCTGCTGTATACTACCTCTGGGGCTGCTGTATACTACCTCTGGGGCTGCTGTACACACCACTAGGGCTGCTGTATACTACCTCTGGGGCTGCTGTATACTACCTCTGGGGCTGCTGTATACTACCTCTGGGGCTGCTGTATACTACCTAAGGGCTGCTGTATACTACCTCTGGGGCTGCTGTATACTACCTCTGGGGCTGCTGTATACTACCTCTGGGGCTGCTTTATACTACCTCTGGGGCTGCTGTATACACCACTGGGGCTGCTGTATACTACCTAAGGGCTGCTGTATATACCTCTGGGGCTGTATATACCTCTGGGGCTGCTGTATACTACCACTGGGGCTGCTGTATACACCTCTGGGGCTGCTGTATACGAACCACTGGGGCTGCTGTATACACCTCTGGGGCTGCTGTATACTAACCACTGGGGCTGCTGCTGTATATACCACTGGGGCTGCTGCTGTATACTACCACTGGGGCTGCTGTATATACCTCTGGGGCTACTGTATACCACACTGCTGGGGGCTGTATACCTGTGCTGAGGTCCACCCTCGGCTTATACACGAGTCAATAGGTTTTCCCAGGTTTTGGGGGCAAAAGTAGGGGGGTCGGCTTATACACGGGTCGGCTTATACACGAGTATATACGGTAATTGTTCGTAAACATACAATTAAATTTAAATTTCTCAAAAAACGTGACCTGATACAGAATTTATTAGTTTTTTTTTAATCTGCACCAAAAAATACATAAATTTCAGCTATCAATTCCCTTGTATTTTTTTCATCGCAGGCCTGTAGAGCAAAAAATGACAGCCCTGCTCATAAGAGCTTACAATCTAACAATGAGGTGGGGGTGACAAAGTACAAGGGCTTATTTACAATGATGGTATAGTCGACTTGAGGAGATGGGGAACAGATCGGAGCAGCATAACTGGCCACCAACCATTATTTGTGATCCACTTGAGACTGGTGGAGCAGACAGGCTATGTCTAGATGACTTTGACTAGGGATCATGATAGACTGCCCTAAAAAGATGTGTTTTTAGGCATCACCTGAAGCTATGTAAGTTGTGGATACACCTAATTTCTTGGGGTAGAGCATCCCAGAGAATTGGTGCAGCTCGAGAGAAGTCTTGGAGCCAGGAGTGGCCCTTAATATGGTGGTTATGGTGGTCTCCTCAAGCAGCCACCCCATGGCTAGGTTCTTCCCTGGAGGGATATCTGGCCAGTCCTGTGTTTGAGACTCCTAAACAAGGCTCCACGGACTCTATTTGCATATCTATAATTCCCAGGGCACAATGCGCCTAGGAATTCACTGTGTTGAGCGCTTTAGCCGGCTGCCCGCAGTGTTTTCTTGGACTTATCTTACTGAAATCAGTGATTGCTTTGTGTTGTTGGTCTACCAGGCATTGCTCCCACCTAGCCAGAATCCTACTCCACACTGATGAGGGGCAACACCCCGAAACAGCTGTCTGTGGATGGATACCTGGCCTTGGTATTCCCTTGTCATATCTTTAAACTCGTAAAGAGCTGGATATTGACTGAAAGGGCCACTTAATATGTTGGTTATAATAATATTTATTCATTTATATAGCTTATGGTGGTCTCCTCAAGGAGCCACCCCATGGCTAGGTCCTTCCCTGGAGGGATATCTAGCTAGTCCTGTCTTTGAGACCCCTAAACGAGGCTCCACGGACTCTATTTGCACATCTACATCAGAGAAACAATGATTATATTAAAAGTACACTGCGCAGTCCAGTAAGTGATACATCCCTGAAATCAGGCTTTATAGCCCTGAATTCTAAGCCTGTTTTAGTCAAAGTGGGGCCCCAGGCTAGAGTTAGTAGTGTGGTGTCTACTGCTAACATATTACACCATCACACACAAATATTTAAAGGGAATCTGTCAGCAGGCTTTTGCTACCTCATCTAAGAGCAGCATAAAGTAGGAAAAATATCCTGAATCGAGTGATGTATTACTAAAGGCCACTTCACACACACAGATATCTGAGTCCAATATCTGAACAGATCTCTGGTTGCAGTGAAATCATGGATACATTGCTCCATTTTGTGGCTGTGTACAACATGGAGCAATGTATCCATGATTTCACTGCAACCAGAGATCTGTTCAGATATTGGACTCAGATATCTGTGTGTGTGAAGTGGCCTTTAGTTTACTGAGTGCAGCAGTTGTGACTAGTGATGGGCGAACCCACCGATGTTCGAGCTCGGCGGACCCGGACCGACTCATTAACTGCTCATTAACTTCCTGATTATTGACTGGTGTGGGGCGCAACATCCATTCACAGATACTGTCACAGGCAGCGGGTGTCTGTGATCCACTGTTGGAGCCAGAGCCGTAACCTGGAAACAGCGCATACATTCCAGCATCTGCCCTGCACAGTAGATGCTAGAATGTGTATGGGCTGTTTCCAGATTACTGCACTAGCTCCAGCAGCCAATCACAGATGCCCACTCTCTGTGACAGCAGCTGTGATTGGCTGTTGTGGCCCTCACCCATTGGCCCGGTGTCTGTGATTGGTTGCCATACGCAATGAACCTGACTACATAGTGGTGTAAAAATAATTAAGTAATAAACAAAATGACATAGCGCTTCACTGTATTTTGGATTCTCAGCGCAGATAAAGCGGACAGCTATCAGCTGCCACCCCAAGCTTCCTGACTTTACCTTGTCTGGCAACCAAAATACAGGGAAGCTCATTATTTTTTTTAATTATGTAAATAAATAATTTAAAAAAAAGTGTGGCCTCTGCCCTATTTTTGATTTTCAGCTATAGTGAAACCCAGGCAGCTGGGCGCTGGTATTCTCAATGTGATGAGGCACATAGTTATTGCCCCCCCCCAGGCTAAAAAATAGCAGCTTACAGCCACCCCAGAAATTGGTGAATTCAATAGAAATGTTATTTTCTTGTGCTTTACCCCGCTCTTTCCAACGCCCTGGTGTGGTGGCATCAGGGTGATATAATGGGTTAATGACAGCTGAGTATTGATAGCTTCTCATTTAGCCCAGATTGATAATGTCAAGATTCTAGCATACCCTCCCATTATCAATCCTGTGAGGAAATAGTTAAAAAAAATACCGAGACACAGAGAAAAATCCTTTTTTTAAAATAAATCCCACAAAGCTGTGGATTATGTATCCATATAGATGGCCCACCCTGCGTAGTGCAACACATTACTGCCAAGTACTAAGGGGTTAACCTACCGGTATGCAGATCCAAATTGTAACAGATGTAAGGACTAGCTATGTGGCCGTGCCCCCCCCCCGCCAACAATATGCTCTCAATGAACATAATCTTACAAATACAATTAAAATGACCAATTTCCTAATTTCTAGAATGGCGAGTGTTGAATTTAAAGGGACTCTGCCAGAGACTATAGTATGCCTGTGATATCTCGGGGATGGGTAGGGAAGGCAGCTTTGGGCATGGTCCCTAAGGCTGCTTTCACATTGCGATTTTGTTAAATTCGATGCTGTCCAATTTCCATTGGACAGCATCGGATCCGAATTAGCCCCCATGTTCTCCAATGGGGATCGGATTTGCACTTAATGGCATCCGATTTTCTCTGATCCGATTCTGTCCGATTTTTTTCAGTAGCCAAAACCGTAGTCTGCTGCGATTTTGGCTTCCAAGTGAAAAATTGGATCAAATCGGATCCGATTCGTTCCGATTAAAATAGAATGGTAGTCTATGGGGATCGGATGGGATGGAAAATCGGATCCGATATCGGATGCGAAAATTTGTATTGAGCATGCTCCAAATCCCAGACCGTTCCCAAAACCTCTCCCAGCCCTCCCCAGCCCTCAGTGGGCGGAGTGCCATTTAAATCGGATCCGATAGAAAATGGACCTATGGCATCCGATTTAGTGCATCCGATGCTGTCCGATTTAACAAAATCGCAAAGTGAAAGCAGCCTAATGAGAGAGAAATAAGATCTGAATTTCTGAACCTCTGTCCTCCTTCAAGTACAAGAAGACATAAATACTATATGACTCAGTGTTAAAATCCCAACTAACTTAATTCCAAGTTTATTGACCAGGGTGGATTGGCGATGCGGGGAAATGTCTATATGCAAATACTGTACCTTCAATATGTGACAGTACATAAATTAGCACTTTTGACTTGTTTATTTCACATCATACTGCATATGTGATTCTGTAACTGTTTATTATTAGACAGTTCTTTCAATTCCAGCTCCTGACATGTTGTTTGCAGTTGTCATAACTTTGAATAAAAAAGAAATGTGGCCAAAATTTGAAGAAAGAATGATGAACTCATCGGGTCACACCTGTAGATGAAATATATTGATTGTGACTTAACTCCTTCCAGGCTACTTTTTTGCAGACTCTGTTTTCATCCTCTTCCTCTTCTAAGAGCCTTGACTTATATATTTATTTACATTTAAATCTATACGAAAGCTTTTTTTTATGTGGAACAGGTCGTAGTTCAGAATTCTTGTCGCTCTTCTCTGAACTTGCTTCATTTTGTTGATGTCTTTTAATATGTGGTGCCCATAACTGGACACAGTATTCCGGATGAGATCTGACCAAAGAGGAATAAAGGTCAGAGCCGACGTCAGCACCCAGGCAAGTGTCGGGACCCCGGAGAAGTGAGGGGGGGCCCACTTATCTGTTTGCAGAAGCAAATAGGGAGAATCTGCTCACAGAGAGCTGACATGTCTCCTCTTCTGCACTGGTCTATGTGATCGGTACAGAGCAGGAGAGGAAGGTTAACGGAGCTCAAGGAGGCTAAAGGAGATGTGCAGCTGACGTACTCTCTGTCCTTGGAATCTTCTGCCCAGAAGAACCTTCCAGTCATCTGCCTGATTACATACCTGTAAGAAAGGTCCTGGAAAGTCCTGCAGCTGCTCAACTGCTGCAGCCTCCATGCAACTCCCAGTGGCTCCTCCTTTCTTCTCTGCACAAATCAATTGCTGCAAGATGTGGTAATGTATAATGTGTTTGTGTGAGTGTAACATTAAATGTGTCTCTTGCAGAGCTTTGTATGTTTGTATGTGCATATAGTGTGCATGCAGCAGAGCTGTGTGTGTCTGAATGTGCATGTAGTGTACATGCAGCAGAGCTGTATGTGTGTCTGTATGTGGATGTATGTGTGCATGTAGCAGAGCTGTATGTGTGTCTGTATGCGGATGTAGTGTGCATGTAATAGAGCTGTATGTGTGTTTGTATGCGGATGTAGTTGCATGTAGCAGAGCTGTGTGTGTCTGTATGTGGATGTAGTGTGCATGGAGCAGAGCTTTGTGTGTCTGTATGTACATGTAGTGTGCATACAGCAGAGCTTTGTGTCTGTATGTGCATGTATTGTCAATATGTTCATGTAGCAAAGTTTGTGTGTATATGTTCATGTAGCGGAGCTGTGTTGTGTCCATGTTGAAGGGTCCCACTGAGACTCTTTTGCTCGGGGACCCACAAAAACCTGGATCCAGTGATAATGACTTCATGTGATCTAGACTGTATGCTTCTGTTAATACATACTTGTGTTTGTCTTCTTTGCTGCTGCATCACACTGTTGACTCATGTTTCAGTCTGTGATCTATTAGTATTCAAAGTCTTTTTCACACGTGCTGTTGCTTAGCCCTATTCCTCCAATTCTGTAGATTTTTTTTTTTTTTTCTTTGTCTTGCCCATGTGCAGGACTTTGCAGTTTTACCTGTTACATTCTATTAGTAGCTGTTTATTGTTCCGGCTTGTCTGAATCCTTTCTCAGTATTTTGTAGTGTTGGCTATCCCTCCTAGATTTGCATCGCCGGGATATTTGATTACTTTATTTTCAGTTCCCTCATCTAGATCATTAATAAGAATGTCGAACAACACTGGGGCCAACGCAGAGCCCTGTGTACCCCACTGAAAGCGCTCTTCAAACTGGATGTGCAGCCACTCTGAGTACGATCACTGAACTGAGGGAAATGAGGAGACTGATAACAGTTCTGGCATTCACCAGTACATCTGTGTACAATATCAGTGAATTGGTTTTATACTTTCATTGATTGATAATATCAAACCAAGTTTTTCTCTTTTATATTTTCTCCATTTGGTAAAGGGGGTGATTAAAATGTTTTCAATTTTTTTTTTAAATATTTATTGTTTTCTATCACTTTTCACTTCTATTTTTGTCTCCATATGGGATTGGACTTGTACTGTATACCAAAGCACTGCTGTAATATATGTAATAAAAATCACAATATCCTATGAAACTCAGACACACATGCTATGTCTGGTAGAAGTTAAGGTTTACCTGTCATTTCAGGTGACTTCAACAAATAAGCTATCGTGTGTGTACAAGTGGAATAACACTATTTCGGCTTTTATATGACTTGTATTGTGCAATCTTCTCCTTTGTAGGCTTGATCTCTGATTTTGAGTTCTTTCTGAGTTTGTTGTGAAGACTAGCTGTGGTGATGTCTTTCATCTGCTACACACACAGTGATGAGGGATTTCTGCTCTTCTATCTCCACGTAACACATGTTCAGAAGAAACAGGGCTTCATGGTGGACATCACTGAGCAGTACAGATGTGAATCCAGCACTGGATGAGATTAAAGGGAATCTGCCAGCTGCATTGTCTAGGATGATTTAATGAATCCTGCTTTGAGCAGATGACCCAGGAGGTCCTCACCAACTCTATTCTGTGATGTTCTGATTTTATCCCCCAGCTATTTATATGTACAGCTCTTTCAAAGACAAGTCCAGACATAGCTCTATGTGACCAGTCAGTTTCTTTATTACTGAGTGTTACAGTGTGTGAACTGATAAGTAAATGAGGCTGAAAAGCTCTTTGAAACTATGAAGCCTCTCGCCACTCCAGCTCTATTCCCCACCCAGCGCCGCCTCCTCTTGATTCTACATTTTTGTTACGTTACACTTAGAAACGTAAATGTATTTTATCGGAATTTTACGTGCTTAAGCAACACATAGTAGCAAGTATTTGTGAAGTGTAAAGAACATAATACACTGTTCTCTAAGTAGTTTAAGTTTGAAAATTGTGACATTCATTTATATTCTGCCCCCTGGGTCAATACATTGTAGAACCACCAATTACTTGTGCAAGTTGTATGTCTCTACCGGCTTTGTACATCTAGGGGCTGGCATTTTTGCCCATTCTTCTTTGCATACGAGCTCTAGCTAAGTGAGATTGGATGGAGGCGTCTGTGAACAGCAATTACCCTGTTTCCCCGAAAATAAGAAAGTGTATTATATAGAGCCTTATTGTTCCCAGACAGACTTCTGAGGCCTTCACAGAACCGCTGTAGTTATACTGAGAATAAATGACACACAAGTGGACTCAATTCACTAATGAGGTGACTTCTGGAGGCAACTGGTCACTCAGGACTTGTCTTTGGGGTATCAGTCAATAGGGGGGCTGAATGCAAAGGCACGCCCCAATTTGTAGGTTTATATTGTTAATATATTTAGATAACCATGTATCATTTCTGTTACACTTCACAAATACTTGATCCCTAGTGTTGGCATATCAGATAAAATCTCAACAAAATACATTAAATTGTGTTGGTATAACATGACAAAATGGGGTATGAATACTTTAACAAGGCAGTGTAAATAGTTTGGGGGATGAAATCCTGCTGACAGATTCCCTTTAAACACCAACTCGAAAGTAGCATCATGGATCTGTATGTGTTGATGCCTTTATCCTTCACTTTGCTTTCACTCTCCATTAGACATTAGAGGGCCTGTGGAAGTTCGGGTTCTAGGGGTTCAGTCGGGTTTTAGATACATTTCTATTCTATTGGACCCAAACTTGACCGGAACCTCATTGGAAGTCATTTATTGAGTAATTCTGCTCTCAGCCCACATACAGCCAGCCATAAACAAAGCACTTCCTGAGGAGGGTAGCGTTTTTTCATTTTCTTTTTTGTACACACTACATCAGATAACTGTGCTTTTACCCCCAGTACGAGCCGATCAAACTCTGCAAGCTGCTCAGTCTGGACCGAGCACCAAGTGTGCCCGAGCACAGCGATGCTCGCTCCAGTGGTTCACATACTTAAAGCAGCAGAATGTGAGGACAGAACCACCTGGCCTTTGGATCTCTGCAACTCCTCCAGAGTGACCATGAGCTTCTTGGCTTCTTTTCCAATTAGTGCACATCTTCCTTCTTGGGATGTCAGGTTAGATGGACGGCCATGTCTTGATAGGTTAGATGGACGGCCTTGATAGGTTTGTAGTTGCTCCTTACTCCTTCCATTTTAGGATGTTGGATTGAACAGTTCTCCATGAAATATTCACAGTTTGGGATTTTATAATCTGAGTCTGCTGTACTTTTCTCCACAACTTTATCTCTGACCTGTCTGGTGTGTTCCTTGGTTTCCCTGATGCTGTGTGATCCCTAATGTTCCCAAACAAACCTCTGAGGTTTTCACAAACAGCTGTAGTTATACTAAGAATAAATTACACACAGGTGGACTCAATATACTAATTAGGTGACTTCTGGAGGCAACTGGTCACTCTGGATTTGTTTTAGTGCTATCAGACAATTGGGGGGCTGAATGCAAAAACACGCTCCAATTTTTAGGTTTATATTTTTAATATTTTTTGAAAACCATGTATAATTTCCATTACACTTCACGAATACTTGATCCTAAAGCCCCCATCACACATAACGAGATTGTTAGCGAGATCGTTAAGTCCCAGATTTTGTGACGTAATAGTGATCTCGCTAACAATCTCGTTATGTGTGACACTTAGCAGCGATCAGGTCCCTGCTGTGAGATCGCTGATCGTTACAAAGTGCTCTGGGTCATTTTTAGGTTGTTCGTCTCCCGCTGGGAACGCTGCATTGCTGTGTTTGAAAGGGACAACGATCAACGATCTCAATACTACGCCCAAGAGTGACAATTCCCAACGACCTCATATCATTCCGGATCGTTGCTGAAGTTGCTGGTGAGATCTGATTGTTTGACATCTCACCAGCGATCCCAAAGTGACGCACCAGCGATCCCTAAGGATCGTTATAGTTGTCGGGATCGCTGTTGCGCTGTTGTGTGTGACGAAAGCTTTAGTGTTGGTATATCACATACAATCTCAACAAAATACATCACAATTTGTTGGGTTCACATGAAAAAATAGGATATGAATACTTTATCAAGGCTGTAAATAGTTTGGGGCATTAAATCCTGCTGACAGATTCCCTTTAAACACCAACTAGAAAGTAGCATCATGGATCTGTATGTGTTGATGCATTTATCCTTCACTTTGCTTTCACTCTCCATTAGACATTAGCGGACCTGTGGAAGTTCGGGTTCTAGGGGTTCAGCCAGGCTTCAGATAAAGTTCTGTTCTGGACCCAAACTTGACCAGAACCTCATTGTAAGTCATTGTTTGAGTAGTTCTGCTCTCTGCCCACATACAGCCAGCCATAAACAAAGCACTTCTGGGGAAGGGTAGCGTTTTTTCATTTTCTTTTTTGTACACACTACATCTGATAACTCTGCTTTTACCCCCAGTACGAGCCGATCAAACACTGCAAGCGGTTTACACTGGGCTGAGCACCGAGTGTACCCGAGCACCAAGTGTACCCGAGCACAGCGATGCTCGCTCCAGTGGTTCACATACTTAAAGTACCCGAACTTGAACACTGATTTTTTTGTAAAGTTTGTGTTTGGCATGAGCATTGGACTTTAAAGTTGGGTCCGCTACTCTTTACTCCCCACCCTTCTCTTTTTCCAGTGGCCGGGGGATCCTGTGTCTGGCCAGCCATTTACCTCTAGCAAAACGAGCTACTCTTGATTCATTTCAATCTTGCTCGGAGCATCTCTCATCTCTTGCTTATCTGGTGGCTTTTTTAACATCCATAAGCCCAACAGGTTATATGGAGAGTGGCTGTATTAATGAGATCGTCCAATAATGTGTTAGCTTTCAAAGTTTTCAAAATACATCTATTTTCCCAAAGAAACTGGATGTCAATAAAGGTTGAAGTAAGTGATTTTACACACTATGGGCCCCTCTATAGTAACTGAGTCCCAGTAAGATGCAATCACTTACCAGCTGGATGAGCGCGGATTGACCACCTTTCATACGCCCATTTACCCATTTGAGCCATGACAGGTGCACTTTAAAAACAAGAAAAACAGAAAGTCGATGAGCAGGGCCAGTATGATTTATAGTATGTAATTTATCAATAAACTTCCTATTCCAGTCCCCATTGAGTAACATAGTCTATCATTTAACCTGCTGGGTGGAAACCATTTTCAAAGATCATATAAGTCGACACTCGAGAGCATTTGGTTTAATTATACATAACTCACATGACTGAATAGAAGTGGCGTGTCATTCACTTAACTTAATGGAATTGCTTCAGAACTCATTGGCAGCAAAGAAAATGTAATATCCTCTGGTCACTGTGTGTATATAGGCCTAACTGACGCTAACCTCATTATACCAATTATAAAAAGAAAAGAAATCTTCTCCAATCTTAATTGGATATCCAAGACTTTGAAGCAAATAAAACTGTGCCTAAGCACTAACAGGCAGGTAGTTACTAACTACCTGTCTGCATTCTTCGCTGGCACAGAGCAGTCACAGATCGCTCCTACCAGCGATTTCCTGCTTCTTCTGATATCACATCAACAGAGCGGCGGCTTTTTTTGACTCTGCTCTGTTGACAAGGCGGGATTCCTGACGTCATGCTGATTGACAGCCAGATCTCCGCTGCCTAACAGGAGGAGCCAGCTGTCAATCAGCATGATGTTGGCTGTCCCATTCTGTGAGCAGAGCGGAAAAGAATCCACCGCGCTGTTGAGGTGATGACAGCCGACGCAGCTGAATCGCTGGCAGGAGCGATCTGTGACCGCTCTGTGCCAGCGAAGAATGGTATCGGGCACAACAGGCGGGTAGTTGGTAATTACCTGCCTGTTAATGGTTTGGCACATATTTATTTATTTTTACAAAGTCCTGGATATCTCTTTTAACCCCTTAATGCCTACTGTTGCTACCAGTTCAATTAATTTGTATGCATATTAGATTTTAATTCAGGAGTTAAGGTTTTAAGTACAGTGGGATTTTTAATTCAGTACGTTAATTCTTGATTATAGGCTACCGGCCACCTCTGCAGTGTATGAGGGTGGCCGGGTTCCTAGGCCAGAAGCTTTAGAATGTGCATGTGCAGCACTGAAGCTTTTTGGATCAGCCCTCCTGCACTCCTCCAGTGCTGCAAAGTCAAAGCTGCCTCTGCCTGAATCCTACCATAGGTCACAGTGTGGGCCATTGGCGCAATCATGCTGTTGATCGGTATGGTCTGTTTAAAGCATGCAGACCCTCCGGCACCCAGGGTGAAGAGTGGTGGTCTCCTGAAAAAAGAGCACAAGAAAAACCAGTTACTGATCATCAGTTGTGTATTATTAGCTTTGGCATAATTACCATAGAGGCAAATAACTTCTATGGGCTTTGAGATACCGTAATATTAAGATCAAGCAAAATCATTGAGAGACAAGGGAACATTGGCCAACCTAAGACCCCCCGACAACAGGTTCCCCTTCCATTTGGCTTTATTTACACTACATTTAGGTACTGTACATAGCTGTAGACATCTTCCATTGAATCCTGTTTACAAAAATTAGACCATTGAGACAGACAGACGTTTTTGTTATATGTTTGGTTAAAAACTGCAAAAACATTTAGAGGATTTACAGCATTATGCAGCAAATGTAAGGCCACTAATAATTTCAGACTGTCATTATTGAGCACGCTGGATACATCACCAGTATGGATTTTTAGGTTACTGGAATAGCCAAAAGTTTCTTATTTCATAGTGTGGTTGTCTTATAGAGGGGATTCTATAATGGTCATACCCTTTAATCTGAGAGCGGCAGTCCTCTCTGCCTTTTCTGCCTACTGGCAAACATCTCTCTTAGCTGAGCTTGGCTTTAGATGGCATATAACATATTGTTATCCTGACTATTGGCCATCCATGTAACACATAGACAGACTTAGTTAACCAAAGTGAGAGCCACTGCCCTTCATCAGCTCCTTGCTCTGTATTCTATATGGGGGCTCTTGACATTTATATGTTTTAATAAGATTTGATAGATTCCCTTTAAATCACCTATCGCTATATACTATAATTGTTTCTAAATGTCAAGAAAGCTTAAAGTCGGGACAGAGACCAGGGCTGCGGAGTTGGAGTCATGGAGTCGGAGTCCATTTTGGTAGAGTCGGATTCAGAGAAACTGAAGGAGGTTGGATGTTTGGCTTACTGACTTTATAGCCATGGTTATATGGAGTCGAGTTAAGCTGTCCGTTTTTGGTGGAGCTGGATTCAGATTCAGGGAATTGAGGAGTCTGCTGTTTGGCTTACCGATGCCACAGCCCTGGCAGAGACCCTGATTCCAGTGCAGGATCACTTACAGGGCATCATTCCTTTGCAGTTTTATCTACTGCAGCTGTGCTAGTCCTCTCAATGATGAGCTCTGTGTAACCCTGCCCACAGCAGTGATTGACAGCTTTGTAGATGCACTGTGCATAGGCTGGAAGCTACCAATCAGGTGGTAGACAGGATTGCCAAAGCTCATGAATATTGAGTACTTCTTGGCAGGAGCTTACCACTGAGAAGACTAGCAGAGCTGCTGCATATAACACAGCATAGAAGCCCAATAATTGACATACCCATACTTCATGCTTCACGCAGATGGGGCAGCATAAATCTGGAGACAAATTCTCTTTAATGAATTAGAATCTGAGCCCATTGAAAGGTGTGTGGGTCCTCAGTTGGGTCAACCTGACCCCTATATGAATAATGGTTCATCAATCCCATCCCCCACCTAACAATTTCTTCTTTCTGTTCTTTCTATAATCGTCCCCCTTAAACTTATTAGCAGCTGAAAAGAACATTTGCAGTAAGCTTTAAAATGAAGATTATTTCTGCTTTGTAAGTGTTACTCAGCATATCCAGATTTATGTATTGCTGCTGTTATTTTTTAAGATGTAAAAGGGATTAAAAGCACAGTTGCTAGTTGTAACATATATTTAAGTTAAGTAAATGCAGCCATTAGTCACGCAGAACATTCTTGAAAGGATGAGAAATCTTTTTGATGAAATACCTAATAAATATGGTTAACACAGTCATTTACATTACTCACAGCTGTTTGCAAAAGTAAACCAGGCTAATATCCAAGCAAAGTAATGCAGTGTCGCTAACAATGTGTCCGCAGATTATATATAGGACCTGAAGGTCTAATGTAATTTATACAGATAGTAGAAGGCAGCTGGAAATGGTGACCCTGTGAAAGAAAAAAAATAAACTTTTTATGTAGGCGTTTAATGATTCCGCTAATCAGTGGTTCTGGACCTTCTTACCTTTGTCAAAGCCAGAAGATATTGTTCACCCCTCTATCCCCCGCAGCATTTTATATTTTTATCAGAAGTGATACATAGGGTGGAAAATGCATTAATGCATTAATCTACGCCACAGTCCGGTAGTGAGAGATGGAAATGAGAAAGACTAAAGGGATCAATTCCTTAAGATTGTCATTGCGCGCACCAGTCTTTATGTAGGGCTCGCTGAGGAGAGATGAGCCAAATTCATTAATACATGCCCGCCTCTTGATGAATTTGGCACATCCTCTTGGTAGCCTTTGCCTTGGTTCGCCCCAACAGTAATGCTACTCCAATCAGGCACTGGATAGCAGTGTTTCTGGTGTACAAAAATGCTGGTACATTTGCTGAATACGAAGGTTGTAGTCATGCCCCATCCTTCCCCCGGCGTTTCACCAGCCAGTTTGGCGTAGTTGCTTGATAACTCCAAAAGTGGTTAGTTTTTGCTAAGCTCCACTTTGTGCAAAAATGTTGTACCTTTTCAAAAGAGTGTTCTGGTATAAATGTTTTAATGAGTTGCCTATTCGCTGTCATTTATGATGGTTTGTATTATTTAATTTGAGAAAGTCAAAAGTGTAGTAAGGTTACCTAAATAAGGGTACCAGGAAAGGGAAAAGGTTAGTAGGAGACGGTAGTGGAAATGGTAAGTGCCCGATTATCTCTGTGTCCTACCTTTACTTCATCCACACACTCAAGCATAGTCCATAGATTGCTGTAAAGGCCCAGTTACACGGCACGACATTGAAACGATGTCGGCAACGATCTCGGGGGCGCGCGGTCATTTTTGGCATCATTTCAACATCGCTGGTGAGATGTCAGACATCTAGATATCGTGGACAACTCACCAGTGATGTTGTGAGCAGGGATCGTTCGCCAACCCCGCGAAGGATCCCTGCCTATTGCTGTGAATGGGCGAAGTCGTCCATGACATCGTTATCGCAGTTCAAACAGAACAATGCAGCAGGTTGCTGGAGTTGAGATAGTCAGGTTTACCAACATGTTGATAAACTGTCAGCTCTGATCCAACGATTTATCGTTGCAACTTGCCAGAGTCGCACGCAACGACATCGCTGGTACGCCTCCAAACCCGTGACGTATCAGCAATGTCGTGCCTTTACACCTCCAAATAACAGTACCATTCAATAAGGTCACCTTTTTGAGTTCACCAGGAACATATGGCTGCTGATGTTGACTGTCTCCTGAAGGTGGCGCTCTCAGGTCCAAAAGCAACTGGAGTTTCAAGGATCAGTTACAAATATGGTGGCACGTTCTCCATGGTTTCAAGTATTCTGAAAACGCAGGCTATTCAAATGGACAGCTAAAATCAAGAGGTCTCAGGTTTTTTTCTTAGCGCAGTGTTTCTTTGGTCTGCAAAGACTCCTCCTTCCTGACCGATCCAATATCCTTAGCTCCTCCCTTTTCTCCTCCCATTAGAATTTTTGATTCAGCACTTTACAACCCAAAAAATAAACCTTGAATTGACTTGAGATCATGAGCTTACAAGTCTGTAAAGCAGCAGGATTTCCATGTAAAGTGGATCTATACAAAGCTCAGGACTGAAATTATAACCTATCCACTTGTGCTTTTGCATCTGGGGGATTTTGTAGAATATGTGAGTGCCGAGAAGGCTAAAAGTCTCTGACACTTTGCTTTTCGTATACATTTCAGAAGGATTATGCAGCACAAATAAAAACAGATTAGCTGACTATAATTGTATGTGGTTAGCATCCCATGACGTACCCATAATGGTGCAACATTTAGTTAATTAGTTAGGTAATTCTAATACGAGTGCTCCCTAGAAAGCAATTAGCTATTTAAAACAAACTAATTTTTAATGCCATGTGCTTTCCAAGATTGGTTTTCCAACATGAATAATTGACTGAAATGTGTTTTTCACATGTGGTTGGAGAATGTCTGGTTTGCTCTTTCTTTGACATTGACTGTAAGTAAACATCAGTAATCAAAAGACATCTGCCAAAGTCCGTATGTTCCTCCATTTATAAACTTAGAGGACTTTTAGGATTCAAGTAAGCCAAAATGGCTGTACACTCAAGTAATCTGGAAAACTATTAGTGGGGAGTTTGTCTAAGGTCAAGCCACGTCTCATGGGGGTTTCCACCTTTTTAGAAGTGATGCCATGTCACTTGGTTATAACCTAACATCTTGGTCCAGGGGTTCGAATGAAATGATTCCTGTTAGCGTGATGGTTGAGCATGGGGAAGTGGACCCACTGGGCTGAGGCACGGATCTTGACTTGGACAGGCATGACTAAGTCGCTACTTCTTCTACTCTGGAGATGGCTCCGATGGAGACTGGGATGAGGTTAGGTACAGTCATTGGAAAAAGCTGGTGCAACCTGGATGGCTGATAAGACGGGTTCAACGGGTATGGTAGCAGGGTTGGTGCAGGTTGGTGCAGTCGATATGATGGCAGGGCTAGTTCAGACTGGTGCAGTGGGTATGACAGCAGGATTGGCTCAGGTCACTGCTTGTTGGTACAGCGGTACTAGAAAACACACTCAAGATAGGTAATGCATGAGACTCTGGAACCGTCAGAGGGATCGGAGACCTGATGACTAGCAGTTTGTCTGTAGGCATAGACCACATTACTCAGGCACTTACCATAAGAGGAAGGTACCTTAAATACTGTGTGCTTCTTCTGTGTGGCATAGGCTGAGAAACACTTCCAGGTAGGGCACGCTGGCTCTTTTAGAACAGTGGGTGTGTCACGCGTGCGGTACCTAAGCACGCTACTGGAAGCGGAAGCCCTGTGCAGGGTACAGGCCCCTTTAGGCAGAAGACAGAGCTTGGGAAGATGCTGCTGGACTGCCAGATGGGTGAGTGTATTGATTATGACGGTCTCCCTGCCACGGAGACATCGTCGGATAGTACATTTATGAGCCTCAAAATAAAAGAATTAATAAAAGTCTCTGCTCCATCACATTTTTTCCTACAAAGAAGCCGGTAAAAAAAATGAAATTTCTGGGCCTTGGTCTCTGCAGTTTCGTGATTGGCAATGGTGCAAAGGTCAGGCATTCATCAAAGGAAATGTTATGGTATAGCCTAGGAATATAGCATTACATTATACACTAGAAATACAGCTTTATTGAAGTTGTAAAATATCCACATCCTATAAAATTAACAGTATCAACTCTCAGCACCAAGCAAACTTGTGATGTAGTTTTATTGATTTTGCCGAAGTTATTTAAGACTTTTAGAAATCTTAAGTGACTTTATTGGTTTAATTGAGTGGCGGAAAAATGGTTTGGCCTATATTGGAATCGCAGTATCCACCAAGACTTTTTTAGATTTGTACCCTCATTTCTAAATTATAAAGGGCACTCCCTTTTTAAGCATTTATGACAAAATCGTAAAATACGCCATATATAACTGGAGTCCCATCTTTGGAACTTTTTAGTGACCTTCATTCCTTGATTCTTCTCTGGACTTTCATACACATTAGAGAGCTGTCAACTGAATGATGGTAGACGTTCAGCCGAGCGATCTTGTGCTCTCTCCTAGCTTATCTCCTGGAGACCATATATTTGGCAGTCCTATTTCGGAAATACTGGATCCATATTTCCCCCGACAATCAATTGTACTGGGCCCATGTACACAGTAAAGTGTTGGCCAAATCTGTTAATATCGGTGTGTACGGTGACATTTGTCACTTGTATGGGGATTTATTAGGCTTTCTTAGTGTTTTGATTACTCACAGATATCAGTGGAGAGTTTTTTTGGATTACAGATTTTTACATTCGTAAGAGAAAGGAAGATCGAAATCTATGGAGGTTTCACAGGTGATTATATTTCTCTGGAGTCCCGAAAAATTCAATTTTTCAGTTGATTTCAGAAGTCAAGCAATATATGGTGTCTTTTAAGAGTGTTTGAATTTATTTAATAGATTTAAATGCTAGTCACTGTTTAACAAGGGATTTCTATTTAAAGGGATCTTCCACTACTTGGACAAACCCTCTTCACTCCCCATGTTTGGCCCCCCTTAAAATAAATAAGCTTATACTTATCTCCCATGTTGGCGCCCTTCCGGGAGTACTGGCACTCTCACATGACTGCCATGAGGTTTTTACATCATGCGAGCTCCAGGTCCAATCGCCACCGGCTTCACTAATAAGTAATCAACAGGATGTGAGAGCTGCGCCAGCTGCGCACTTCCTGCTGATTACTTACACGCCCAAAGGTGGGGACAGTGAAGCTGACGCGGGCTCGTAACAAATAAAAAAGCCAAGAAGCCAGCGCTGCCTGAGGTTAGCACCAATACAAAAAGTGCATATCCACATAATAATTTCTAGCTGTACTTTAAACTGAGACATTTAGCAAACAATTGATCCATTATTTGAGCTATACCCCCCACGTCACGGCATTCTCAGGTGGGGCAGTCCTACTTACGTAAACTATGGGAACACTAACGCTAACACCACTGGAATGCTACCATGACAGGAGATGAGTATAGGCTTTGTTGTTCTGTAACAGAGCCAAACATGGTGGATTAGAAGGGGTTGCCCTAGTAGTGGACAACTTATTTAATTATGGCTGACTTGTTTATGATGATTCCGCTGTCTCGGATAAGTATGGACACAGCCTACCAAGATAAGTGGGCTTGTACAAGGTTAGAACAACAGGCTTTAATTCAAATATAGCGCCGCACCTATACATGGACTATGTGCGGCATTGCAGTTCAGCCACATTTACTTCATTGGAGCGAAGTGCAGTGCCAGGAGCAACAATTGGCACTTGTGGTGCTGTCTCTGGACAAAACAGACATGTCTTTCTAATCCTGTATAACCCTGATTATTCTCAACTGTTAGGGTACCGTCACACTTGGCGATGCACCAGCAATCCCGACAGCGATCCGACCTGCCGGGATTGCTGCTGCGTCGCTGTCGGGATCGCTGGTGAGATGTCAAACAGTAAGATCTCACCAGCGACGCAGCAATGATCCGGAATGATATGGAGGTCGTTGGGACCCTGTTTCTCAGACCTGTAGTATTGAGGTCGTTGGTCGTTGTCCCCGTCAAACACAGCGATGCATGCTGCCCAGCGGGACCTCAACGATCAAAAAATGGTCCAGGCGACTCTGACACGACCAGCGATCTCACAGCGGGGCTTGATCGCTGCTACGTGTCACACAAAGCGAGATCGCTGGCGAGGTCGGTGTTGCGTCACATAATTTGTGACTCTGCAGCGATCTCGTTTAGTGTGACGGGGGCTTAAAAGATGTTGTACACTACTTGGGCAGCCTCTTCTTAATTCCTGTAGCCACCTATAAATAAAATACCCCTTATATTGCCACATCTATCCTGGTGGTAAGAATAGGATTTTTTTTCCATTACACAGGTAATACATCATTTAGATGAGTAGATAAACAGTGAATAAGATTTCATAGGAACACTGTTTTCGATTATCTGCCCATGTAAACATGCACCCATCACCCAGTGTAAATGGTAAATGAACTTCTTATAAGAAGTTACCTATACCTGATACTGTATGGGTACAGACAGAACATGATAGCAGTTGTTCTATCTCCATTATTGTTCCTTGGTCCCTGTAAACAGGCCGGTAAACAAGTCTAATGACTTGCATATAGTTGTTCAATGCTTGTTAAGAAGAATCTGTCACCAGGTTTTTACTATTCCATCTGAGAGCAGCATGATGTAGGGGTAGAGACCCTGATCCCAGCAATGTGTCACTTACTGGGCTGCTTTCTGTCATTTTGATAAAATTCCTGTTTTATCTGCTGCAGAACTAGCAGTTCTCTGGATGCTGAGCTCTGTATCACCACGTCCACACCACTGATTGGCTGATTTGTAGTAATAATCTCCTCCTGATGATAGTGATTTTATATAAAGTACACTTTTCAAGCCCAGTAACTGATATACTGCTGGAATCAGGATCTCTGTCTCTAGGTTATGCTGCTCTCAGTTTAGGTGGTAAAAATCTGCTGACATATTCCCTTTACTGGTTTATTGACAGGCTGAAAGCCATAACTAAAGGCCCCATCACACGTGTCAACCAAGGCTGCAATGTCGGAAGCAACGTGCGGGTGCGCTGTCGCTTCCGACATCGCAGCCTTGGTGTCACACGGCGGGATGTTGCCGGTGACGCTGCAGCGATGCAGGTGGAGCTATCGCTCGCTGGGCTGGGATCAACCCAGCGAGCGATCCGCAGCAATGATGCGGTATAGGCTGGATCGCCGCCAACATCGCTATTGCGGTGTCAGACGGCGCGATCCAGCCTAATCGCTGGTTGCAGATTGACAGGTTTACGTTCATCCTCGTAAACCTGTCAACTTGCGACCAGCGATAAATCGCAGTTGTCACACAGCACGACGCACTTGCGATATCGCTAGCGACATCACTGATGCGTCACTTTTCGGCGATGTCGCTAGCGACATTGACACGTGTGACACGGCCTTTACTGTTGAGCACTAGTGTTGAGCTTGGATTGTAGAAAGGAGCATATGTTGATAGGCCGAGCTGCAGGGACCCCAGAGACCCCATTCTGGTGTGAATTCAGCAGTTGATCACCCTTCTGATCATCATTTATCACCTTTGCAGTGGTTGGTTTTCTACCATACAATTTTTTGCATTAATAGCAGAACACCTTTAATTCTTTATATCAGGTTTGTTTTAACATTACAGATGCAAATCATATGCATGCAGGTAGCTGAATGTGTCGGAAGTCACACACTGCATCCCGTGCGCAGATACATATTTAAATGTCATTTGCATAATGTTTTATCCAGCACCGCAACCTCTAGTTCATCATCTTCATTTCTATTGTTTTCTGATGCAGAAATCTCGTTTTTCTCCAATTACCTGACATAGTTCTTGTAAGAAGAGGCTTGAAGCACTTATCTAGATGAGACTCTGGCATTCCTGTCCTTTACTGCCTCCGTCGTACCTGTGTAGGGCATGTAGTACAGTACCGGGGATTACATGGATGTCGTAGTATCATGACTTTGTGCTATACTACAGACCATCTCCAACCTCTTATGGGCGGCAGACAAGGATTGCAAATCCTGAGCGTCGTCAGATCATTTATAATGCAGGAAATATGGCAAAACCCCATATAGTAAGGTGAAATGATCTGGGCGACCAGGTGACGGTAAATGCAGCCTCATTAGGGGCAGTATGGCTGACCATGATGACCGTCAGACAGCTACTTGAAGGTAACATTTTGAAGCTCAGGCATGCAGAGGGTTATTTCACTTGGACATTGGGGACCTCATTTATGGTTATACTTTATTGTTTACCACTTTTCTCACATCTACAGGAAATCCCTTATGTAAGTGGAATAACGCACCTCGAAGCAGATCTGGCTAAAAGTAATCAAGAGCCGTCAAATGTCGACCATCTGCAAGAGCTTGTATTTTCTCCTATCCATGCACCTATTATGGCTATGGGAACTCAGACTGGAAGGTAAGACTAAAGCTTTCCCCCCACTGGCAATAATGTAGATAGTCACCATGCATGAGTTCAGCGCAGGTCACTTACGGCATGCTGAGGTCAAGATTGGTAGATGTCACTCAGCGCTAGCCTCCGTCACAGTGACGTTGGTCATACACATTAGATAGTATCTGTGTATGAGAATAGCCCAACTCTCCCCCATTGTCTCCGGTTGGAGACACTGGGATTAGGCATGCCATATTTTGACATGTCTGATCCTTTCCTGCCCTGAAAATAATCTGTAGCTGTAGGCCTACCTATACCATGACACTGTGGGTGGTGAAGTGTTCCAGCAGCTGAGACCTGGCTATAAGGAAAGTAACTGGGAACTCGGCTCATTAAGTGGATGTCTACGTGCTATAGACTTTGGACACCATGTGGTGCAATATACAATAAGAACTGCTTATTGGACCATTTTTTAAAGGGAATCTGTCAGTAGGATCAACCCTCGTAAGCCGCCTATATGGACACACAGGTCATTGGAAGCTGAATAAAATTACTCCTTAATGTTTGTGATCCGATGTCTTTTTCCAGACAAATCCAAATTTTTCTTAATATGTAAATGAGCTGTTAAGATCGATGGAGCGGACATGGATCTACCTGAGAATTCGGCTTCAGAGATTATTATAGGGGAGCGTTAACAGTGTGACACACAGATCTGGACAGCGGGCTGTCAGTTATTACATGTCTCACACTGGTAACTTCCGCTTTTAATCATTTCTGGAAGCAGATTCTCAGGGAGATCTGTGTCCAACCCATAGATCTTAACAGCTCATTTACATAATAAGAAAAATCTGGACTAAATCATCTGATTACAATATCAGGGTGTCCAGACCTGGCAATACATTTGGGACAGAGCATCCAAAACCTCCATATGCACACTTTATAAGGAAAACCAATATAAGCTCATGATGTTTTGGTATCACACCCCAGAATTCCTTCATAAACTAAACCCCCTCCTACCTGACACTTGCTGGAGGTGTCGTAGAGATGTGGGCGACCTGCTCCATATCTTTTGGTCATGTCCAAGAATAAGGGAATTCTGGAGTTCTGTTAAGGTACCTTTACACGCCGCGACGGCAGGCTGGATACATCCCGCTACTTCACGTGCACGAGCATGCTCAAACGGTTACAAACGGTCAACGCATCACCTTTACACGCCGCCACAAGATGCGCTACGCCACGCTACATCTATAGCTAGCTACATCGCCGGGTGTCTCAAGTAGCCAGCTGTAGCTCATTTACACACCGCTATAACCAGCTACTATGGGTGGACCTGGTGCAGCAGGGCCAGCACATAGGCGTGCCACAATTGTGGATTACGAGCCGTCCGTACGCTGATAGGACGAAGCAATAACATCCTGATTGGGCAGGCAACGCAGGAGGCTGAGTAATACAGCACTCTCGAGCGATTGTGTAGTGTGACTCGTCAGCTCCTTAAATATGCCTCCCTATGCAGCGACTACCAATCGTCATGCAGCAGCTTCCACCAATGATCGCACATGGGGCGCGGTAACACGGAGCCAGGGTCACGCCTTAGCTACATTGCATCTACATCGCAGGCTGTCCAGAGTTGCCTTCCGTTGCTTCTTTACACGCCGATACAGCTCGCTACCATCGGCGATGTAGCCATCAGTTTTCGAGCAGAGCTAGGAAACAGATGTATCTGTTGCCGGCTGTAGCGTCACGTCTTCAGACGCCGCTATGACGGGCTACATTGGCGCTACAAGCTACATTTGTAGCCTGTAGCGGGATGTATCCAGCCTGCCGTCGCGGCGTGTAAAGGTACCTTAAGAGATCTTATTACGCGGATTCTGTATGTTGATATGGAACCGGATCCAATGGTATACCTTCTCAATGCACACACTGGACAGGTGGGCAAGCTGGCCTCTAAGCTTCTTCTGCATATCCTTACTGCAGCCAGATGTTTGATTGCCCTCTTCTGGAGGAGATTAGAGCCACCTTCCCTCAGGGATTTGTTCACTAGGTTGTTGGACATCAGAAGGATGGAATATCTGACAGCCTTGTTGGCGGCTAGAGTCGACCAATTCAATCAGGTCTGGGCCCCATGGGACTACTTTGCTGCCCAGGAGGGTATTTAGGGACGAGGCAGTTTCCCTGGCCCTGGGAGGCACTACTCCCTGAACCCTTCCTTCCCTACTTTTTCTCCTCCATTCCAGCCCCCCCCTCTTCACCCCCTTCCCTATCCGCCCACCTGCTGCTCTATTCCCTGTTGTATCCCTCTTAGTTTTTATGGTTGTTATTACTTCACCTGTCCCCCATCTGTTATTATTTGATGTTTTAGGGAGGAGAGTATAATCGGTAACCCTCCGTACCTGGAAGTTCCTTTTCTGGGAAATATTCCAGAATATACTGACTACTTGGAAGTGGTAGAACGCCACCACCAAGGACTTGAAACATATTTGGCGATATGGACGCTAAACTCCTAAGTATTTCACCTTAAAAATACCACTACCTACTTTACATGACTCCCTCCTCCTATCTTGTTGTAATATCGCAATTTATTTGACGGTATACTGTTTTTTCTTGTATTATATAAAACTCAATAAAAATTTATAGTTGGAAAAAAAAAAAAATATCAGGGTGTCATTTTATTAAGCTTCCTATGACCTACTGGACATGTTCATATAGGCGGATTAGGGGAAGTTGACAGATTCCCTTTGACAGCAGGTACAGTTGTGGCCAAAAGTTTTGACACCCCTGCAATTCTGTCAGATAATACTCAGTTTCTCCCTGAAAATGATTGCAATCACAAATTCTTTGGTATTATTATCTTCATTTAATTTGTCTTCAATGAAAAAACACAAAAAGAATTGACCTAAAGCCAAATTGGATATAATTTCACACCAAACATAAAAAAGGGGGTGGACAAAAGTATTGACACTGTTAGAAAAATCATGTGATGCTTCTCTAATTTGTGTAATTAACAGCACCTGTAACTTACCTGTGGCACCTAACAGGTGTTGGCAATAACTAAATCACACTTGCAGCCAGTTGACATGGATTAAAGTTGACTCAACCTCTGTCCTGTGTCCTTGTGTGTACCACATTGAGCATGGAGAAAATAAAGAACACCAAAGAACTGTCTGAGGACTTGAGAAACCAAATTGTGAGGAAGCATGAGCAATCTCAAGGCTACAAGTAAATCTCCAAAGACCTGAATGTTCCTGTGTCTACCGTGCGCAGTGTCATCAAGACGTTTAAAGCCCATGGCACTGTGGCTAACCTTCCTAGATGTGGACGGAAAAGAAAAATTGACGAGACATTTCAAGGCAAGATTGTGCGGATGGTGGATAAAGAACCTCGACTAACATCCAAACAAGTTCAAGCTGCCCTGCAGTCCGAGGGTACAACAGTGTCAACCCGTACTATCCGTCGGCATCTGAATGAAAAGGGACTGTATGGTAGGATACCCAGGAAGACCCCACTGCTTACCCCGAGACATAAAAAAGCAAGGCTGGAGTTTGCCAAAACTTACCTGAGAAAGCCTACAACATTTTGGAAGAATGTTCTCTGGTCAGATGAGACAAAAGTAGAGCTTTTTGGGCAAATTAAGTGAAGATAATAATACCAAAGAATTTGTGATTGCAATCATTTTCAGGAAGAAACTGAGTATTATCTGACAGAATTGCAGGGAGTCAATACTTTTGGCCAACACTGTACATGTTCATATAGGCGGATTAGGGGAAGTTGACAGATTCCCTTTGACAGCATGTAAATGGCAGACATAGTTCATTTAGATCATCTATACAATGAAGGTGATTTTTAATGGTGTACCAACTATTTCATGTAATATTAATACATCATGTACCCGTCGTAATTCCATAATAATCAATAGTGACCAAGCAGAATAATCTTGGATATTAGTGTTCAATTTCACAACCAACTACTCTATTAACGTGCTGCCTGGACGTCATCTGAGGACAGATTTTCTTATTACTTATGATAAAGTATCTGTAATTGTTGTGTAGTTCTGAGTGTGTACCTGGGAGGAGGTCAGATATGGAGGAACGCACCGACAGCAGAAATAGCAGCTTCCATGTGTTCCTGCAGGGCGCCAAGGACAGCGACTCTCAGTCTGTTCAGTTTGAGCCAGTATTGTGTGCTGTACATGAGCTCCGCTGCACCATGTCACTTACAGCATCCACATCCGGATGTTCCCTAGAACGGGGTCATTTGTGTCTTATTTTCCCCTGAACAGACATGTTTGTCTGAATAGGGATAATCATTATAATGAACGTGTCGTCGGAAAAAGACTGATTCTGTAAATTAAGTTTAGTGATGAGCTTATCTAGCAAAATTTTAATTCACCTGTTTGCCTGGATTTTCCTGGGAAATTTGATTAGCAGAAATCTTATATTTTCTATGAATTAAACGTCCCTTATTATGCAATAGAATAGAAGAAACAAGTCACCATTGCTCAAGAGCCACCTGAAGGCCATTAAAATAAAAATTAAACTATGCTACGTGGTCTCCTTAGATGAGGGATCTTACCACAGTTGGGGATGTGGGCAGCGCTTGGTAGGGGGGTCTGCACTCCTAATAGGAGAAAGTGATATTTTTAGGATGCTATTTTATATTTTCAGCACACCTTTTGATCACTTTTTTTAAACATTTTTTGGTTGTGGTCTTCTAGTAACCATATAGTAATTTTGGCCAACATCTTGTAGTAATGTGCCACATCCTACCCTAGATCTTGTAGTAATGTACCCCATTTTGTAGTAATGTCACCCATCCTGCTCCCTTTCTAATAATGCCCTACCTTGCTCCCCTTATTGTAGCAATGCCCACATCCTGGTCCCGATCTTGTAGTAATGCCCCCATTGTGGTCCTGATCTTTTAGTAATGTGCCCCTTCTTGTAGTAATGTCACACATCCTGGTCCCCTTCTAATAATAAACAAGAAAAGACTGTGGCACTCATCCTATGTGTACTGGTGTGCGCTGAAACACTATACAAAGTAACAAAAAGTCAGTTTTGTTACATATAGTGTTTCAGTGTGCACCAGTACACATAGGATGAGTGCCACAATAGTTTCTTGTTTAGAATATGGGGTCACACCCTCTGTAGTGTACCTTCCCCCACTAGCCACAAGGTGCTGTTGTCCCTGTTATCAGGTCTGCTGCTTGCCCATTTCAAGAGAGGTTTTTAATCCAGAGGGAGGCTGAGACTTATAATACAGGTATGAAGGTAGGCTAGGACCCAGTACAGGGGACACGCCTCAACGTGGCTACTGGGCAGTCATACACATGGACATATGTACTAACTAAGTGTCTCCATTTTTCATAGCTCCCTAGCTGTAGTGATATCTAGATTCAAATAGCGTGACCCTAGTGTTGAGTACAGCTGACTTTTTGTTACCCTTTCTAATAATGCCCTATCTTTCTCTCCTTCTTGTAGTAATGTCCCCTCCCTGGTCTCAATCTTGTAGCAATGTGCCCCATTTTATAGTAATGTTCCCATCTTGCTCCACTTTTAGTATTGTGCCCATCCTGGTCCTCATCTTGTAGAAATGCCCCATCCTGCTCCCCTTCTTGTAGTAATGTCCCATCTAGTGCCCATTCTTGTAGTAATGGTCCCATCCTGGCCCCTTCTTGTAGTACTGCCCCATCTTGCTCTCCTTCTTGTAGTAATGCCCCATCTTGCTCCCCTTCTGTAAGTAATGTCCCCACCCTGATTCCCTTCTTGTAGTAATGTCCCATCTAGTACCCATTCTTGTAGCAATGGTCCCATCCTGGCCCCTTCTTGAAGTAATGCCCCCATCTTGCTCCCCTACTTGTAATAATGTCCCCATCTTGCTCTCCTTCTTGTAATAATGCCCCCATCCTGGTCTCTAGCTTGTAGTAATGTCCCCACCCTGATCCCCTTCTTGTAATAATACCCTATCCTGGTCTCCTTCTTGTAGCAATGTCACACACAAACACACACACAGTTCTTCTTACCTTTCCTCCTTTCTCTTGGTGTCCACTGCTCTGCACATTCGGCCCGCAGGCACAGTAGACTCCTTGGCAATTGCGGCCCATATAAATGTGTGTTCATCGGCGCCACCATGATCAAAACTCTTTTCAGCTCCACCAATGGAAGCCACCAGATAATCGGAAGCCAGCATATGACATACGTCATACACTGATATCTGCTGCTGGCCTCCGATTGGCCGGCGGCTTCCATAGGTATAACTGAACAGCAGAGCTTGTTCCTGGCAGCGCCAGCAAACACACATTTATCTGAAGTAAAGTGCGTTCGTCGGATCTCCTCTGGACCCCGCCACAATCCACAAAGGGTCTTGCAAATTCTATCATTGCCATAGGTGTTGGATCCACTTTCTGGACTACTGTCTATCATGCATTCATGACAGATAATTGTGATATGTTGGAGATGTCTCCGATGGTAATACGCCTCTAGATTTTACTGCAGCCCTTTAGATTGATTCAGCATGACAATGTGGCTCTAGAAACATAAAATGTTGTGCACCTCCGCAATGTAACAAACAAGAACAATATTCATTTCTCCACACAAGTAATAAAGCAAGTGGTTACTCTACACTGAACACAAATCCCAGTTTTACTTATGACTGCACTCTCAGAATTTATTAGATTCCCTCTGGCTGTTATTACCTGCTGCAATAGTGACAAGTTTCTGACATCATTCACCATGAGGACAAAAACAAGTCTATCTATCTATCTATCTATCTATCTATCTATCTATCTATCTATCTATCTATTTGTTTGTCTTCATGGTTACTCCTACACTAGTTTTTATTTCTTCCATTTATTAATTTCTAAAAAGATGAATAAAACACTATTTTTGGAAATTGTCCACGGATTTCCTTGCTGTACTCCAGCCATTCATCATCTGCCGTAGATAACATTAAAGTTTTGGGAAGCAGAATGAGGTGATAAATTCTGTGTTTATCTCTCTCAGACTTTTACACCCAGGTAAGGCTTGCTTTGGAGTCCTGCCATGGGCCTGTCCGCATATGTCGGCTTTATGGTAATGGGGCTCTTATGTGAAAGCTTTAAGATCAAAGACTAGGAGGCAATGGGAGTAATATGTGCTGCCTACAGCTCAAAGAAGCTCAATCTGTCAGAATGAAGGACATGTGGTTTATTAGACGTCAACGCGTTTCTAAACCCACTGGTTGCTTCACCAGGATAATAAACCACATGTCCTTCATTCTGACAGATTGAGCTTCTTTAAGCTGTTGGCAGCGCATATTACTCCCATTGTCTCCTAGTCTTTAATCTAAGCTGTGGAAATGCAGCAGGTGTTGTTATTATTATTATTATTATTATTATTATTATTTTTATCATCATCATTTATTTATATAGCACCATTAATTCCATGGTGTTGTACATGAGAAGGAGTTACACTAAAAAATACAAATATAGATTATAATGAACAAATTAACAGTGATAGACTGGTACAGAGGGGAGAGGGTCCTACCATCATGGCTTTACATTCTATGGGATGATGGGGAGGAGACAGTAGGTTGAGTGTTGTGGCAGCTCCAGTGGTGGTGAGGTGACTGTGTGGGGGTGGTTGTGGTGAGGAGGCCTCTCCAGTGGGCTGAGGTGAGGAGGCCTCTCCAGTGGGCTGTGGTGAGGAGGCCTCTCCAGTGGCCTGTGGTGAGGAGGCCTCTCCAGTGGCCTGTGGTGAGGAGGCCTCTCCAGTGGCCTGTGGTGAGGAGGCCTCTCCAGTGGGCGGTGGTGAGGAGGCCTCTCCAGTTTGCTGTGGTAGGGACGCCTCTCCAGTGGCCTGTGGTGAAGAGGCCTCTCCAGTGGGCTGTGGTGAGGAGGCCTCTCCAGTTTGCTGTGGTGAGGAGGCCTCTCCAGTGGCCTGTGGTGAAGAGGCCTCTCCAGTGGGCTGTGGTGAGGAGGCCTCTCCAGTGGGCTGTGGTGAGGAGGCCTCTCCAGTGGGCTGTGGTGAGGAGGCCTCTCCAGTGGGCTGTGGTGAGGAGGCCTCTCCAGCGGGCTGTGGTGAGGAGGCCTCTCCAGTGGGCTGTGGTGAGGAGGCCTCTCCAGTGGGCGGTGGTGAGGAGGCCTCTCCAGTGGGCGTGGTGAGGAGGCCTCTCCAGTGGGCTGTGGTGAGGAGGCCTCTCCAGTGGCCTGTGGTGAGGAGGCCTCTCCAGCGGGCTGTGGTGAGGAGGCCTCTCCAGCGGGCTGTGGTGAGGAGGCCTCTCCAGTGTCCTGTGGTGAGGAGGCCTCTCCAGTGGCCTGTGGTGAGGAGGCCTCTCCAGTGGGCGGTTTTGAGGAGGCCTCTCCAGTGGGCTGTGGTGAGGAGGCCTCTCCAGTGGCCTGTGGTGAGGACG
Source organism: Allobates femoralis (assembly GCA_033576535.1). NCBI lineage: Eukaryota > Metazoa > Chordata > Amphibia > Anura > Aromobatidae > Allobates > Allobates femoralis. The sequence goes on along the minus strand of JARQOC010000009.1, from coordinate 159,021,061 downwards.
CCTCTCCAGTGGGCGGTGGTGAGGAGTCCTCTCCAGTGGGCGGTGGTGAGGAGGCTCTCTCAGTGGGCTGTGGTGAGGAGGCCTTTCCAGTGGGCTGTGGTGAGGAGGCCTCTCCAGTGGGCGGTGGTGAGGAGGCCTCTCCAGTGGGCTGTGGTGAGGAGGCCTCTCCAGCGGCCTGTGGTGAGGATGCCTCTCCAGTGGGCGGTGGTGAGGAGGCCTCTCTAGTGGGCGGTGGTGAGGACGCCTCTCCAGTGGCCTGTGGTGAGGAGGCCTTTCCAGTGGGCTGTGGTGAGGAGGCCTTTCCAGTGGGCTGTGATGAGGAGGCCTCTTCAGTGGGCTGTGGTGAGGAGGCCTCTCCAGCGGGCTGTGGTGAGGAGGCCTCTCCAGCGGGCTGTGGTGAGGAGGCCTCTCCAGTGGGCGGTGGTGAGGAGGCCTCTCCAGTGGGCTGTGGTGAGGAGGCCTCTCCAGTGGGCTGTGGTGAGGAGGCCTCTCCAGTGGGCTGTGGTGAGGAGGCCTCTCCAGTGGCCTGTGGTGAGGAGGCCTCTCCAGTGGGCTGTGGTGAGGAGGCCTCTCCAGTGGGCTGTGGTGAGGAGGCCTCTCGAGTGGGCTGTGGTGAGGAGGCCTCTTGAGTGGGCTGTGGTGAGGAGGTCTCTTGAGTGGGCTGTGGTGAGGAGGCCTCTCCAGTGGGCTGTGGTGAGGAGGCCTCTCCAGTGGGCTGTGGTGAGGAGGCCTCTCCAGTGGGCTGTGGTGAGGAGGCCTCTCCAGTGGGCTGTGGTGAGGAGGCCTCTCCAGTGGCCTGTGGTGAGGAGGCCTCTCCAGTGGCCTGTGGTGAGGAGGCCTCTCCAGTGGGCTGAGGTGAGGAGGCCTCTCCAGTGGCCTGTGGTGAGGAGACTTCTCCAGTGGGCGGAGGTGAGGAGGCCTCTCCAGTGGGCGGAGGTGAGGAGGCCTCTCCAGTGGGCGGAGGTGAGGAGGCCTTTCCAGTGGGCGGAGGTGAGGAGGCCTCTCCAGTGGGCGGAGGTGAGGAGGCCTCTCCAGTGGGCTGTGGTGAGGATGCCTCTCCAGTGGGCGGAGGTGAGGAGGCCTCTCCAGTGGGCGGAGGTGAGGAGGCCTTTCCAGTGGGCGGAGGTGAGGAGGCCTCTCCAGTGGGCGGAGGTGAGGAGGCCTCTCCAGTGGGCTGTGGTGAGGAGGCCTCTCCAGTGGGCTGTGGCGCGGGGGCAGCCGCTTCGGTAGTGGTGGTGGTGGAGCGCCATCTTCGGTAGCAGTAGGGTCATTGCAGACTGTAACTTTTCCTGAAGAGATGGGTTTCAGGTTCTGTCTGAAGGGTCCGAGGATGGTGGATAATCTGACGTGTTGTGGAGCAGAATTTCAGAGGATGGGTGATATTCAGGAGAAATCTTGGAGGCGATTGGGTGAGGAACAAATGAGTGTGGAGGAGATTAGGAGGTTTTGGGAGGATCGAAGATTATGTGAGGGAAGATAGTGGGAGATTAGTTTGTATATATAAGGAGGGGACAGGTTATGGACGCCTTTGTAGCTCAGTGTTAGTAGCTATAGTAGTTAGTAGCTGAATAGTCAGTGTTAGTTATTAGAGCTGTGCCTCTCACCCATTTTCCCCTCTGTTTGCACTTTCTCTCTTTTCCAGTTCTTCTGCATTATGGGAAAGTTTTTGTATTTTGATATGTAACTGTGGGTGGTGGTTTGGTGTGTAAAAATGGTTTTATTGATTAGATTGGATATTTAATACTGTACTTGAAGTTGCCCCACAGGCCTATTTAAGGTACCGTACTGTTATATGGTGCGACGTTGGAACAATGTCTGTAATGATCTCAGGGGCGCACAGTCGTTGCAGACATCGTTTTGATATTGTTGGTGAGATGTCACAAGTCTAGATATCGTGAACAACTCACCAATGATGTTGTGAGCAGGGATTGTTCGCAAACCCTGCGAACGTTCCCTGCTCACTGGTGTGAATAGGCGAAGTCGTCCGTGACATCGTTATCGCGGTGTCACACAGAACGATGCAGCAGGCTGCTGGAGTTGTGATCTTCAGGTTTTCCAACATGTTAGTAAACCTGTCAACTCCGATTCAACGATTTATCGTAGCAACTTGCCAGAGTCACACGCAACGAGGTTGCAACAACGTCGCTGCTACGCCTCTAAACCTGTGACGTGTCAGCGATGTCGTTGACAATGTCGTGCTGTGTGATGGTACATTAAAACACCTTTGTGGCCATTGATTTGACCTGATCCACATTGGGACCTCATAGGTACTCTTTTCACAATTTGAAGCCTAGTGAGTGGTGAACACCCATGTGTCGGTCCGTTGCCCCAGATACAAGATCTCTTTTTTGACCTACCCATAAACATGCACACTGGATTTTACCAAGAGCACATGTTTTTTCCAGTGGATTTAAGCCGTTACCAGACCCTAGAAATCTAGAATGCCAAATTTTCTTTCTTCCAACATCTGTCAATGCCATAAGGTAGTCCCATACGCAAAACCTCATTGTCTGTTCCTGCCAAGGTTGATGGGTTCAGCCAGTATTATTCTAGCGTGTATGGGACACTTCATGATCAATCTCACTCATCAGACGGCAGGGATGGACGTTGGACATACTGGCGTTGTTTGGACCCATCAACTAAATATAAACACTTAGCTTTATTTCACTGGTAGTCACAACCAGGGTATGTTGGCGACAGGTGAACTGGGCATATAATCAGGTTATAAAAGTAAGAACATGAATAATTCCTATCAGATAAATGTTGCTCTTTTTTCCTCTTCCAGCACCACTTCCGTCCTGTCTCGAGCCGCCTTGGCACGTCTCCACTCAGCTGGATTCCCTGAAATTAGTGACTGCAATAATGAGGTAGCAGAAGTGGTTGATCCATCAAGTCCGGTGAACTTTAATCCCCAGAGGGAAGAAGCGGATTATCTGCAATGTAATGAAATCATCCTGCAGTTTCTTGCCTTCAGCAGGTGAGAGGCGACATCCTTGGGTGTCTGTCTGATGAGTGCGCTTTTCTTGAGTCTGAAGAGCATTCTCATGAATATGGAGCTGGTGACAGCGCGGTGATCTGGACAATGATTAATCATAGAAGCAAAGTGGCGTTCATCGATGGCAGGGTTATTTATCACCTGCAGGCTGTATCCTGATATTAGTGAACAAGACATGAAGTATCACACTGCTGTCCATCTACATATGTGGTATTCTGTAGAGTCTGTGTGATCACATGAAAACGGTATTCCCATAGTTATTGCAAAAATGAGCACTTTTGCAATTTACTACTTATTAAAATTTGCAGAAGTTCTTGAGATATTAACACGTATCTTTTGTTTACAGCTCGTTGCTTCGTAGACCGACCACCGCTACTAGACAGCAGAATATGTGCAATGTTTACAAACCTCCTATTGCGCTTGTAAGTACTGTTTTGAAGGCCAGAATCACTAGAGAGCACTGCTGCCTAACCCTGACCAGCTTCAGGGCAGTGCTTACAAGCTTGATAGCGGCGGTGGTCGGTCTCCTAGACAACGAGCTATAAACAAGAGTGTTAATATCTCAAGGACTGCTAAAAATTTCAATTAGCAGTAAATTGCAAAAGTGCTTGTTTTCATGAGCATTATCTGACAATGGCAATTTTTGGAAATGGGAATAACACATTAAATCATATTATTATGACAAAAATGGAAACAAAAATGTACCGTAGATAAAAAAAAAAAGCTTGAAAAGAGGAATATGTCACCTCTTCTGATATCTTTTATTAAATGACAGTTCTGAAACATCGTTCATTTTTACATTCCTTTCCTCTGTTATTTCTCCTGGAAATATATCCACAATTAATAGCTGGATGTTTCTGTATCATGTTAGTGGGATGTGTTTCTACACAGTCTGACAATGTCTGATCACTGTTGACCGTCCTATTGATTAGGGAGGTAATGCTATATCTGTATTCTTTCAGGAGAGATAATGGAGAGTTCTAAGAAACAATACTGTATCATTTTTTCACAGGGAATATGAACATTTATTGAGTCTCCCTAACTAACACTTTCCCAATATACTTTTGCTATCTACTCTGCTCCTGTAATCTTATCCTAAGAGGCTCGTAAATACCTATATTGTTGTTGAAGCTTTGATCTTCTGGTCTGGAGACCAGAATTGGACCAACTGAGAAGGGCATGTTACTGGTTGGGGGCTGGGAGGAGAGTGTAGTGTAATCTGAGCCGAGACTGCTGTCACTCACCGAGAGGCAGCCCCACCCTCCACCAGTGATATGCTCTGCTCAGTTGGTCCAATTCCGGTCCCCATATTGGAAGAGCAAAGCTTCAACAACAATAAAGGTATTTACGAGCCTCAGAGAGATTATTTTATAGAAAGTAGAGTAGACAGAAGTATATTGGGAAAGTGTTAGGAAGAATTGGGACAAAAGAAAGGAGGTCACATTAGTAGTGGGAAAACCTCTTTAATGAGATTAGTCCTCCTTGAAGAGCATTTGCCATAAAATAAAAAGAAAATAAGTAATAGATATACATTTATGTTTACAGATATTATATATCTGTATACATGGTGTATGGTAAATCTGGGTGACAGCTGTAAATTATGTTGGTTTTTTTTTCACCCAATTTAATTTTTGCTGTAGAGATGTCTGCACTGTTTGTTGTTGGATTTAAAAACTAATCATTATATTATTTTTTTAGCTTCATGGAGGATTTTTCAACCAATTGGCCCCAAACTATTTACTTCACGTTCCAGTTTTACCGTTTTTTGCCGGTGACCACCCCTCGCCTGCAGCTTGTACAGATCCATTCTACTACAAAGTCACGTTCCGATACACCGGCCCGTCTGTTAGTTCAGATTAACAAAGATGGCGCATTAGACCTCGGTAAGTGTGACTCGAGTATCATATTGTTTAAATATTTCTAGAATTGGAAATCATCCACTTTCCACCCGATAGGAAATAACTCTCTGATCTCTGAAGGTCCAACTGTTTAGGATCCACTACGATCCCCAAAAATGGGACCTTGTAGAAAGGGGCTCTGTAGACTTCAAGCCTTATTGGAGTGGCAGGGATCACACGCAATCTATTGTCTATTCATTGTCTATGAGACTGCTGCTGAAAATAGCAGGGTGCTGGGCTTGTTTTTCTCTTTCAGTCTTAAAGATGTTGACTAAAGAAGAGGTTAACCATGCCCACCTCTGCACTATCCAATATGGGGCTCTACAGTTCTCTGTTTTCAGGATCCAGGACTCCATTCTCTGTATCGCAGAGGTCTGACCTCAGCAAATAGTAATACTAGCAATATATGTAGCATTCACTCAGTATAGGTGCCTTTAAATACAAAATAGTTAATAGCATCCTATACAGATATATTAAGCAATTGGCATAATATGGCATAGGACAATTTGGCTTAGGAAAATTGAGATACTTAGCATTATTGAAATGGCCATATCCATAATCCGCCCTGTTTTCAACGTCGAGGCGTATCTCGTAACTGGGTCCCTATATCTAAATGTTTTCTACCTATGTTTGAATCCTTTTCTGTAGGAAGCTGATACCAGAGAACAATAGAACTTTTGAGCCACATGGGCAAGGACAGGTGTTCGAAATGTGCTTTCTCTGTTTGTTAGAAAAATTAACCCCTTGATTGATAGGCAAGCTGGGAACTGATAACAGAGAGCAATAGCATGACAGGTCAACTAGTGCGGAGGAAGTGTACTACATAGGATATGAACCCATATCGAAATACAGGCGAAGTATTTAGCATTCACTCTGTCAGTGTAGGTAAACACAAATGAAATACAAAATAGTATATAGCATCCTATACAGGTATACAGCAATTGGAATAATATGGCATAGAAAAATTTGGCTTAGGAAAATTTGAGAAAATAGAGATACTTAGCATTATTGAAATGGCCATATCCATAATCCGCCCAGTTGCCAACGTCAAGGTGTATCTCCTGAATGGGTCCCTATATCTAAATGTTTTCTCAGCAAATAGTAAGTTATCCCCTAGTCTATGGATCATGGATAACTTTTTATTTTGAGACTACTTTAACCCTAACTTGCCCATATGGCGGTGCTTTGTCTAGTTTAGAACATCACCTGTAAAAAATGTGTTTCTTAATATATTGAATGCCCTTATCGGAACGGCTGCTGGAACCCCTTTTGAAACCCCACTACGTTCCATTAACATGCACCAGTAGACCTGGCCTGTCCTTTTATTACATACAGAGCCGTTTATTTGGTTGCATGTAATACTCAATTTCTCCTTTAGTGGCCACTGCAGGGTACAATGAGCGGCTGATCGCTGATTGCATTTATAATAAAGAGTCTGCCTGCAGTGAGACAACCCTTTTAATTAAAGTTCTGTCTCACCTAAATTTGGATTCGTGTCTACAACCTGATCAGTGCATGTCCTGAATCTGAAATCACCCTGATCTTCGGTGATCGACAGACGGTTGTCTTGCAGCCTCCTACTGGTCTAGTCTTGGAGTTCCTAAGTGAGATAAATTGTTGCATATTTTAGTTAGAGATATCTAACAGTAAATAATAATAGTGCTCTTATCATCCAGCAGGGGGTCAGAGGTTTAAATGTAATTCTTCAGTCCTGTGTATATTTTACTTATAGGGTCACCTGGGTATCAGTTGAAGTACACGGTGGATCCTGGAGTCCTCAAACCTGGAGAAAAAAGATGGTTTCTACGTTATTTGGCTCTTCAAACCCTTCAGATTGATATTTGGGATGGGGAGTCTCTACTTCTCATAGGATCAGCCGCTGTAGAGATGAAGGTATGTCACTTCTGATGGGCAAACTCTCCCAAAAATCATAGAGTGGCTCATATCTTAAGCAACAATCACTCATTGTCATTACACAATGATACAATAATACTTATATGTGTGTATATATAATATATATAGATATATAGATATGTATATACATTCACATAAACACTTATACCAATCCCTGGCAATTAGCCCATGGCTCTGGAGTGAGTTGCAGCCAGCAATACATTTTAATATACAGCGCCTTGAATAGGTTTTCATACCCCATGAACTTTTCCGCATTTTTGCTAAATATTTAAAAAATAAATTGTGACGTGCATTTGTATTCAGCCCCCTGTATTTTAATTTCCCTAAATTAAATCCTGAGTGACGAATTACCTCCAGAAGTCCCCTAATTAGTAAATTAGTCCACCTGTGTGTAATTTAGTCTCTGTATAACTACATCTGTTCTGTGAAGGCCTCTAAAATCTGTTTGGGAACATTAAGGCTCAAACGTCATCATGAAAGTCAAGGAACACACCAGACCGGTCAGGGATAACGTTGTAGAGAAGAGTTAGGGTATGTGCACACTGGCCGGCGGGTTGGTCGGCGGCGGCTGGGCGGACCCGCCAGGAAGCTCCGGAGCCGTCCACCGGCATCCTGGCGGGTATGTGCGGCGGGTGGCCAGCGGGTTAGCGCCGGCGGTGTTGCGGCGGCTGGAAGCAGTACATGATTCTGCTTGCAGCCACTGCAGAACCGGCCGGTTTATAGAACATGCTCATTCGTTGCTAACCCGCTGGGAACCCAGCGGGTTAGCAACGGATGAGCATGTGTAAACCGCCGGTGTGTGGACACTGGGTGTCGGTTTACATAGGTTTTAATGTTAATCCAAACGCCGGTTTGGATTAACATAAATTTACATGAAATTTATGTAAACCGACCGGCGGTTTACACATCTAAACCGACCCTAACCCGGCCAGTGTGCACATACCCTAAAGCAGGGTTAGGTTAATTAATAAAAAAAATAGCCCAAGCTACGAACATCTCACACACAACTGTCCAATCCATTATCCAAAAATGGAAGAAGTGTGGCCAACTGCAAACCTACCAAGACATGGCCGACCACCTAAACGTTTGTCCCAAGAAGGAGAGCCCTAATTAGAGAAGCAGCCAAGAGCTCATGGTCTCTCTGGAGGAGGTGCAGAGATCACAGCCCAAGTGGGAGAATCCATCCACAGGACAAGTATAAGGCTCGCTCTTGGTATATAACTCGATGAGTGTTATTCAATGCTTTCATTAGTCTGAAGGGTAACCTGGCACACCAAAGAAGGCTTCTTCTGGAAAAAATGAAGGGAATGACTTCCTTGTTGCCATGCGTGAACAATGTGTTTGTCAAACATGAATCACATGTGCTTTCCATCCATTGTTTCAGCCGAAGACTTTTTCAAGGATCTAATATAGATCAAAACATGGATAAACAAAACCGTATACTGTATGTTAACCAAAAAAGCCATGTCTTTCCTGGTAACATGTTTCCTTAGTCAGCATGTGTGGCGGTCTCAAAACATGAAAGTGACAACATTGCTTTTTTGGTTAACATACTCTGTTTTGTTTATCTATGTTTTATGTATATTAGATCCTTGAAAAAGACTTCAGCCGAAACGTTGGATCGAAAGCATATGTGATTTATGTTTGACAAATACATTTTTCACGCTTGGCAAACAGGAAGTCTTTCCCTTCATTTTGTGATATTTGGTGTGCCGGGTTACCCTTTGAAATATTGACTTCTTTTTTCCTTGAGCACTCATTATTGTGGTACAGGCAGACACTGGCCTTCTGTAGTTACACAATGTTCTGTCGGATATCACTTGGTCCAATGTTATATTATGGGGCAGTACCAATTAGTGCATTTTTTGTCTAATTGATCTGATTCTCTCGCATGAGAAAATCTGCAGTTGTGTGGCAGCAGCCTAAATCATATGCTCCATAAATGTGGCCTTAATGGAAGAGTGGCAAAAAAAAAGCCATTTTTGTAAGCAACCCATAAAAAGTCTTTTTTCCAATTTGCAAAAAGCCATGTAGGGGACACAGCGAGCATGTGGAAGAAGGTCTCTGGTTAGATGAGACCAAAGTAAAACATATTGGGCTGAATGCAAAATGTTATGTTCGGTGGAAAAGTAACCCAGCACATCACCCTGAAAACACCATCCCCACGTCACACATGGTGGAGGCAGCATCATGCTGTGGGGAGGCTTTTCTTCAGCAGGGACAGGAGAGCTGGTCAGATATGATGGGAAGATGGATGGAGCTAAATAAAGGGAAATCCTGTTAGAGGCTCCACAAGACCAGAGACTAGAGTGTAGATTCACCTTCCAGCAGGACAGCAACCCTAAACATCCTGCCAGAGCTACAACGGATGGTTTAGATCAAAGCATATTTAAGTTCATCTGCTTTATTATCAGTCCGCATAACGGAAATAAAGTCTTTCTTGTGTATAAAGGTACAAACATGTGTGATGCAGCAGCTTGCTGTATCTCTAATATGTCGGATGGGGGTGATTCCTAGCCAGGCAAGTACATCCCCATGGATGTGTCACATCTCATATAGCTTGACTCCCTCCTGATCATAGGGTCTCTGTGATGCAAGCAAGCTCTCTGGGTGTGTTTGCAAGTGGCTGCAGACATCATTTTTCTGGAGACACATGGTCAGGAGACTGTGTCTCTCTGTGCTTGGGAGCAGATGCATCCCTGGAAGGCAAGAGGGTCGGAGACCGAGGCTAGAGAACCTGGTAAGGCTCTCTGAGTTCAGGAGGTTACAGTCCACTGAGGGTCTGGATCAGACAGGAGTCTCTGTATCCCAGAGAGGTAGCTTCTTAAACAATGGACTAAGAGGTCAGTGGACGCTATAATGGACTAGGTGTGATATGCCATGTGAGCACACCCACCCTTGGAACAGACTAGTGGTTTTTGATAAGTTCTGTTGATGTTTAAGAACTATGCTTTAGCGGTTTATGAAGTCTTAATAAACCAGCTGGACTGATTTAAATGTGAGAATTTTCCGAAAGAACTTTACTTCTGCTGCCAAAAGTGTATCCCCTAATACCCTCAGCGAGCGCTACCTTCACACATAGGATATAAACAGTCCGTTTAGCTCGTCAGGATAAGACTCATTCCCTCACTAGAGGTATAGCAATCTCCATACATAGACCATGTATGCGACAAGTACCGTAGTCTCAATTTGAACAAATGTACCACTCCCAGGGGTATATGAGCAGCAATACTTGCCTATCTCTCTGGCTGCTCGTAAAACTCGGCCCTGACGCGCCCCAATACATCTCTTAGTGCTAAATGTACTAGAGGTGCACCCGGGCTTACTTCACAGAAGATTACCACCTCTGCGATACATACCACATATCGATTATGTGTGCAGCTGCATTCTTGCAGGCTGTCTGTTAAATGAATGAATAGCGCCACCATTGCAGGGGGTGCCTCTGTTCTTTCTCATGTTGGGCATCTTGAATGTAAGATCACCTCTGTACTAGATGTCCATGTGCTATGAAAGGGAAGGTCCTATATCTTTGTCTAGGTCTGTTTGCCTTGGGCTACAGGGCGACTTTGGTAATGACTCAAGTCTTGTGGCCAAACATTATTCACTGCTACATAGCGGCACAGTGCAAGTGAATGGTGTCACCCTGCGAGCCGCAAAGTAGACTGCAATAAAACAAGTCTCAAAGATCCAACTTCTCCTAACATTATTCACTGCTACATTGCGGGACAGTGCAAGTGAATGGTGTCAGTCTGAACCGCAAGGTAGACTGCAATAAAACAAGTCTCAAAGATCCAACTTCTCCTAACATTATTCACTGCTATATTGCTGGACAGTGCAAGTGAATGGTGTCAGCCTGCGAGCCGCAAGGTAGACTGCAATAAAACAAGTCTCAAAGATCCAACTTCTCCTAACATTATTCACTGCTACATTGCGGGACAGTGCAAGTGAATGGTGTCAGTCTGAACCGCAAGGTAGACTGCAATAAAACAAGTCTCAAAGATCCAACTTCTCCTAACATTATTCACTGCTATATTGCTGGACAGTGCAAGTGAATGGTGTCCGCCTGCGAGCCACAAGGTAGACTGCAATAAAAGAAGTCTCAAAGATCCAACTTCTCCTAACATTATTCACTGCTATATTGCTGGACAGTGCAAGTGAATGGTGTCAGTCTGAACCGCAAGGTAGACTGCAATAAAACAAGTCTCAAAGATCCAACTTCTCCTAACATTATTCACTGCTGCATAGCGGCACAGTGCAAGTGAATGGTGTCAGCCTGCGAGCCGCAAGGTAGACTGCAATAAAACAAGTCTCAAAGATCCAACTTCTCCTAACGTTTTGCATCTTGCTTGTGAACCTAATCACCCCCATTAGCTGCACTGTAGCAACAACATTCCTAGCCATGCGACCTGTGCCATGGCCAATGTCGCTGTCTAGCCCCAGGCTTAGAAAACATGCCTGTTTACATCTAGATAAAGCTCCACCCCTGTCACTAGGTTGTGTCTGGTACTGCAGCTCATCGATATTGGATTGATGTCCAGTACTGCGCACAACCTGCGGAGAGGCATAGCGATGTTTCTAGAGGACAGCAGACAAGTTCTTGTGATGCGGCACAGGATCGGTGTCTTGTTAGAGTTTTTATTTTCTTCCCACATCCATGAAAAATGTCCTGAAATCGGCTGGGGTGTATTGTGCTCCTGGAGATTGTAATCTGGACGTGTAATAATTCTTTCTATTAATCATCATCCCTTACATCTGTATGTGTAACTGGAAGAAATGAATCATCTGAATCTTATTGTAGGTAAGAAAAATGATCCGCACCAGAAGAAAGCTGCCTCCTTTATGGAAGCGTAACTCAATCCCTTTCCTTAAGGTGCAGAGGGTTTGTGCAGGTTTTTTACCTTTCTTATTACCTTTATTTAGTTGGAAGTAGCGAGAAAAAGACAGTGTTACTGATATAAAAAAATGAGATTGCTGGGAGGATAAACAGTGCGAGTCCTCTGCTTCCTGCAAATATATTGTAAATTTACATTATCATAAAGTGTATGGCCTTATATTGATATTAATATGACCTGTATATATGAGTCTATATAGGATATCTGTACATGTATGGGATGTATCCATCTATATATTAATCATATTGATAACCATAAAGAATGTGTGTACCAGTATGACATGCATGTATTATTCTTTACTGGACATATTTATACATAGAAGGTGCATAACTGAACCTATACGGAGTTGATTTCCTAAAGATTATAGCTCACGTTTGTAACTGTATATGAACAATGATATACACTCCTCAACACTGAAAATTCAACACCAAGATGGAAAAGTCACGGGATGGATAGACATGTTACTGATCTGTGAATGATGAAATAATGAAGAACCTTTTCAAAACCTCTCAAATGATTCAGATTGGAGTATGAATGCCACATGCAGAATAATCCCGCACATACAGCCTTGTCTGTTGATAATGTGGTTGTCTAAAGAAGGTTGTGCCGCACTGATTGCACTTGGGCAAATCGACAAGATCCGTTGCTGGCAGCAGTTTTGTAATTGCTGACCAATGACATCCCAGATGTGCTCAATGGGAGACTAATCTGGAGACGCAGCAGGCAGGATAGCAGGTTTAGGCTATGCAGGCTGCTCACAGTAGTATGAATAACGTGGTTTGACGTTTCTGTGTTGAAAAATGGATCCTGGAATAATTTGTAGAAATGGCCGTAGCATCGATTCTGCGAATAAATCAGCGTAATGCTAAGCTGTTAAAGGGACTCTGTCAGGTCATTTTTCAGTAAGATACTAATAGAACCCCTAAATAGTGCTCAGACAGACCTTTCATATGTGAAAATAATTAAAGAGGACCTGTCACCCCCCCTGGTGCTTTCAAAAGTGAAAGCACCACTGAATGCAGTGTGTATGCTGCATTCTGGGAAGCTGTGTACTATGGTTCTACTTCCCCCTGTACCCCGAATAAAACAGTTTGCAAACTTTACAGTTAAGAAACTCCAGTGGGTCGGATCTGATTAAGAGGTCCTCGCCTCTGGCAGGGTCCTCCCCGCCTCCTCCTTGTGTGTTCCGCCCCTCTATGTGTCTGCTGCCACCTCCTCTTCTTCTGGGTCTGCCCTCCTCTTCTGCTCCATGTGACGTCACGCAGGCACACATCGCTTGGGGTGAGCGGGGCCCGGCGGCTGTAAGGCACATGAGCGTAACATCACACGGAGCAGGAGAGAAGGACAGACCCAGAACAAGAGGAGGCAGCGGCAGACACATACAGGGGGCGGAATACACAAGGTGTAGGCAGGTAGGAACCTGCCAGCGGCAAGGACCTCTTAATCAGATCTGACCCACTGGACTTCTTAACTAGTTGGTAAACTGTTTTTTTTAGGGTAAAAGGGGCGTAGAGCCATAGTACACAGCTTCAATGAATGCACCATACATTCTGCATTGAGTGGTGCTTTCACCTTTGAAAGCACCAGGTGGGTGACCGGTCCTCTTTAATGTACTCTTTGTAGTTCTCTTGCTATAATAACCTGCACACCCAGCAGGCAGCTGTAAAAGTTATTGACCTGATTCCTAAGAGTCACAGTATGTAAAGGTTATTTAAATATTTAAGCCTATTCAAGCTGGTATTCTGTCCCTCCACTCTGCTGAAGTTACACTGAATCTCAGTCTTCTACAGGTTGCTGGGGGTGGAGTTTAGAGGGGGAGTTGTTTGTGCTACACTCTTTTAGTAGCATCACTAGCCCATACTGCCTGTGAGAGATTTCTGTTTATATGAACTTTGGTTTTCTGGATACATGCATTGTGTGTATCTGCAGAGCAAATTATCAAATGTTCATATAAACACAAAGAAATATCTCCAGCACACACTACATATAAGCCTCAGATACACACAATGAACATGTCAGATGTGCATCTGCTAAGAGAACACACCTCCTCCCCTTCCTTTCTCTTTTGCAATGAGTCCCTGTGCCTAGAGAAATGCACCCACAGCATACAGACCCAGAAGAGGACAGGACATGGCAGTGATGCATAAATATTCATTCCTTGTGAAGTTGGCAGCAGAGAAACAAGTGATCACTCACTGTGATTGACAGATGGAATAAATCTTTTATTTTGAAGTTTACAAAGTATAGAAGGGAAGTATAAATAATAGAAATACATGAATAGAGAGAGAGCTTAAAGAGAGGAATTAGAAATGATATCAGTTACATATGAATTTTTGACCCGACGGATTCCCCTTAAAAACAACATAGCAAAATGATCACATCAAATATTTGGGGGTGCGTTTGAGTAAAACACCAGCCGCGATGTACTCACTAAATTATGATCCATTAATACGAAAAATAACACTAGAATTGGAACATTGGAGAAATTTGCCCCTTTCACTCTTAGGTCGTTGTCATCTGGTTAAAATGATCAGTTTCTCCCGATTGTTATATCCAATGCAGACACTCCCTCTTCTCCTACGCCACGGCGATTTGCTAAAGCTGAACAGGGCCACAGTACAATTCATTTGGAATGGCAAAAGAGCGAGAATTAGACACACCACACTGATGTTACCCAAGGATAAGGGAGGTCTCAACCTACCAGACATCAAAGTGTATAATCTGGCCTGTGTTTCCCGCCATGTAATTGACTGGTTGAAGGGAACCTCCAAACACTCCAATTGGGTGGAGGAGCAGGAATTTTGTCGGCCTTGGGATCTGGCCAGTCTGCTACATGCGTCCTGGTCTGATGCTCCTGCCTACATAAGAAACTCGCTGCTTTTTAGAGACACCGCCATGTGTTGGAAAGCAGTCCGTAAGAAATTACATTTGGCAGGGAAGATCTCCAAATATTTGAACCCCTGGGCTCATGTTAGCTTCAAATTAGGGAGAGAAAATGCCTTGTTCCGGGTGTGGGGAGCCAATGGCATCCTGAAATTGGGAGACATACTCCAGGAAGAAGAGAAAAGATGGATGTCAGGTTCTGAGGTGATGGATCACTTCAGACTCCCATCTACCCAGATATTACAAAAATAAACAACTACACTTTCATGTTCTGCAAAAACTGCAGGATGTGACCCAAGAGTGCATCTCCAATACCTGGGACAAGTTAACACAGACCCACACCTCACAACTAAACATCTCATACATATATAATTTTCTCCGCGAGGTGTACCCAGTAGTAGAACCGAGAAAACTCTTTATGGGATGGAGGCATCTTATACCAGAGGAGGAGAGAGAGGATGAGATTTTGGAGGGCTGGGCGCTGTTTAGAAGACTATTAAACAATGAAAAATGGAGGGACACGCAGTTTCGTGTCATCCATAGAGCAATTTATGGCTTCAATATACCCCCATCGCCAAATGTCCCTGGGAGATTGCAGTATTGTCCGAAATGTGGTGCCTATCGAATGGATTTTACACATGGCATATGGATTTGCCCAAGGATTATCACATTTTGGGATTCAGTGAGTAAAATCATGCGGGAAATCACTGGTCAGGAAGTGCCTATAGAACCTAAACCGTGGCTCCTCCATATCCCGACCTCTAATAACTGGAAAGGGGCCAGAGCACGGTTTAGCCATATCGTTCCCTTACTAAGCAAAAAGATCTTACTGCGAGACTGGCTGTCCACATCCTGTCCAGTGATTCCAGATTTGCTCCAGGCCCTAAAAGCGACTGAGAATAGAAAGGTTGGAAGCGGAGAGGCAAAAAGATCTGTTGACGGGTAAATTCTTCGATACATGGAAGAATTTTATATTAAACAAATTGTCGCGGGAGGAATTGGAGCAGACCGTCTCACCGTTCAGAAATTCTAAATGGTACCTTGCTGAGGATTTGAAAGGAACGTTGGGAGCGCTTAGGATATAAGGGAGATCAAGGTATAAACATACCCTGTCTATATCGCTGCTAGACGCCCCCATGTTTTAGCAATGTTGCGACTATACTAAGACCTTAACACACAAGAACCTGAGTGGAGACAATCACTAATACCGTATAATGGAGGACTGTCTTGCAAGGTCGACTTGCACAGATCAATAACATTGTTTGGTGGGATGGGTTTAGGGAATGATATTGAGGGCAGGGTGGGTAAAGGTTTACTGAAATGTATTATTTCAAAGTGTCTTTCGATGTACTTTTTGCTATGTTACGTTTGAGGAAAACCAATATAAAAGATATATTAAAAAAAAAAAAAAAAAAAAACATAGCACAAAGACATGATTAAACATATGTTTCTCCTTGAGGAAGCAATTCACAAGACAAAACATTGCATTAAAGAGAACCTGTCACCAAGTTTTTCCTCTTTTATACTGCAGCCATCACTGTAAGTCCTTATGAACAGCATTTTAGAATACTGTATATTTGTCCCCCGACCAATCTGTAAAACACAAAAATAGCTTTTATTATACTCACGTACGGGGTGGTCTGGTCCTCTCTTCTTGCGATTGCTGTCGTCCTTCTCTACTTCACGTGGATTACACATCATATGTAACCCATACAGTCTCCCCCATTGCGCTAATGTAGAACACGCACTTCTCTCTGCCATGCTATGGGGAGAGCAAAGTATTGTAGTGTGCATGCGTTGGAAAAAGTCATGCGTACGACAAAACTTTGCTTTGCTGTGCCCTCAGCTTGTTAGAGAGGTCGTTGTGTGTGTAGGAGCACCATGGGGGAGACTGTGTGGAAGTTATAGGACATATCATCAACGTGAATCTTGTTTTGATATGTACTGTTAGACCAATCAGTTGCTAGTCTTATCTGGCTTGTAGTTCCACTTTATTTTTTATTTCTAGAATTTATATGAATTCACTAGGGAACAAGAAAATTGGTGCCTGAAATATTTAAACTGTCTTATTATTAGTTTTTGTGACTGGTCATACATCTTCCCTTATTTTGCTTCCATCAGCTCTAGTTAATGAGATGTGATATACCTATGTATTTGAATTGATATAAACAAAAACTTTATTAGTTTTGCCTTCTTGGTTATTAAAACAAATTCATACATGTAGATTTTTTTTTTATTTTTGAAGAATTTACATCACAGAATAAGAATTAAACCTGTATAAAAAGTTGTAATTGATACACTGTTCATTTACTGAGATACCTCGCAAAAGTGGCACTTGAAAGATTTCTTGTGATGAGTTTCGCCAGGGCAATTACTGTCAATAGACTAGCAGAAGTCTGTGGTAATCCGCCATCATGTGGGTATCCCAGTGTCCTCAGTATATATTTTCTATACTTCTTAAATCTTGGTGGAAACGTTCACCTTTCTCTTCATTTAGGTCACCAAGGTATTCTGGGAAACGATCCAAGTGGCTGTGGAAATGATGCACCTTGATACTCTTTGTTCAGTCAAGGTGATAGAAAGAAGAAAGCATTTTTTTCTACCAGTTCAGTGTAATTATCTGCTTTATGGTTGACAAGAAAATTCTTTACAACCTTAGTTCAAGGAAGTCCGACCTCTGGGCAGTGGGGTCTGGGTGGTGGGGGAGATAGAAAGAGAGGGCACAAATCTAAGTTTAGATTATAAAGTATGGTGATAGATAATAGGTTTTGTGCTCACCCTTTTAATGTGTTTATTTTCTCATGTAACAATTCCTTGTGGTTGATCCACTCTTTAGTGTGGTTGCCTCCTGGTTTGCAGCTACGTCCCAGAAATGACAGAGCTCCCAACCCGGAGTCTGTTAGGTATGTCCACCAGATAATCTCTTTCTGTGGTTACAACCTTAGTGAAAGATGACCATACATCTCCTCATGTACAACCATAGTGAAAGAAGACTATACATCTGCCTCATGTACAACCATAGTGAAAGAAGACTATACATCTGCCTCATGTATAACCATAGTAAAATAAGACCATACATTTGCCTCATGTACGACCATAGTAAAAGAAAACCATGCATCTTTCTCATGTACAACCATAGTAAAAGAAGACCATACATCTGCCTCATGTACAACCATAGTAAAAGAAGACCATGCATCTGCCTCATGTACAACCATAGTAAAAGAAGACCATGCATCCGCCTCATGTACAACCATAGTAAAAGAAAAACATACATCTGCCTCATATAGCCATAGTAAAAGAAAACCATGCATCTTCCTCATGTACAACCATAGTAAAAGAAGACCATACATCTGCCTCATGTACAACCATAGTAAAAGAAGACCATACATCTGCCTCATGTATAACCATAGTAAGAGAAGACCATACATCTGCCTCATGTACAACCATAGTAAAAGACCATACATCTGCCTCATGTACAACCATAGTAAAAGAAGACCATACATCTGCCTCATGTATAACCATAGTAAAAGAAGACCATACATCTGCCTCATGTATAACCATAGTAAAAGAAAACCATGCATCTGCCTCATGTACAACCATAGTAAAAGAAAAACATGCATCTGCCTCAGCATTGTTCAATGAATCTTTGAAATGTGGATATTTCATGAGTCCTCTGATTTGAGAACAATCAAAAATACCCACCTTTAGCTTTCCATGGTCAACGCTGGACATCCTCTACAGATGTAGTCGAAGCATCTTCACTTTTTGTTTAGAGCCTTTACATCTTGCTTAATTAAACCTAATTTGATGTGCAGTGTTGGTAAAATGATCTCATTCCTGTCAATCAATGGTTCTGTATTTGCATTCTTTTCTCCTTCTACCAAGTGTTCTCAGGCCACTGGTTTCTCACCCAGGGCTCATTTTTTTTATAAACCATTCCAGAGACCGATAAAAAAAGGAAACTTACTGTATCCACTCAGCTGTCTCAGGAGAATATTCATCATCTTTTCATTCACAGAGATTGTCCACTGGTTCTGGAGGTTCAGCCGGACTTTTTATAAAGTTCTGTTCTGGACCCAAACTTTACCTGAACCTCATTGAAAGTCACTGATTGGGCAGTTCGGCTCTCCGTCCACATACTGCCAGCCATAAACAAAGCACTTTGGGGTGCGGGATAACCCAGTGTTAGGCCTCCATATATATTATATATGAAACGGTTTATTAATACACCCCAGAATCTTCTCTGTAAATAGGAAGTATTGCATTGTCCTGGATAGGTAGATATTGGTGACATGGCGGCTCCTAGACAAGGTCAAACATACATGGATCCTGACCACAACCATTCATAGCGCAGATCCGTCCGTCTGTCCTCAGACCACCCGCTCTATAGTGCTAGGAATTATCCAAGCTACAGCGTCACTCCTGCAAAATATGTCTCAACATAATTACCTCCAATGGATTTTTTATCAATGTTAAGTCATTTAAAGTTAGACTTTCTGCAGTAAATTGCTGTTGTTAAAATGCTGACTATGTCTTATGTATTGCTAACCTTTTATCCAGATTAAATTGCAGGAATATGGTAATGAATGCACCTTCCAGCCAAGCATCACATTATTACCTTCTGTAGAGCAATTTTCCTGCTGAAATCCTGAACTCGGCGGGTCAGAGTCTTCTCATGTCAGTTCCATCACAAAATCATCTGATATCTCATCTGAAGCATGGCTTAAAGAGAACAAGTCACCTAGTCTGACAAGTCCAATTCAGCAAATTCATGTATTCCCATTGAAATAACGATTCTGGAGTATCTTTACTTAGAGATCGCAATGTGCCATTCCTCCAATACTCCTCCTGGAAATGTATTAATACATGTACAACTCCCCTTATCAAAGAGTTGTGTCCCTGCACATCCTGGTACTGGTTGGACAGACCTCTTCCTGGTATCACCCACTTGTAGATTTATGCATAAAAGTCTTGGAGGAATAACAGAGATGGATGCCGCATAGTTCTAAAACAAACCAGATGCTTCAGAATTGTTAGGTCATGAAGAATGCAAGTATTGATTCAGTAGACACGTGAGCAATGCTGACCGGCGCTTTTTACAAGGAATTAAAAATGATCCTCATTGAACAGTTTACATCAGTTTTCTGGTGTAAAAGGGAGTGAAATGTTGCAATCTTTTTTACAACTTTAAGGGTACGTCACACCTGGACACTTCGCCGGCGATTTCATAGGCGACGCAGGGGCGTGGCCTATCGCCGGCGACAGCGCCGGTGCGTCGCCTAGTGTAAAGGGGCGATAATGAGGAGAAAAATTGCCTTAGAGTGGTCGCCTTGTTTTGCAGCACAGCTCTGAAACCAGTCAAGCACTCTGGGGTGATGTGTACACATCGCTCCATGTAACACGGCGATCGCCGATGTCACAGGTGATGGGAGCACGTGTTACAGGATCGCCGCTGGGGTTTGTGGACACCCCAGCTGCGATGGCGCCTGTAACATCGCCGGAGGTATCGCCAGGTGTAAATACACGACGGCGACGCTCCAAAAAGGTGCGCGCACCCGTGTGTCGCCTGTGATATCTCCGGCGATGTGGATAGGTGTGATGGTACCCTCAGACTGGTTTTACACTCGTGTTATTCACCATCAGTGTGAATCCGTCACAAACTGGATGCAACGGCAACCATTTTTGGCCCCATTGACTTTCAGTGGGGTCATACACACTCGCAGGTGCATCCAGTTGTGTCCACTTTGCCCTGGATCCATGTGGATGCAGGTGTTCACACATTTTCACGGAGACAAAACCGGCATCATGTGGCGATTTTGGTCTCCGTGAAAAAAAAGTGAAGCCCTGGATCCACACAGATCCAGGGCACCACGTGCCAAATCTGAATGGGTGCCTACGCGACAGTCTTCCAATTTGTGTTCTATGAACAGCGCAGAGCAAGGTCAGAACGCAGTGTCATTTACCATCCTCCGGATCCTGGTAAAATATGCAATGGATGCTCCAGCAAGGGGTGCATCCACTTTGTCATTGTGGGGATGTCCGAGGGCATGCAGGTTTTTCTTGCATGCCCTCGGATTACAAAATCCGCTAGTGTGAAACCAGCCTTAGTTGCACAAAAAAGTTGCGACTTTTTACCTCAGATCCAGACATGCTTCACAAAATCATCATGTTAAAGCCCTCTCTGTGTCATGCCACAGTGAGGAAATGCTCGGCGTGTGGTGCAACAGGAGGGGAACACCAAGGAGTAGGCAAAAGGAAGGCCCTGGCGATAGGGAGAGGATAGAGGGGTCACCTTTATCACTCACCTGACTCTGAATCCTGCGCTCTCTGTTGTTCCAAAGGCTGCTTTCACACTGGCAAATTTTCAAATTCGTGTCCATCCATTTTGACACTGATGGTCACGGATCCGTTATGGCTTCCTATGTTATCCTATGGGCACAGATTGATCCTAAAGTGGGGCCCTCCGTGTCTCCGATTTATCATGGATCTGTTGATGTTCACATTTTTCATATACCCAGGAACAGAAACTGTTCTGGGTTTCCTCGAAAATCGCGGACAACAACAGACAAACACAGATCCATTGGTGTCTGTTTAAAATTATAATGGAGCTCTATGGAGCATGAATTCATACGGATCCAAGAAAACAACCCGATATGTGAAACAGATCTGTTTTGTTGTACTGAGCATGCTCAGAAGCAAGATACATCTTCTCCCACCCCTATCTCTGGTGACTGATGACAGATCCGTTAAAATAAACATTCCATGGACATCCTTTTGCACAGATTCGTGCCTATCTATGACTGTACATGAATGTTATGTAACCACACGGATTTGAAAATTTGGCAGTGTGAAAACAGCCTAAAACGGGTCTCCCCCCACCCGTCCTGTGCGTGATGACATGCCTGACCCTGGGTTAGCCCTGACTGAGACTTGGGACAGCAAGTCATTAGTCTTACTACTGCGATAAGACAAAATGGGGAAAGAGACAAATGAACGGGGATAACACAAACAAAGGAACTCCACAGCTTCTCTAGAAAGTTACCTCACTGCTTCAACTGGAAGGGCATCCGCAGCTTCAAATAGAACAACTTAACCAGAGAGGTCAGCTTATAATATCTATAACCGTCTTTGGCTAAAGCTAGGAGTGAGTTTACATAGTAGAAGGGAGTGGTCATAAGGACAGCAGCTGAGACTAAATCTAAATCTTAAAAGGAGATCTTAACCCCTTCAGCACTGAAAGGAAACCATTTCATTTAACTCACGATAATAACTGAGCAAGCTCTAAAGAGGACCTGTGATCAGCTAAATGCAGTGTTCCTGATCTCATATACCCAAGAGGTCTCAGTAGGGTGCAACACACTCATGCCAGTCTGGCATACATTTCTTGCAGTAGCACACATCTTCTGCATGATGTGTCAAATTGATTAAGGCCTCTTAATAAATTTGGCGCACTAACCTCCTGCGCTTCCTTCATTAAGCCTGGTGTACAAAAATACAATCTTGAAGAATCAGGGACCTATATCGATTAATTTCCAATCCTACGTGTTCAGTTCAGACTAGCAGCGTAGTCCAAACTGTGCGCTCCCCATGGTGCAGGCATTAGAGGAGTGGAGGGGCACTGATGGCTGAAGCAGTAGCTCACTGTGCACTCCAGCCATCCACACAACTTGAAGATTGCGCTTACAAGCTTAGTAGAAAAGAGCTTGTAAACACTGAGCATATTCCTCCAACTCTGCTAGAGTGCAGTGGTTGTCAACAACCTAGGCATCAAATAGTAATCAATAAAATTAGAAATATCCCTGCTTTTGAGAATAGAGAGGATTTTAATAATAAGTAAATGGCTATGGCTGGGTTCATGTTTGTGTTTGGAACGCAGTGTAACCAGACGCAGCCAAATGTATGCGTACTGCGTTCCTATGTTTAACATGGGAATGCATAGTACCTGCGTTTGGGTGCGTTTGGTTGTGTTTGCGTTCGGATGCGCATAATCTGTGCGCTTTCCAAACGCAGCATGTTGGATTTTTTGTACGCAAGCAGACAGATGCGCACAAAGAATGAATGGCAGCCAATGTGTGCGCAGTGCCATCTGTCAACAAGCGCAACGAACGCAGCAGATGGTGGACATACAAAAATGTTTGTTGCGTCCCTGAATTCATACACTATAAAGCTGAGATGCCCAATGCACTTGTATTAGAATGCTTGTAACTGGCTCCAAAGAAGCTACTCCTCCCCCCACCCTCTGAATGCGAAATTACATCACCCACCAGTGTGCAGCTCCATGCTGTATCAGTCAGTCTCCTATAATAGCTGCTTCTGCAGTTCAACAAGGGTGGCTTGACATCCCAGAAGCTGTCTGCTGTAACATCCATTCTCTCATGGCATGCGGACTGACTGCGAAGGGAGAACCGGATACCTGGACACTCATAGTCCAGCAGGCAGCTTCTGGGACATCATGTCCCCTTGCTCTCTTAGTTATTATCAGGAGACTGAAACAGCACAGAGCTACACATTGCTGAGTGACATAACATCCCATATGGGGGAGATGAGGAGCAGCTCCTGTCACAGTCATTTACAAGAGTTCTAAAGCTAATAGAAGTGTATTAGGCATCTCAGCTTTATAGTGTATGAGTACAGGGACACTACAAAAAGTAGTTTCCTCGGAGTATCCCCATAACTCAGATGATGCTTCCTGTTTATGTCTGATGTTTTTATGCCCACATGAAACTTTATATCATAGACGTTCTGCAAGTTTGTTTAGTTTTTTCACCTTCTTTTAGTTTTTGTTCACGTCCAAATTACATCATCTCCAATAGAACGAATGTCGTCGCGCACATTGTAAAACATTATTTCTGCACTGAATCAGAGACTCCAGAGATTTTTATTCAGTGACAGCAAGCAGAGATCTTGGAAACACAAAGTGTATCAGAAAGGTGCTGAACTTTTCCTTATCTAATAATTAATCCACAGCACCAAATGCACAAGGAATAATACAGCAGTGTACGACACCTGTACGGCCCCTGACCTTGTACCTGACCATAAATCGGTGTAATTAGAGAGAAAAGAGTTTACATTTACTCTTTTCCCTTCCAATGTTTCCCCAGCCTGCTCCGATAAGCGTCACAACAGTGATTCATGACATTTAAGAGATCTCGATACATCCAGCTGTCACTCACACAGACAGAATCATGGAGGTGTCTGTGACATTTTAATGAGAATGAAATGTGAAACAGCACATTACCCCTGGAAAATGGAGCGAAAACCAAATTGTTACCACTGAACTCTTGCAATTCATAAAAATCAAGGCCAGAAATGATCAAAAAAGGTGTCGGAGGTTATTAAACACCCAGAGAATGTTTAAAAGCTTAGAGATAAACATCAAAGTCAGCGGCTCCCATCTGTCAAACGGAAAGCGTAAATGTCGGCGCCACAAAGTGAGATTGTGCGGTGTGGGCCATCTTATAACATTTCAGAACAGATACATGACAGGCCCTGAGCCTTAAAATATGTTTGAGCTTCTACTTCATGTATGGTGGGGGTGAGGGATTTCATAAGGAAGGTCACTCATTCAAGGTCATTGACCACAGCATCAAATTAAGTGCAGGGTTGGAAAAGTGAATTATAGCTGCTGTACAAATTACAACGATTTCTGGTAGTTTGATTACACTGTAACACTAAATCAGTAGTGTAAACAATAATTTAGTTTGCATACGTAATTAAAAAGAATAACATAAAACATTACTGAGCCTGAGATACGTCTTGTATTATACTCCAGAGCTGCACTCACAATTCTGCTGGTGGAGTCACTGTGTACATACATTACATTACTTATCCTGTACTGATCCTGAGTTATCTCCTGTATTATACTCCAGAGCTGCACTCATTATTCTGCTGGTGCAGTCACTGTGTACATACATTACATTACGTATCTTGTACTGATCCTGAGTTACATCCTGTAGATCTTTTATTATAAAAATGAAAAACATAACAACAAGAACAGAAACATAACAAAAGTAACAATCAGAACATGATCAATATAACAAGATCTGGTCCAGCCGCTCACTCTCTCCGCACACACGTATTACCATACATACAACCCTAAACCTCAATATATACATAATATTCACTAACCCTAAATACATCAACACCTGATCCAGTTGCCAAAAGAAAAAAAAGAAGGAAAACAATAAGGAAAACAATAGCCAATCACATTTTTTTTTCTTTTCCCTTCCCCCCTCCCCTTCACCATTCCCCTCCCCCCTTCACCATTCCCCTCCCCCCTTCACCATTCCCCTCCCCCGCACCATCCTGAGAGCCGGTCCCGCGTCTCTTGCCTCAGTTCATGGTCCAATGTCCATAGTCCAGATCAGGAAGCACCAGTCTAAGCCCCAGCGTCCCAAAGTCCCGTATGAGAAACCCACCTCCCAACCTAACACCTACACCCATACATATACACCTATATACAATATATACAGAAACACAAAACCAATATAACCAACAAAGCCCAAGATCAGCGCCTGCAGCCCTACATCACTGTCCACACATCAACACAAAACAAAAGTCTATGGTGTCAGCATCAGCCCACCACCAGGTAAGGAGAAGATAGACTAAGGCACACTAAAAGAAAAGCCCCTCCAGAGGAGTGCTGCCCTCCGTGTGCCCAGTCTCTCATACTCCAGAGAGCGCACCTTCACCAGGGCACCGAGGATGGACCTAAACACTTCGTCTACTGGGAGGATTTTCCGTTGCGTCGATACTAAACAGCGTGCGTTCCACGTGTGATACCTAACCACTAGGCTAACTAGAAACAAAGTGCAGCGGTCCCGACCACCCAGGTCTCCGAACGCTCCATAAGCCCATTCCGCATAGGAGAGACCGGCCAGCCGAGGCCAGCCAATGGAGGTGCCCACCCTGCTGTAAACCTCTGTGTTAAAGGGACAATGAAGCAGGAAGTGGTCCATGCTTTCTAGCACAGTACCACAATGCTCTCGAGGACAATTCCTGTCCTCAGAGCTCCTACACTTCAGATTGTCCCTCACACACAGTTTCCCATGGAAGCAGCGCCAAGCCAAGTCCCAAAACTTCATGGGGATCCTAACAGAATTGAGAAGATGCAAACCACCCCAAGATCCCGACTTGGGCAGTCCCTGAGGGCTAGAGGCTTCTGGAAATGGGTCAGCAGAACCCTATTGTCAAGGAGCTTCCTTGGCAGAGTCCTGACCTCCCACATCCCCAGACCCCACCGGCGAATGACCTTCAGAACCAGGGTAGCGTAAGCCGGAAGATGTCCATGCGGTGTGCGAAGATCCTTCACTTGCCCTCCTGTCTCCCATTACTGGAAGAAAGGCTGAAACCACCCCCTACAGGAGAATACCCACGGAGGAGCCCTCGCTGTCCAGAGGTTTGCAATATTGGTCTTAAGAAAGATATTCACAAGGAATATCACAGGGTTGACCATACCCAACCCTCCTAGTCTCCTCGTACGGTAAGTAACCTCCCTCTTGATAAGGTTCAGTCTATTCCCCCATAACATTTGGAAGAACAAACTGTAGACCCGTGTCCAGAGAGGCTCCGGCAAGATGCACACGCTGCCTAGATAAATTAGTAAAGGGAGCAGGTAAGTTTTGATCAGGTTTACCCTTTCCCTTAGAGTCAAAGACCAACCCTTCCATTGGTTGACCTTCTGAGCGGCAATCTCTAGCCTGCTGTCCCAATTTTGTTTGGAGTAATCCCCTGAGAAAATTCGATGCCAAGGACTTTTGCAGAGACTTTGGGCCCCGGAAGGGTGTCCGGGAGATCAAAACCAGGATCTCCTCCTCCCAGCCAGAGACCTTCACACTTATCCCGGTTGATCTTGGACCCAGATGCCTCCGAGTAGCGATCTACCTCTGACATCAGCCACTCCGTCTCCCCTTCCGAGGAAACAAAAACGGTGACATCATCAGCATACGCCACCACCCTTAGAGTGGTGTCTGGAGCCGCCCGGTCCATCCCGACCCCAGCCAACGGTCCACGCTCAATCCTTCTAAGGAAGGGATCAATCGCAAACACGTACAGCAGTGGGCTCAAGGGACAACCCTGGCGAACGCCAGACCCAACCTCAAATGAGCTGCCAATCCAACCGTTGACCAGCGGGAAACTCTCTGCCCCAGCGTACAATGTCTTAAGCCAATCAACAAACCTCCCCGGCAGGCCATACCTCAGAAGGACAGACCAGAGGTAATCGTGATTAACCCGATCAACTGCTTTTGCCTGATCCAATGACAGCATGTACCCCCTCCAGTGGCCAGCCCTACCCTGCTCCACTGCCTCTCGGACACAGAGCACAGCACCAAATGTACTGCGGCCGGGAACAGAGCAATTCTGGGCCTCCGAAAGGAGTCGGGGTGCAAACTTCACCAGCCGATTAAAGAGCACCTTTGCCAAAACCTTCCTGTCCGCATTAAGAAGCGCTATGGGACGCCAATTCTCAATGCAAGAAGGGTCCTTACCCTTTGACAAAATGATCAGGGCAGACCTCCTCATTGACTTCGGCAGAGCGCCCGAGGAAAGACACTCATTAAATACTTCAGTCAAGAGGGGAACCAAGGCGTCCTTAAAGGTCTTATAGAACTCAGATGTTAAGCCATCTGGACCTGGCGATTTCTTTAGGGCAAGCCCTTCAATCGCCAACCTAACTTCCTCTTCCCTGATCACCTCTGTCAAAACATCAAGAGAGGGGTCTACCCCTGGTTCAGGGACAGCTTCAGCCAGGAAAGCCGACATCTCATCCCAATCCAGATCCCTCTTTCCCAAGAGGTGTGAGTAAAAGGATCTGACCACCTCCAGGATCCCTGATCTGGATCTCCTCAGGGACCCTGTACTGTCGATCAGTCCTGTGACAATTTTACTATTAACTGACATCTTGCAGTTTCTGTAAGGGTCGGGCGAGCGGTACTTCCCATAATCCCTCTCAAAAACCAAAGATGCATGTCTATTATACTGACACCTCATGAGCAAAGACTTCACTCCGGAGATCTCCTCGCGGCTACCTCCAGTTGAGACAAGATGGTCGAGTTTCCTCCTCAGGCCCTGATACAGGCGGTACCTGTCCAGACTCCTGAGGCTCGAGAGCTGACGGAAGAATCTCGCCACCCTTTGTTTGAAGATCTCCCACCACTCTGACTTACTACTACAAAGATCCAGTAAGGGTACCTGGCTCTGAAGAAAATCCTCAAAGGACTGTCTTATCTCTGCTTCTTCCAAGAGAGACGAATTCAGCCTCCAAAAGCCTCTACCCATCCGGAGGGTCTCTGCAACATTCAGAGAAAACAAAATTAAACAGTGGTCGGAGAACTCCACCTCAACAACAGATACTGCTGAAGAGACGGCGTCCTCCTTTAAATAAAACCTATCTATTCTAGACCTACAGTTACCTCTATGATAGGTGAACCCCTCGTGGCCTGGGGTGTGCCGGATGTGGACATCCACCAGGCGAGCCTCACTAGCTATACTATTAAGAGCGACGCTATCATAAGTCAGCTTGTCTCTGGCACCTCCTCTATCTCGGGGCCTCGTGACAGTGTTGAAGTCCCCTCCAAAGACAACCTGCCGACTCGTAAAAAGGTAGGGCTTGATCCTCGTAAAGAGACACTTCCGGTCCCACTTAGATTGGGGACCATAGATATTAATGAGCCGGAGCTCCTGTCCCTTCACGAGGACATCTAAGATCAGGCACCTCCCCATTTCCAACTCAATTACCCGTCGGCATTCTACCGGTACGGTAAAAAGGACCGCCACTCCGCTATACGGCTCGGCCGCAAGAGACCAGTAAGAGGGCCCGAGTCTCCACTCTCTTTTAGCTATAAACACGTCTGCCATGGTTGGCAGCCTGGTCTCCTGCAAAAAGAAAATGTCAGCTTCAACCCGGCTGAGAAAATCAAAGGCCGCAAATCTAGCTGTATCCGACTTAATGCTGGCGACATTAATGGACGCCAGCGTCAACGGAGTGGGTACCGCCATCATTGGTGATTGAGTTGGATGGCTTTCTTCTTCCCCTCCCATTCCCATCTTCTACCTCAGAAGAGGAATCCTTTCCCCTCTTTAGCGACACAGATGTGTCCATTACCTGTTTCTTTTTGTTATCATCCTCGTCTCCAGGCCCTCGGTGTGTCTCCTTCCCTGAGGACCATTCATCCACAGAAGAAGGAGACTCGGCGCCTCCTGTAAGCCCCGCAGAGGCCAGCACCCCACCCTCGGCCTCCTCCTCAGAGGAGGAGATGTTGTCAAGGGCCTGGAACTGGTTAGAAAGACCGACCAGAGGGGAGTCAGTGTTCCCTTCCTTAGGTACCTTGGTCAGAGGAGGAGAAGATGTTACATCTCCCTTGTTTCTCTTCTTTCGGACGCCACGCTTACGCTTTTGCTCTTGCCACTGCCTATTCTCCTCATCCATACTTTCATAATGGGAGGATTGTGAGGAAGTGGCGCTTTCCTCCCTGTGGATCCTCCTGACCTCATCTAACTCATTATCCCTCGGGGCCTCAGCAGCAAGACGGGCATCCAGGACAGAGGTCACCTTGGCAGCCAGGGGCTCACCCGGCTCCCTCTCCTGTCTGCGCTTATCTAGACGCCTCTGTCGGGCGGGCGTCTTTTTCTTGCTCTTCCTCCCTGGCCCCTCAGCTCCCTCGCCTCTGCTAGTCCCTTCCCCAGCAGAATCGGCCACACGGCTTTCTCCCACTGGGGTCACAACCACATTGGCAAAGGAGCGAGGACAACGGCTGAATGGGTGACCTAGCTCACCACACAAGTGACACCTAATCCTGCCACAAGATGCAGCCAGATGGCCGACCTCCCCACACAGTGCACATTTCTGCACAGTGCAATTTGCACTGAAGTGTGTGGGGTCACCGCACTTGTGACAGAGCTTCGGTTGTCCTTGGTAGTGAACCCGGATACGATCCACACCCAGGAAGGCAGATGATGGAATGTGGGCGACCGTACCTCCTGAATGCTTAAGTTTTACCATAAACGTCCAGGCTCCTGACCAGATACCAAACTCATCTCGATTTTTCTTTGGTATTTCTACCACCTCTCCATACCGACCAATCCATGTCATGATGTCAAAACAAGAAAGTGACTCGTTACAAGTCACCACGGTCACTCTCTTGACTTGGTTTTGGCGAGAAATTGCCTGAACAACAAAATCCCGCCAGCCAGGCTCATTTTTTGCCAACTCATAATTCGACCAGAAGAGCTCAAGCCCCTCCGGCCGGACAAATCTGACATCAAACTCAGGCGTGCCGTAGGGATGTATCAAGGCATAGACATCAAATGCCTTGAAACCCATCCGCAGCAGGAGCTCCACAACCTTTGATCTTGGAGGACATGCATCACTGCCCCTCCACCGAAGACGGACCACATTCCTACGCACACGCCCCTGCCCGGCTGTCGGAAGGGACGATACAGTATCACTCCCTCTTTCATCTTGGAAGGCCCGAGGCCATGCCTCTCTATCCAGAAGGATAGATCCACCACTCTACCCTCTACAGTTAGTGATCTCTCTCCCCTCTTTAGAGCCCCAGGAGACGCCGCTGCAATACGCTGTCCTCAGTGCCTGGATACGAGGATGACGCCTTATTACCCCCAGAGGTGACACTGGCATAAGACCTGACAGGTACTCCCACCTCCGGGGGGGCAACTGGACCAGTTAACTCCACCGCCCCAACATTATCATTCACCTCCATCTCACCCTCCACTACACCACCAGATAGTACAGTACTCTCGCTTGCCCCCACCACCACATTCACTCCTGCTGGACCAGTGACCGGACTGGGTGACTTATTGACCTCAGCATCATTGGGCACAAGGGGATCAGCCACCTCCATAGAACCGGAGACAACCTCACCCCCAATGTTATGTCTACCCTCCGCATCATTAGTCAGTAATTTCCGATTTTTTCCATTCAGGCGCCGCTGATCTTTTGTTACTATGAGGCGCCGCTGATCCCCATCAACAGGATCCGCTGAACCAACGGCACCAACACAAAATAGCAATTGTCCGGGAGGAATGGGTTCAACAGCTGCAGCCGCCCCCCCACACTGCCGCCGCCTCTCAACTACGTGATCAGCGGCAACAGTATCCAGAGGCGCCGAGGCTACCGGGGCGGCCCCCAACACCGGGCCGCTCCCCCCTCCCACTGAGGAGCGCACCACGACATCGTGACCTGATGGAATGCCCGCCGCCGGGCCGCAACCACTGTCCAGCCTCTCGGCTGATGCATCACCCGCTACGTCTCCACTACTACAAGCAGAGACGCAGCCCTGCGCCTCACTACCTTGCTTTATTATCTCCCCGCGCCTTTGCACCGAATCCACAGCAGAATCCGGGCTGGGCTGGGCAACGGGACTTATGCAACGAGCGGACCCTGCGGCCGGCTCAGGGGGTGCAGGGAGGGGGGCATACACAAAGCTCACCGTTTCCTGTAGCTTGTTCTTGGCTTTAGCTTTCTTCTTGCCCCCAGGTGCCTCCTCTGGTAGATCATCACCAAGATGGAAATTCTGAAGGCACACTGGGGACTCCAGGATCTTGATCTGTGCCATTAGCGCCCCTCCCTGGCTGCTGTGGTCACTGTCCTCCCCAGAGCCGGCAAGACTGCGACTGGATGTTGCTGCCGCCTGTCCGGCAGGGAGCTCGCTGCACGTGGCCTGTGGCTGACTCTCCAGGCTGCCAGGTGGGGCTGTCTGCTGGTCACCATCCTCCCCATCATCCACCTGGCTTTCAGGCTGCAGCTCCATCAGCCTCTGCTCTCTGTTATCAGCCATAACTCTGAATCTGTCCTCATTAAGCAATTTCTCTTTAAAAGGACCACTTTTGTCTATGATGTAAGCTTTCCTCATCTCCAGCTCGGCAATGTCTTCCTGAAGTCGTTTTATTCCCTCCAGGACCTTGATCTTCTTAGGCTTGGAGGTAGTAGACACTTTGGCGCGTGCACAGCGCAGCTCCTCCCGGAGTCTCCTAATGGTCTTACTTGCCTCCTCGTACTCCCGGAGGTGGCTCATAACGCGGGAGGCATAGATAGACACTGACTCCTGGGAGCTTTGCAGCCCCCAATCCCCTTCAGTAAGTTCGGACTCACCTCCGTGAGCACTCAGCGCTTCTCCGGAAGGACGGCTGTCACCCACGCTGCCTGGCATATCCTCCATGTTGGAAGCCTTGCGGCTTCTCTGGGTCTCCACAGACCCGAGGGGAGTAGGAGCCACATTACTGCGTCTCCTGCTGGAACGTCTCACCCCCGAGTCCTCCGATGTGCAGGCCGGTTGCTGGCTTCTCCTGCCCCCCGCCGGCCTGGTTCGGGGAACAGAAGCCTGGGACTTGGCTCCATCACTCATTCCCAGAGACCCACTCCCTCCCTGGGCAGGAGAGAGCAGGCCCCAGGTGGAGAGGTCTTGGTTCTCAGGAGCTCAGGAGCACAGCTCAGGATCACAGGCGACCACACCCTCAATCACACAATGAGCAACAGCTGATCAGAGCTGCACTCACTATTCTGCTGGTGGAGCCACTGCGTACATACATTACATTACTGATCCTGAGTTACCTCCTGTATTATACTCCAGAGCTGCACTCACTATTCTGCTGCTGCAGTCACTGTGTACATACATTACATTACTTATCCTGTACTGATCCTGAGTTACATTCTGTATTACACTCCAGAGCTGCACTCACTATTCTGCTGGTGCAGTCACTGTGTACATACATTACATTACTGATCCTGCACTGATCCTGAGTTACATCCTGTATTATACTCCAGAGCTGCACTCACTATTCTGCTGGTGGAGCCACTGTGTACATACATTACATTACTTAACCTGTACTGATCCTGAGTTACATTCTGTATTATACTCCAGAGCTGCACTCACTATTCTGCTGGTGCAGTCACTGTGTACATACATTACATTACTGATCCTGTACTGATCCTGAGTTACCTCCTGTATTATACTCCAGAGCTGCACTCACTATTCTGCTGGTGGAGTCACTGTGTATATGCATTATATTACTTATATTGTACTGATCCTTAGTTATATCCTGTATCCTCCAGAGCTGCACTCATAGTAACATAATATTTAAGGTTGAAGGAAGACCTTAAGTCCATCTAGTTCAACCCATAGCCTAACATGTTGATCCACTCACTATTCTGCTGGTGGAGTCACTGTGTATATACATTACACATACATTATATTACTTATCCAGTACTGATCCTCAGTTACATCCTGTATTATAATACAGGGCTGCACTCACTATTCTGCTGGTGAAGTCACTGTGTACATACATTACATTACTGATCCTGTACTCATCCTGAGTTACCTCCTGTATTATCCTCCAGAGCCGCACTCCCTATTCTGCTGGTGCAGTCACTGTGTACATACATTACATTACTGATCCTGAGTTACCTCCTGTATTATACTCCAGAGCTGCACTCACTATTATGCTGGTGCAGTCACTGTGTACATACATTACATTACTGATCCTGAGTTACATCCTGTATTATACTCCAGAGCTGCACTCACTATTCTGATGGTGCAGTCACTGTGTACATACATTACATTACTGATAATGTACTGATCCTGAGTTACCTCCTGTATTATACTCCAGAGCTGCACTCACTATTCTGCTGGTGCAGTCACTGTGTACATACATTACATTACTGATCCTGTACTGATCCTGAGTTACATCCTGTATTATACTCCAGAGCTGCACTCACTATTCTGCTGGTGCAGTCACTGTGTACTTACATTACATTCCTGATCCCAAGTTATATCCTGTATTATACTCCAGAGCTGCACTCACTATTCTGCTGGTGCAGTCACTGTGTATATACATTACATTATTTATCCTGTACTGATCCTGAGTTACCTCCTGTATTATACTCCAGAGCTGCACTCACTATTCTGCTTGTGGAGTCACTTTGTATATTCATTAAATTAGCGTCTGTGTCCTGTATTATACTCCAGAGCTGCACACATTATTCTTGAAAATTCCATAATTTGGGATGGGATTGAAATGTTGGGAGATGTTTATTAGGCCTGCATGTGCTGTATGTTAAGACTGGTGATTATAATTGTTGGATTATAGTGATCATGACTGGTCTCTAATGTGTTTGATCCATCGTTATACAATGTTACCATGTCCTTCCCCCAAAATTTCACATTTTCCCCAATTGCAATCAAAAGAAAGTCCATAAAAATGTGTCCTAATGGCATATTTCCTAGAACTGGATACCATTATTATTGATTTGCGGAGGCAGATTTATGTGCTGTATTCAGTTCAAGGATAAAAGCTTATGTCATAAATAAGCAGCGAGAATACACAGCAGTTATGAGCTTTCTACCGCATGACCTATGATGATGTATGGTTTTCATTCTGTATTATAGCATTTACTACGCCAAGGTCGCACAGCCGTGCAGGTGTCTCATGAACTGGAAGTCATCACAACGGAGTATGAGCAGGAGACGATGGCCATGAGCGGCGATATCTCAAAACAAGGAGTGGTCAAACCCATCGGGGTCCATACCGTTATAAAAGGCCGACTCCACCTCCGCATGGGGAACATTGGTAAGACACTGCACTGGCAATTATACTCATTTTAGGTGGGTTTTATATAAATAAAAGTTAACATATACCTATCATTATAACTTGCTTTTATACAAAATACCCCCTTACCTGTGCTGCAGATCAGTGGTGGTCTGGATCATAAGACCCTCACTAATTACCCAATAAGACTGCTATAAAGCAGGCAGCTCCTCATCCAGAAGCGCTCAGCTCCTACATGGGCGCAATCACAGAATAACGTCCACCTTCTCTTGAGTCTGTACTCTGCCCTGTAAGTGCTCTCATTCAGGAGATGAGCACTTCTGCCTCAGTCTCTAGACCACCGGATTCACCCTGTAGGTGATGCTGGTGATCGGGATGTCACATCTCCACCATATTCTGCTCTTCCACTCATCCACTAGGGTTAACGTGACTGGGACCTGTAGCACTTCACAATCTGACAGTGTTAATGTGTGGGCAGTCCAGGTGAAGTCATCAGCTCCTAAGCTGCAGCCTATCTGAAAGTACAATACCCCACATATACCTTCAACCTCCTCCTGCAAGCCACCAAAAATAGTGTTTGGTTTTCCTGACTAGCCCTGTATTGTATTGATGTATTGCATCTAGTATTTACCTCTGCCTGTTTTCTGTACTATTCTTCTTCCTTGTAATTTTATACTTTACTGC
This sequence comes from Allobates femoralis, assembly GCA_033576535.1. Lineage (NCBI taxonomy): Eukaryota > Metazoa > Chordata > Amphibia > Anura > Aromobatidae > Allobates > Allobates femoralis. The sequence continues at coordinate 158,986,232 of JARQOC010000009.1, read as the reverse complement.
TATCTTTTGACCCGGCTCTCTGATTCCGCTTTTGGATCCTGATTTTGTCCTTGTGCTGACCTTCCGGCTTAGACATTGCTTGGCGACCATTCCTGTCTCTGAACTGCAGCTTTCCAATAGTCAGTTATCTCCTGGACTCTGTTATAAATCCAGATCCCTGTATTGGGGTGAAAGGGTGTCAGGGTCACACAGGATTCTGCTTAACAAAACAGCTTGTTCCCGTAACCTCAGATGGACATCATAAATATTAAGCCGCATAATTTTTTTCATGTAGTGTACAATATGTAAAATTGCAATTAAGTGTCCGCCAAGTGGTTCAGAGGAGTCTGGCATTTTCTTGTCCTTGTGAAGATATTTCGTCTGTATCTGGTTGACTGCCAATAACTGAGATCAGATGGCTCCAAGATTTTGGGCATGCACCATGCTCAACTTTTAAAATATACCCCTCCTGGCTATCCACATACTTCGTTTTTACTGCTGATAGTACAATCAAGTGCACATGCTCTTTTCCCACCTGAGCTGTTGTCACATTACAACATTGACCAAGGAATAGTTATATGGTAAAAAATAGTCACTGATTTTGAGGATGAGTTCATTTCCATACCATATGGTGCCTGCAATGTTTGAATATGCAGTAAAGAGGTGTGGGATATATTTTAAAAAAAAGCATTTAATGTGGACTGACTACTGTTCTCCATTCTAAATGACAGTCTTAGCAGTTTGGGTGCAGGAGCAGACTCTTATATCCCTTCAAATAATAAATTACTGGATTCCTTTAGCCACCACTAGGAAGCATTAAAGAGCCTATTGCATACTTCTTATAAATGTAAGCACTCTCACAAATGGTTTACAGAAAAGAGAAGACCTCACAGGGGATGAGATGGCCACACCAAACTGGTCCCTGTATAGACTAAAAGACCTTAGCCACACAACTCAAACCACCACCTTGGTCCTGACTCCCTAAAAGACCATCGAGAGGTCTTTCATACCTCTTGAAAGACCAGAAGGGAGGCCGCAATACACTGCCTACAAGGGAGAGGAAGATGTGCAGGAAGATACAAAAACCCAGAGTGCGAAAACTAAAAAACCCATTCATATCAGGTAGATAGGGAAAGCCAAAAAGAGCTACAAATAAGTGGATCCAATTCTGGGATGGAAGCAAGCCGACTCACATCAGTATTTAAACTAATGTTTACCCAATAAGCTAAAACCTAAGTTGAAGGGCTTAAGCACAAAGTTGAAGGGCCTAAACACAAGTCTACCTAGAGGTATAGCCTGCAAGGAAGTGCAGTGAAAGGTGAACATATAAAACCCAACCCAGAATATGATAGCACAGACCAAAATGGCAAAAAGAGAAACACCTGGAGAGGAGTGAACCACGAAGGGAAAACAGACAGTAGGAATCATCAGCATTTGGACTGGGAAGAAAAGGCAAAAGCCCAGAAGACAGTGGAACCGACCATGTAGCAACAGGTCACAAGATCGAATTCTTAAACTGAGCCATGACAATACTGAATATATAAACTGCATGCAGTAAGGGTCTTAAAGGGAACCTGCCGTATCATTTTGTGTTATTAAACCATCCCCAATATGTTTTAAATGATGCAATGGGCATCATTAACATGGATTTCTAAAAACAAAATTCCACTTATTTATCTTTGAAAAATACTTTATATTCTGACTTGGATGTCACTAGATACCTGGGCTTCAGTTATAGGGGAGGAACTTTTGCTTGCTACAGTCACTGTCAATCAAATTCATGATATTTTTTTAACTTTGTCACTTATAACCCCCCTCCCCACTGCATCCCTTGCATATTGTAACTGATTGCTATCCCTGCAGGTGGTCAGTATACCAGAACAGAGTTAAGGACCTAGGGTGATGTCATGATCATGTGACTCTAATCCGTGGAGCTAATCAGGCCTGAAGTAAGTACATATGCGATTAACTCTTCCCATTATGGTCACATGGTTGTGACATCACCATATATTCTTCGCCACCACCTATGGCATGCTGAGCGTCACCCATTATGGTCCAATTCTCACAGGACGTGTGGTGATATCACAGCATGTGACTGTAAAGGGCGGAGCTCAGTATAGCAAAACAGTAGAAGGACCTGTGGTGATGTCACGACCTTGTGATCCTAATGGACAGGGCTCAGCATGAGTGAAATTCTGCAGGTCCTGCAGTAATGTCAGGGGGGGCGTGACAAATTTCAAAAACATCATGGCTGAATTTGAGTGACAGTGGCTGAAGGAGGCAAAAGCGCCTCCCCCTGTGGCTGAAAACAGGTATGTATGTGCAGTCACCTCAGCATATAAAGGCTTTTTTAAAGATAAATACGGTGACTTTTGTTGTTTTAAATGATGCAATGTGCACCACTAACATGTCACAAAATGACACGACAGGTTCCTTTAACTTCCCTTAACGGTTTCAGCAGGCTTATTGAGTTTTAACATTTAACTCTATGACTGTGCGGACGGGTTTTGGAGCTCTATATGGGAAAAATTGAGTTACTACCACTAAAAAGATACTTGAAGAAGTATCCAAACTGTTAGCTGTTGTAGCGTCACGTATAGATGGTGGCGGCACGCTCTGAGCCCGCGGGTGGTGGATTGTACAGGGATGCGCCTTGATTTTCCTCTTTTTACAGTACTTTCCACGTAGCACTAATTGCTGAGAGATAAAGTCTTCCACACAATGCTCACTAATTTGCAAGTGCAGTCTAATAATGAGCTGTAGATTCATTTAAGAGAAAAAAGAAAAGCACAAAGCTAATTTAATTTCTGATTTCATCAGTACTTAGAATTGGATTTCATGTTTCTCATCACGTGAAAGCAAAGCACCATCACTCCGGCTCTACCCAGAAGTGTGGTTCTTACTTTTATTACAGCTTCTTTTTTATTTCATTGAGCTATTAAGCAATTAACTTTATTAGTGTTTGCTCTTATGAAAAGCCAAAATATGAGAGTCCCGTTCATGTGGCTGGAGGAGCTAATGGGAAAACACTTTGACGCTATTCATTAATCTGACGGGATGATGTTCAGGTCGTGCGTTCATAGCAAGAGATGTTCTAGGGACGGCAGCCGAAAGTGCTCCAGCCTACACGATACATTTACTGTCTTTTACGGCTGTCACTTTCCTCCTAAGTGTTGGTGTCACGTGTTGACTGCTCTGCAGTCCTCGTGAATTGCTTTGCTGCAGTTTAAAGCAGAGTTTATTTCCTTTGGCTCAGTCGGGGTTAACGCTGAAGCTGTTGTTGCTGTCTTTGGGTGGTGTGCGGCTCTGCGGGTGGAGGTTTAGGTTTATCAGGTGACCACGCCACAAGCCTTTTAATAACTACCCCTTCCTCCAGATGACATTGCTGATAGTTTCTCTGCCTTTGACCGAGTAAGTTGAAGACGTCTCTGCACTGCTTAAGATTCTTTGCGCTTTTCCTTTTGGAAGTTGCCGTTTACCCCTGTCCATGGTGGAAGGTGAGAGGGAGTAGTACAGGGCTTGTTGAGGAGTAGTGCAAGGGTGGTGGCCCAGACCACCTCGCCATCTGAGGTACCTCTGGGTACAGGGCTAGCCTGAGACCCCAGTCCAGGGCCAGACTAGCTACCCAGGTTTCCTTGCTCGGTATACCATTCTGCTTCCTTTCCCTCAGCTGCTGCACGCGTGACACTTGGCATATCTTCAGAAGGTTATTCGTATTCTAGGAAATCTATGGCCTCACATGTAGGAGCGTTGTACAGTCATGGTCGAACATATTTGCACCCTTAAAATTGTTCCAGAAAATGAAGTATTTCTCACAGAAAATGATCGCGATTACACAAATTTGTTATACACATTTATTTCTTCTGTGTATTGGAACAACCCAAAGAAAAAGGGTAATTGGACATATTTTCATACAAACAACCCGAAATAGTCTGGACAAAACTGTTGTCACCTTCCAAAGTTGTTGGTAAACGACTTTGTTCTAAGCATTTGATTCTCATTCAAACTCACATGTGGCAAGTAACAGGTGTGGGCAATATGAAAATCACACCTGAAACCAGATAAAAGGAGAAGTTGACTCAATCTTTGCATTCTGTGTGCATGGAGGATAGAAAGAGGAGAAGGGTTTTGTGTCCTAGGTTATGGTTCTTCCAGCATTACAATAACCTCAAATATATTTAAAAAAGCTAAAGGATGGAAGCAAAGCACTGAGAGTTCTGAAGTGGCAGCAAAGAGCCCAGATCTAAATCCCATTGATCACCTTGGAGACATCTCAAATTGCTGTTGGGAGAAGACGCCTTCAAATATGAGAGATCTGGAGCAGTTTGCAAAAGAAGAAAGGTCTAAAATTCCATGTGAGAGGTGTAAGAAGCTTGTGTATAGGAAGCGATTGATTATAGTTAGTTATTCCAAAGGGTGGAACCATATATTAAGTTGAGGGATCCAACATTTGTCCGACCAATTTTTGGAGTTTTGTGTGAAATTATTCCAATTTTTCTTCTTTATTTTTTTAATGTTGTTCCAATAAACACAAAGAAATAAACGTCTATAACAAAACGTGTAATTACAGTAATGTATTGGGAGAAACAGTTAATCGTCTGGAACAATTTAATTTATTTACATAATATACTGGGGCCTGATTCTATTGCATTGTGCGATTCTAGAACATGTGCAATTATATATTAGTTGAACTATGTGATTACAGTCGCATTGATCTGGACTCTGGAGAATCGTCATTATGGTACTGGCGTGAGATGCTGCATCATGTGACAGTCTGATACATCTGTACTCTATGAATTCGTCATTATGGGGGCACCAGTGTGATGCTGCATCTGGTGACAGTCTGATGGATCTGTAATCTGTAGATTCATCATTACGGCGGCGCCAATGTGATGCTGCATCCTGTCACAGCCTGATAGATCTGCACTTTGTAGATCATCGTTACGGCGTGCCTATGTGATGCTGCATCCTGTGACAGTCTGATATATCTGTACTCCGTAGATTCGTCATTATGGGGGCGCAATGTGATGCTGCATCCTGTGACAATATGATAGATCTGTACTCCGTAGATTCATCATTACAGCGGTGCCTTGTGATGCTGCATGCTGTGACAGTCTGATAGATCTGTATTCCATAGATCGTCATTACGGCGGCGCCTGTGTGATGCTGCATTCTGTGACAGTCTGATAGATCTGTACTCCATAGATTTGTCATTATGGTGGCACCAGTGTGATGCTGCATCCTGTGACGGTCTGATAGATCTGTACTCCATAGATTCGTCATTATGGTGGCGCCAGTGTGATGCTGCATCCTGTGACAGTCTCATTGATCTGTATTGTAGAGATTCGTTGTCACGGTTCCGGCGATGTACCAATGCATCCTGTAACAGTGTCGTACATCTTGACAATAGAGAATCTTTTTCACATCGCTTGTGTTGTGATACTGCATTATTTGTCAACCTCCTACACCTTGACGTTGCAAACTCGGCCGCGCTGTGTGCTTGCTTTGATGCAGCATCTGTGAGCGTCTTATTGGTCTTGGGTGTCTGCGCTGTTGCTGCAAAATGGCATCCTGTGACAATTTAATGGCTCTGGACTGGAGGGAGTCATGTGCGACACGCATGCGCTTCTGTGTAGTGGCTTGGTCAAGGCCTTTTTCTCTTGTTTTATACTCTCGTTTGCGCGTCGCTGCCTTTTCCACTATGCTGTTGCTTTATTTTCCATATCATCTACATACTTTTTCGGATGGCCCATATTGGCGTAGATTTAGAGTGTTCAACCAAGCATAGTTTAAATTCTCCCATCCAGTTTAACTGCCTACGTAATGTACATGATGTCCTCTAGGTGGTGCTGTTTGAGGGCAAACATACAGACACAGAATAGATAGGGCTTATATATAGTAGGATTTTCTTGACAGAGGTTGCATACATATATATACTCGTGTGTGTATATACTCGTGTGTAATATATATATATATAAAAATACATATATGTGTTTGTGTGTATATTTACATCCGATGATGTGAAATCCTTCTTGATATTCCATCTAATGGCTTCCAAGGCTTATATTTAATTTTAAAATATACAGTTAAACAATGCAACCTCTTTATGGTTCTGACATCTAATCTTCATAAGAAAGATTAGCTATATTAAAAGTTAAATTGCCATTATCGTACTTCTTCATACGTTGCCTGCAGGGAAAGATAAGCTTATGGAGGGAGCGATGCACAAAATCCAAAACCTGTCACCAGGAAAATGTCAGAGGCAGCAGATCACCTAGTTCCATAAAGCTGCATCTATAAAATAGCAGCTTTTATCACAATGCATAATGGGCTGGGTATGTTTCTATAGACTCCGTGTCAGCATAGGGTCTGCTGCTGCCCTGTAGGACCTCTTGGCACACGGTCCACACACCACTGTCTTAGGAATCATGAGCATTAAGCCCTGACTCATGAATGGCGGCTAATCCTCCGCTCTCATTTGAATGTTTTGTGAATCTAGGTCATATTGATATGAATATGGATTTCTGGCTACTTATACGTATGTTGGCACATTATGAAGAATTCTTAGGCAGCAGACCTGAATGTATAAAATGATTATCTGCTAATAGTGGCTTGAGAAGCCTAATGTGATTTGTTTTTATCTTCATATATCTCGGTTGCAGTGCTATCTCCCCTATCTGTTGACCTACCTTGTGGTCTAAATTATCCGTACAGTCATATTAAAGGGATTTTCTATAATAAAGACTTGTCTTTATGTAATGAAAAGGTATGCAGTTTTGCAATATACTTTGTGTATCAGTTCCTTTTAGTTTCCATTATTTCCACTTGCTTTTAGTTTGGTGCATCCGGCAAATACGGTATTTACAGCACTGGTGCCAGGTATCTAAATGGCACCTGTCACATATTTGTTGTTTGTAATGCTGCCTGTGACATTAATCATGTGACCAGTAGCGTAATTAGAGTTTGATGGTCGGTGCAAAATTTTGACATGCCACTCCCCCTGTGCGCACGTTGGTCAAATATATGGCCCTTGTAACTTTCTAAATCCTATAAAGTCATACATATTGCTTCTCCTCTCCCATCATCTTGAAGTAATGTGCCCCATCCTGGTATATATGCCCCTCATCGTGGTATACATGATATATATGGTCCTCATTATGTATATATGTCCTTATCCTGTTATATAGGTCCCGCCTCCTTATATATGCCCTCTATCCTGGTATATATGTGTCCCATTCTGGTATATATAACCTCTATACTGGTATATATGTTCCCTCATTTTGGAATATATTTCCCTGTCTGGACCATCCTGGTATGTATGTCCTCATCTTGGTATTTATGATCCTCATCCTGTATATATGGTTCTCATCCTGGTATATATCATCCATCCTGGTATATTTGGTCCCCATCCTGGTATATATGGTCCTCATCCTTGTATATATGTTTTCATCCTGTTATATATGTCCCATTCTGATATACATGGTTCTCATCCTGATATACATAGTCCTCATCCTGGTATGTCCCTATGCTATTATATGCATGTCCCCCATCCTAGTATGCATGGTCCACCATCCTGGTATATGGTCCTCATCCTGGTATACATGGTCCTCATCCTGTTATATATGTACCCATTATGGTATATATGGTCCTCATCCTGGTATACATAGTCCTCATCCTGGTATGTCCCTATGCTATTATATGCATGTCCCCCATCCTAGTATGGATGGTCCACCATCCTGGTATATTTGGTCCTCATCCTGATATACATAGTCCTCATCCTGGTATTGTCCCTATGCTATTATATGCATGTCCCCATCCTAGTATGCATGGTCCACCATCCTGGTATATTTGGTCCTCATCCTGGTATACATGGTCCCATCCTGTTATATATGTACCCATTATGGTATATATGGTCCTCATCCTGGTATACATGGTCCTCATCCTGTTATATATGTACCCATTATGGTATATATGGTCCTCATCCTGGTATACATAGTCCTCATCCTGGTATGTCCCTATGCTATTATATGCATGTCCCCCATCCTAGTATGCATGGTCCACCATCCTGGTATATTTGGTCCTCATCCTGGTATACATGGTCCTCATCCTGTTATATATGTACCCATTATGGTATATATGGTCCTCATCCTGGTATACATAGTCCTAATCCTGGTATGCATGTTCCCCATACTAGTATATATGTCCCCTTGCATCTCTAACTCATAATTTAAAAACAAAAACAAAAAAAAACATTCTGTTGACCTTTCCTCTGCTCCCACGTCACCTGGAGTCCTCTGTAGCCAGTGCACAGTGGTCGGCCCTGCAGCTAACATCGGAGCTCCAGCCAAGGCGCATGACACTACTGTCCTACGCCGTACTGCCAACATCAGCGGCCAGCCACTGTTTGGCAGGTAGCACATATCGCAGTGCAGGGACACGATGGGTCTCTGTGTCGTGATGCACATTGAGCTGGTATACGCTGGGTGCGGCAGGCTCCTGTACCCCTGGCACCAGGTTGCAATTTTTTCACCTCTGTGTGACATGTTCCCTTTAACCCCAAGCATCATATATGTAATAATGAAAAAAAAAAACTTTTTGCCCTTTTAAAAAGAAAAACAAAACATAAAATACTGCCATAATCCTACTGACCCTTGCTATAAATCCATCATGCGAAGGTAACACCATTAACCGTTAAGGATCGGGCAATTGTTACTTTTTTGTGCTTTAGTTTATTCTTTCCCCTATTCAAAGAGCCATAACTTTTCCTATTCATTCCGTCGATATAGCCATGGGAGGGCTTGTTTTTATTGCGGGATGAGTTATACTTTGAATGACATTATCCATTTTATCATATGATCTAATGGTAAGCTGGAAAAGAATTTCAAGTGTGGCAAAATAGCAATAAAAGTGAAATTCTTCAATAGTTTTTTGGGATTTTTAGTCACAGCATTCTTTTACCATAAAACTGAGTGGACAGTATGATTCCTCGGGTCAGTAGGATTACGTAGATACCAGACATGTATAGTTTTTGTTTTATTTAAAGCGAACCTGTCACCCCCCCGGGCATCAAAAGCTCTAATAGCCACCTTCTGCAGCACTAAGGCTGCATTCTGAGAAGGTGGCTATAGGCTTTTGATGCCCTTTCTAGTATGAAATATTAAGTTAGGTAAATGCTCACTCTTCAGAAGATCGAAGACCGGGAGGCGGGGTTTCACGCTCCTCCGGCCCGCCCCCTCTTGTCAATCATTGTGCGCGCCTGCTGCTGTCTCCCCTCAGTGTGGAAAATGAACGCGCGTCTCCGTTCTCCTGCACGGAGCTGCGCATGCGCTGTGCGCCCGGTGTCGACTTCCTGGACACCGGGCGCACAGAGCATGCGCGGCTCCATACAGGAGAATGGAGACGCGCGTTCATTTTCCACACTGAGGGGAGACAGCAGCAGGCGCGCACAATGATTGACAAGAGGGGGCGGGCCGGAGGAGCGTGAAACCCCGCCTCCCGGTCTTCGATCTTCTGAAGAGTGAGCATTTACCTAACTTAATATTTCATACTAGAAAGGGCATCAAAAGCCTATAGGCACCTTCTCAGAATGCAGCCTTAGTGCTGCAGAAGGTGGCTATTAGAGCTTTTGATGCCCGGGGGGGGGTGACAGGTTCGCTTTAAGTGCTGAAAACCCCCCCAGAAATTTTGAAGAATAAATCTCGCTTGTGTCACAAATTTTCCAAGAGTCGTAACATTTTCACCTTTTGTGATCTGGAGCTGTGCGAGGGTTTGTTTGTGCCCTGAGCTGATGTTTTTATTGGTATTATTTTGGGGTATATATGATAATGTGATACTTGTACAATGTTTTGATCGCCCTTTCTTAATTTTTTTCTGGTATGCAAAAAAACATCAATTTTGGCATCTGATTTAATTTCTTGTTATGCTGTTTACCAATCGAATTCATTTATTTTATACTTTGGTAGATCAGACTTTTACGAACACAACAATACCAAGAATGAGTATTTTTTATTTTTCTTAATTTGTAATGTGGTAAAACGGTGGTGATTTTAACTTTTATCTACATTGTTTCATATTATTTTAAACCGTTTTTTTATTAATTTTCGATGTATGTAATATTCCTTTTAGAAGACTTGAACCTGCATTAGTCTGATCACTTGTTGCCTATACAGCAGTGCATCAGCATTGCTGTATATAGAAGACATCACAGTCTCCTGTGAACATCGGGCACAGGCTGGCTTTCATAGGAGTACTGAGAAAACAGTCACAGGTGACTTCAGCATACCCCTGACTGTTATGACAATACATCGGAATCCAACGATCGCTTTATGGGTGTGCCGTTGAGGGGTCAGCGTGCACTAAATGCTGCTGTCGGAGTTTGACAGCGGCATTTAACACCACTCCACCTGCGGCTGTTAGAGGCAGATGAAGACTGAATAATTCAGATTTCATCTGTTGGGAAAGATACGCACTCGGCAAGTGAACCCACATCAAAGGCAGGAGATGACTTATGATGTGCATAGCAAGTCGCAAGTCATTAAGAGGTTAAAAGGAAATAAATGACTAAAAGAGGCTGAAGACTATAAAATTATGTAAAACAAAATTAAAAAGTGATCGAGAAGTCATAAGTAGTCAAACGTCCAGCACCCCAAAATTGTGTCAGACAAGTCTCTGCTCAGAAAAAAGCAAACTTTTGTATGTTCAGGAAGACACACTTTTATATGACATTGAAATTGCAACACCAAGAAGGAAAAATCATGGAGGTATAGAAATAAAAGAATGGACAGACATGTTAATGTTATGCAAATGATGAAAAAATAGGAACTAAATTTAAAACCATCTCGATTTATTCAGTATAAGTCACGTGCACAGATCCTCGCATTTACAGCCTTGGCTGCTCTCGGTGAGGAATGTTCTGCTGCACACTTGGGCAAACCTTCATATCCGCACTTGGGCAAACCTTCATATCCGCACTTGGGCAAACCTTCATATCCGCTCCATGTGTAATTGCTGATTAATGGTCTAGACGTGATTGATGGGAGACAAGTCCGGATCACTGCAGGCCATGGGAGCATGTTTAGGCCATGCAGACTGCTCACAGTAGTACAAGCAATTAGTGGTCTGACATTGTTATGTTGACAAATGGCTTCTGGGACACTTTGGAGAAATTGCCATACCGCTGTTTTCACAACTAAATTAATGTAAGACCAAATTGTTATTTTACTTTGACCAAAGACTAGAGAAGCTCATCTACTGTACATTATGCCACCCCACGCCATAATCCCGGGTGTAGGACCAGTGGGACCTTCCCTTGTCATGGCCTCTTCATGGCAGCGTCAATGTGATCTCCAGACCCATCTCTGACTATCATTGTGTCCAAAGACAAAAGCAGAACTCATTTCTGAAGCAGATAATCCTCCTTTCCAACCTCCATTGCTGTCACACGATACACCATAATGGCCTTTGAGAGCAATGGTGTGAAATTAGTAGATTCTCAGTTTCTGGACATCTTGCTCATAGCTAATGTTGTGCAAATGCCTTCTTATGGTTTGTGTAGACAATGATTGACACTTTAAGAACAACATAATGATGTGACATCCATTAGTTGAAGTACAAAATGAATGAATCGTGGACTCCGTGGGACAAGCATTTCTCAAGAGTGTCCTCGGAGCCATCTTTTAGCATGACAACACAAGGCCACATGTTGCTCAATCTACTCTGGTCAGCATGCTCGGTGTAAATGTGCTACCACGGCCATCTCTGGACTTCCATCCCGCATAATGGGGACATCATTGGTTGGAAATTGCGAGAGAGCTGCCAAAAGTGGATCTTGATGATTTGCTCAATTGCATTTAGTGCAGCAAAACATTCCTCAGACAAGCAATAATAGCCTCACTGATAAAAGTCAACATGTGTACAAGGCTGTGGAGTCGGTAAAAACATCAGACTCCTTAATTTCACTGAATCCGACACCGACTCTGACTTAACGACTCCACAGCCCTGCATGTAAATTTGGGGGTATCTACCCTTTCTTCTCATACTTAATACATCTTTGTTTTGAAAAAGATGTTACTATTTTGTTCCCAATTGGCATATCAGTAACATGTCTTCATTCTTTGATTTCTATTATTCCATAAATTACCTTCTTGGTGTTGAATTTTAATGTTGAGGATTGTAGTTCCAACACAGCAGAGCGCTCCTTCCCCTTTCCTTCATGTTTCGACATGGGGTGAAGAAGGCTGGCTGACAGGCTAAGTTCATTCTTCATTCCAGCCTCTTATCCATCACATTGATGCTGAGACAGAAATGATGAAGTTGAGATTCTGGGACCACATGACTGATGTGGAAATTGTGACGTTGGTAGATGTTTTCATAATTGACTCCCAAGAAAGGGAGGAGTGTTTAAATGAACAGGTGACAAATTGGCCGCCTCGGCAGAGCTGATATGGCTGACAATATGCTTGGTCAGTCAGCTACTTTCTATTAGAGGTGAATATCTCAGCATACACAATTATTGGCAATGGTACCTACGGTATATTAGAGGATATAAGCGCACATTTTCTGATCATCATAATGGGAGACCCAGACAATGGGGTTTAGGGCACTGCCCTCCGGAGGCCACACTAGGTACTACAAGTTTGTAGTAACCGCCCCCTCCGCTTATAAACCCCTACCGCAGGAGATATCCTCAGTTTTAACCTTAGTGTGCTCGGAGGATCACACGCTTTGCTTGCACATCACAGCATTCTCACAGCTTACGTGATGGCGTCTGAAGATTGGTAGGTCCCGGTCGGGGACTTTCGGCAGTCTCCCTGCTCACCCTCGGGAACACGCAGGTCGAGGTACCGGAGGGCCCTGAGCATGGGCACTTCGTGCCCTCCCGGTACGCTGCCGCGCTCCTTCCCATCCCCCCGGGGGCTCTGGTGAAGTGGGAGCCAGGAGCCTTGCACAGCTCCGCTCCGTCCGAGGCCTCCCTAAATGGTGCTTACAGACCGGACTGGAGCCAGCCCAGTCCAAGGCCTCCCTAAATGGTGCTTACAGACCGGACCGGCACTGAGGTACTCCGTGTGTCTCCTGTGTGCCTGGGGGTAGTGTCTGACACTATGTGTGTTCATGACACTCAGACCGCGCGCACCCCTCGGGGTCCGCGGGTCTGGCGGTGTTTCCCTGTGCTGGGGTCACCCTGGCTGACCGCCCTGTGTGTCACAGGGGCTGAGGCTGTGGGCCGCAGATTTTGTCTGAGCCCTGGGTATGGTGCTTGCACTGTATCTCCCGCGCTGCGGGCTCCGGCGCTGGATTTCTTAAGATGGCTGCCTGGAGAGATGAGGAGCAGCCCATGCGGTGACGTCACGCTGGGCGTGTGTGTGTGCTTTTCCCGGGTTTTTTTCTGCAACGGCCAATGGTTAGTGGTGACCACCGACGCCAGCCTCAAGGGCTGGGGTGCGGTGTTCTTACACCACAGGGCTCAAGGCCTCTGGACGCAGTCGGAGTCGGCGTTGCAAATCAACGTGCTGGAGATCAAGGCGGTCTATCTGGCGCTTCTGGCGTTTCAGAAGTTCCTGTCAGGGCGACCCATTCGGGTTCAGTCCGACAATGCGACGGCCGTCGCCTACATAAATCATCAGGGAGGGACCAGAAGTGCTCAGGCCCTCGCCGAAGTCCACCGCATTCTATCCTGGGTGGAGGACAACGACTGCCTGATCTCCGCAGTTCATATCCCAGGGGTCGAGAACTGGGAGGCCGACTACCTAAGCTGACAGGGGATGGACGCCGGAGAATGGTCTCTTCATCCGGACGTCTTCAGGGACATCTGCAGCAGATGGGGCACCCCGGACGTGGACCTGATGGCCTCGCGGCTGAATCATCAGGTGCCACAATACATGGCGAGATCGTGGGACCCGCAGTCTCTGGGGGCGGATGCTCTGATTCTGCATTGGTCCAGGTTTCAGCTCCCATATGTGTTCCCACCTCTGGCGTTGATTCCCAAGGTCCTGTGGAAGATCAGGACGGAATGCCACGAAGCCATTCTAGTGGCACCGGATTGGCCCAGGAGATCCTGGTATCCGGATCTGTGGCAAATGTCAGGCGGGAACCGGTGGGCTCTTCCAGAATGACCAGATCTTCTCGCGCAAGGCCCCTTCTTCCACCTCAATTCCAGGGCCCTCAGATTGACTGCATGGCTCTTGAGACCTGGCTTTTGACCTCACGGGGGTTCTCCCCTTCGGTGGTTGACACCATGACACGGGCTAGGAAGTCCGTGTCTCGGAAGATATACCACAGAACGTGGAAAATCTTCTTCTCCTGGTGTGCCTCCGGTGGACGGTCACCGTGGCCTTTGTCGATTCCGACTCTGTTGTCTTTTCTACAGTCGGGCTTGGAGGTGGGCTTGTCCCTCAGCTCCCTGAAGGGTCAAGTATCAGCTCTTTCTGTGCTGTTTGACAGGCGCTTGGCGCTACTTCCAAAAGTCCGTCATTTTATGCAGGGGGTGTTCTCGGGTGCTTCCGCCATACAGGCGACCGCTGGACCCTTGGGATCTTAACATGGTCCTGGCGGCTCTGCAGAAACCGCCGTTCGAGCCACTGAGGGAAGTTTCCCTCTCTCGACTTTCCCAGAAAGTGGTTTTTCTGGTGGCAATTACGTCTCTGAGACGTATTTCGGAATTGGCTGCACTGTCGTGCAAGTCACCTTTTCTGGTGATCCACCAGGACAAAGTGGTGTTGCGCCCGCGGGCAGAATTTTTGCCGAAGGTGGTTCCCACCTTCCACCTGAACCAAGAGATTGTCCTCCCATCATTTTGTCCCGCTCCCGTTCATCGGATTGAGCGCGACCTTCACACTCTGGATCTCGTGAGGGCTGTACGCATTTATGTGTCCAGGACTGCCTCCTTCCGGAGTTCGGACTCTCTGTTCATCCTTACGGCGGGTCGCTGTAAGGGGTCCGCGGCGTCAAAATCGACCTTGGCCAGATGGATCAAGGCGCCCATTCAAGAGGCTTACCGTTCTACTGGCGTGCCTCTCCCGGTGGGATTGAAGGCGCACTCGACCAGAGCCGTCGGTGCCTCCTGGGCTTTGCGACATCGCGCTTCAGCTCTACAGGTGTGTCAGGTGGCCACTTGGTCCAGCCTCCACACCTTCTCTAAGCACTATATGGTGCATACCCATGCCTCTGCGGATGCAAGTTTGGGCAGACGGGTCCTCCAGGCGGCGGTTGCCCACCTTTAAGGGGGACCGTGTATTTAAACGTCTTTTGAGGACCTCTTCCCGCCCTGGGGTTTGCTTTAGGACATCCCCATTGTCTGGGTCTCCCATTATGATGATCAGAAAAAAGAGAATTTTGTTTACTTACCGTAAATTCTTTTTTCTAGAATCATCAATGGGAGACCCAGCACCCACCCAGTTGTCCCATTGGACGTTCTTCTGGACTGTTCCCAGTTGAGACAGTTTGTTTCGGGTTGTTGGACCGTATGTGCACGGTCTTCCCGATGGTTCGGGTGTGGTTTGCCTCCTCACAGCTTATGGACCAAACTGAGGATATCTCCTGCGGTAGGGGTTTATAAGCGGAGGGGGCGGTTACTACAAACTTGTAGTACCTAGTGTGGCCTCCGGAGGGCAGTGCCCTAAACCCCATTGTCTGGGTCTCCCATTGATGATTCTAGAAAAAAGAATTTACGGTAAGTAAACAAAATTCTCTTTTTTATTCTTATTTTGTATAAATGAATCTCACTTCACTTTATTGTATTTAGTGCTGTCTCTAAATAATGTAATAATGAGCTATGTAGATGTGAATTTGGTGAACTGCAACCATTAAATAATACAAGTAAATTGTCCATTTGTCCTACAGAACCAGTCTCAATCTTAATTTCCTGAGGACAGGTACACTACCATTCAAAAGTTTGGGGTCACCCAGACAATTTTGATCTTGCCATGCATACTTTTATTTATCAAATGAGTTGCAAATGAATAGAAAATATAGCCCAGACATTGACAAGGTTAGAAATAATGATTTTTATTTGAAATAATAATTTTTCTCTTCAGTTATTCTGCGTCTCACAAATGTTCTTCTGTGTGATCCAAACACCTTAAACTTTGATTTGTCTGTCCATAACACTTTTTTCCTATCTTCCTCTGTCTAATGTCTGAGTTCTTTTGCCCATATTAATCTTTTCTTTTATTAGCCAGTCTCAGATATGGCTTTTTCTTTGCCACTCTTCCCTGAAGGCCAGCATCCAGGAGTCGCCCCTTTACTGTAGACGTTGACACCGGTGTTTTGCGGGTACTAGTTAATGAAGGTGCCAGATGAGGAGCTGTGAGGCATCAATTCCTCAAACTAGAGACTCTAATGTACTTGTCTTGTTGCTCAGTTGTACAGCGGGGCCTCCCACTTCTCTTTCTACTCTGGTTAGAGCCTGTTTGTGCTCTACTTTGAAGGGAGTAGTACACACCGTTGTAGGAAATCTTCAGTTTCTTGGCAATTTCTCGCATGGAATCGCCTTCATTTCTAAGAACAAGAATAGACTGTCGAGCTTCACGTGAAAGTTCTCTTTTTATGGCCTTTTTTAGAGTTTCATAGAACAAACAAATGTAATACTCCAGATTCTCAACAAGCTCAAAGGAAGGTCCATTTTAAAGCTTCTCTAATAAGGCAAACCGTTTTCAGCTGTGCTAACATACTTGTACAAGAGTTTTCTAGGGTTTTCTAAACATCCATTAGCCTTCTTACACAGTTAGCAAACACAATGTACCATTAAAACACTGGACTGGTGGTTGTTGGAAATGGGCTTCTATACACCTATGTAGATATTGGATAAAAAACCAGACATTTGCAGCTAGAATAGTCATTTACCACATTAACAATATATAGAGTGTATTTATGATTCATTTAATGTTGGCTTCATTGAAAAAAAATGTGCTTTTCTTTTAAAAATAAGAACATTTCGAAGTGACCCCAAACTTTTGAACGGTAGTGTATGTGTAGGTAATAGGAACAGAGACCACATGATACGTCTCCATCTGTAAAACTTGATTTCAAATATTGTAACTTGTTTTATCTCTCTGAGATAGAAGTAGATGGACCGCAATTCTAGCATTTTCATTTTATTCCTTACATCATATCTTTGTATTTTAATATATGTATTTCAGACATGGTGATGCCAAATATTGTCTTATTTTTTATTTTGAATTTGCAAAAAAGGGTGATTTGACCATTTAGGTTATTTATTTTTTGAAATATGTTTTTTAAGCCCCTTTCATCCCTTGCTTATGAGACCTGATTCTGTTTGTATCCTTGATTTCTGATTCTCCTTTGTCTGCACACGACTGCCATGTTAACCCATCAACACTCTGATAGCGGGGGTTTGTGGGCAATTAATTGAACCTCCGATCAAAGCAGCCCCCTCCATATAACAAAGCAGCCCCCTCCATATAACAAAGCATCCCCCTCCATATAACAAAGCAGCCCCCTCCATATAATAAAGCAGCCCCCTCCATATAACAAAGCAGTCCCCTCCATATAACAAAGCAGCCCCCTCCATATAATAAAGCAGCCCCCTCCATATAACAAAGTAGTCCCCTCCATATAACAAAGCAACCCCCTCCATATAACCTCTCAACTCACTTGTTCTGCTGTTCACCTAGTGATGATATGTAGAAGGGCAATAACTTTGATCGTCTTCAAGGTTTGGTATCTGCTGGCTGGCATCCCTTTCCCGACTCTAGGTACATCTCATCCATCTCATTTTCTTTTTTTATTTGATTACCATTGGAAAGAAAAATAATGTGATTTTCTTGTATTGAACAAATTATTAATTTTCATATATCTGGTCAATGCATTTCAGGGTCATACACACCGCTATTTCAGGACAACTTACTGTTTGAAAAGAAGTATATCTAAATATAATAGAAGTGGGTATAATCCTTTGCTACTGAGGTAAAATAAGACAATCCAGATGATCTGAACAATAATTTAATGTCAACGCATTTCAGAGACTACAGGCTTCTTCTTCAGGCCTGATGAAGTTGGTTTGTCCTGAAGATGCCTGTAGGCTTTGAAACGCATTGACAATTAATCATTACCATGGTGTTGACTCTCACATCCACAACACCAGCCTTTCTAAGATATTTTCTGGTCCCCCTATTTCTTTTGAAGTAAGATGCACGTCTTTCCATTTTTATGTATTTGTTTGAACAGTAAGCAGCATGGTAAATGGAACCTTCCTTTGGGGTATTTAGTGGTTGGCTTTTTTCAACATTTCAGGTTTTGCTGTTTGGTTGTTTTAGAGAAGGCATTGTATGCATCTCACAAGTTAGTATCACAAAGGTCAGGTTTGCTTGGAGTACTTTCACATCAACGTTTTATTCCATTCACGTCAGATCTGGCAGTTTTGACGCATCTGCCGCGTAACGGCTCACTTGCGGCAAGATGGCTTACGGCCTAATTCATTCCCTATGGGACATGCGGACATGTGCGTCACTTGTGGATTTGCTGTGATACGGCAAATCCAGCACTTGGGTCAACGCAAAAATACAACTGCTAGCAGCCGTTTTTGACTCTCCCGCAAGTGCAAAACCGCAAGTGGCGCACATGTCCCCAAGTCATATAGGGAACAAAGTGGGCTGAGCACAGTATTGTCGCAAGTGATCCATAACGCGGCAGATGCGGCAAAACTGCCAGGTCTGACACGAATGGCGAAAAACGCTGATGTGAAAGCAGCCTTACTGTGGCTCCTGTAGATTGCTAGAACAAAGTGTCAGTGGCACTAGGAAAGCGTGGTGCCAGTTATCTGTTGTTGCATTTAGCTGCATGGTTTTAGCCATTTACCAGAACAGGTTTACCATGTTTCTCAAGACAAAAATAAAAAGTAAAAGATAGGGAATATACTGAAATGGGGATTTATTAGTGCCGCATTCACTTTGTTCTACTAACTGGGAGAGATGCTTCCTGGGACTGTGGGAAATCTGTCACTAAAACGGTAGACATATTTAGTTCTTGTATAAGATTATTTGAGCTTTTTACATAAGCTGCTGTAGTTTTCTAAATGTCTAAATAGCATCACTCAAGTCAATCAGGAGGAGATGGCACTGGGCAAGCATTAGAGCTGGAGTGACAGAGTCTTCAGATCTTCATATAGCTCCTAAGACTCATTTTCACGTAATTTCAAACCCTGATTTGTCAGTACCAGAGAAATGGACTGGCCATGTAAAGTTATTGTTGGATTTGTCTTTGAAAGAGTTACATGTGCATATAAGTAGTTTGAGGAGGGGGTGATAAAATCCTGCTGACAAATTCTCTTCCGTGATCTATCCTATGGATCTGTGACCAATTTAAAAGTAATAGACAACCCTTTAATGGCCCCTTTACACGCGGCTACATTTCTTGGGTGGCTACAGGTAACTTACTGGTTGCAGTGAAATCATGGAGAGATTATTCCATTTGTACACAGCAACAAGATAGAACCTTGTCTCCATGATTTCACTGCAACCAGTAAGTTACCTGTAGCCACCCTAGAAATGTAGCCGCGTGTAAAGGGGCCCTAAGGGTGTTATTGATGTTTAGAAAAACATGGCAACTTTTGCTAACACAGAGCGCCAGTCCTGTCCACAGTTTGTGGGTGATTCTGCAGTTCAGCCCCATTTAGTTTATTAAAGCTCAACTACAATACCGGAAGACAGAAAAGTCTCGCGGATGTTTCTTGAAGAACACAGCCATGTTTTGCTAATCCCATCACTGCCTATTCCCTTTCTAAAGGGAAACGTATTATCTGTATTACTTCAGAATATTTAAAACCAGATAGTGACAGCTGTTCTTTTTTCAATTCTCTATTTTCTGTATGTGACTATGGATGTCCATCTTGCTTGAGCCTCCGTTAAAAGAGTTTTGAGATGTAGTTAGGTCCAAAGATATTTGGACAGTGACACACATTTTGGCATTTTAGCTGTTTAAGAAAACTTATTCAATATATAATTATATATTTCGTATAGGCCTAAAGTGCCGACTCAGCTTTAATTTGATGGGATTCATATCCTAATTGGAGAATGTGTTTAGGAATTACAACTCGTTAATTTGTATCTGCCTCTTTTTCAAGAGGCTAAAAGTAAATGTCAGTTATCTCAAAAGCTCTTCAATTGTCTGTATGGGCTATTCCCTCATTAATCCAGGTTAAAGCAGGTAAAAGGCCTGGAGCTGACTCCAGTTGTGGCATTTGTATTTGGAAGCTTTTGCTGTGAACACCACAACATGAGGCCAAAGAAACTCTCAAAACAGGGGAAACATACCATCATTAAGCTGAAAAAAAGAAGAAATCCATTAGAGAGATTGCAGAAATGTTGGGAGTGGTCCCATATACGTTTGGTACTTTTTTGCAAAAAAAAAAAAAAAAACACACTGGTGAGCTTGGGAACTCAAAAACACCTGGATGTCTATGGAAGATAACAGTGGTGGATGATCGCAGAATACTTTCCATGGTGAAGAAAAACCCTTCACAACATCCACCCAGGTGAAGAACATTCTCCAGGAAGTTGGTGTTTCAGTATCCATGTCTACCATAAAGAGAAGACTTCATGAGAGCAATTACAAAGGGGTCACCACAAGATGCAAATACAGAGGGTTCATCACCAGATGCAAATACAGAGGGGTCATCACAAGATGCAAATACAGAGGGTTCATCACCAGATGCAAATACAGAGGGGTCATCACCAGATGCAAATACAGAGGGGTCACCACAAGGTGCAAGATCTGAGGGGTCACCACAAGATGCAAATATAGAAGGGTCATCACATGGTGCAAATACAGAGGGGTCATCACAAGGTGCAAATACAGAGGGCTCATCATAAGGTGCAAGAACTGAGAGGTCACCACAAGATGCAAATATAGAAGGGTCATCACACGGTGCAAATACAGAGGGTTCATCACCAGATGCAAATACAGAGGGGTCATCATAAGGTGCAAGAACAGAGGGGTCACCACAAGATGCAAATACAGAGGGGTCATCAAGGTGCAAGTACAGAGGGTTCATTACAAGGTGCAAGAACAGAGGGGTCATCACAAGGTGCAAAAACAGAGAGGTCATCATAAGGTGCAAGAACTGAGAGGTCACCACAAGATGCAAATATAGAAGGGTCATCACACGGTGCAAATACAGAGGGTTCATCACCAGATGCAAATACAGAGGGGTCATCATAAGGTGCAAGAACAGAGGGGTCACCACAAGATGCAAATACAGAGGGGTCATCAAGGTGCAAGTACAGAGGGTTCATTACAAGGTGCAAGAACAGAGGGGTCATCACAAGGTGCAAAAACAGAGAGGTCATCATAAGGTGCCAGAACAGAGGGGTCACCACAAGATGCAAATACAGAGGGGTCATCACAAGGTGCAAATACAGAGTGGTCACCACAGGATGCAAATACAGAGGGGTCATTGCAAGGTGCAAATACAGAGGGGTCACCGCAAAGTAAAAACAATTGATCAGCCTTAAAATAGAAAGGCCAGATTGGACTTTGCCAAAAACATCTAAAGAAGCTGCCCAGTTCTTGAAAAGCATTCTATGGACAGATGAAGCTAAGATCAACCTGTAACAGAATGATGGGAAGTACAAAGTATGGAGAAGGCTTGGAACAGGTCAAGATCCAAAGCACATCTCTGTAACACAGGTGGGAAGCAGTGTGATGGCCGGGCGTGCATGGCTTCCAATGGCCCTGGGTCACTAGTGTTTATTGATGATGTGATTTAAGACAGAAGCAGCTAGCTGAACTCTGAAGTGTACAGTGCGATACTTTCTGCTCAGACTCAACCAAATACAAGAATATTGATTGTACGGCGCTTCACAGACAGATGGACAATGTCCCAAAATATACTGTGAATGCAGCTCAGGAGTTTTTTTTAGGCAAAGAAGTAGAATATTCTGTCAATCACCAGATCTCAACCCCATCGAGCTGCATTTCACATGATTAAGACAAAATTTAATGCAGAAAGACACAGAAACAAGAAACCACTGAAATCACCGCAGTATAGGCAGCAAAGTCTCACAAAGGGGGAAACCCAGCAATTGGGGATGTCCATGGCTGCCAGGTTTCAGGCAATGATTGCTGCAAAGGATTCTCACAATGTATTAAAAATGAACATCTTATTTATGGTAATTTTGTCTAGTTACTTTTGAGCCCCTGAAATGAGGAGGTTTTGTAAAAGAATGATTTGAATCCCTAAACGTTTCATTGTCTTTAGATGACATTTTAGAAAAGTTGGATGACTTCTTGGCAGTCCTGACAATGCAGGAATTTTTTTTCCTTTCCTTTAAAAACAATGATAAAAATAAGCATTCCGGTATTGCAGACATGTTTACCATAGGGAGAATATTTTCTACATATTATGACTTTAATTATTCTATAGTTACCTAGAAAACAACTTTCTATCCTTAACTTTGATATTATGCAGGACAGTTGATATTAGCCCATCATAAAAATAACCTTGACTGGTTTGTAAATGGTAAAAGTAAAAAAAGTCAATCTTTTATTAGTATCAAAGAAAAAAATGGATGAAAAGATGAAAAACTCGAACATGGGACTCCTACTCGATACAAAGAAGACAATGATATTGACGATGGTCAGGTAGGAGACGGAAATATTTTAGTTGGACGGTGACAAACTGGAAGTAGGACTTCAACCTACTCGGATCAATGATCACTTGAGATGCAGCAACGACACCAGACGTCAATAGGAGAATAGCTATGGGAAAATCATCAACGAAGTCACTGGCCAAGGTCTTCAAATCAAGGAACATTTCACTGGTGAAGAAGACCTGGCTTATAAATAGTCTGGTCTTTTCTGTAGTAACATACGGAAGTGAAACATGGACGATAAAGAAGCAACAGCCTTGAAGTGTTTGTGCTGGAGAAAGATGTATCAATACCATGGATGGCAAGAAGAACAAACAAATCAATTTTGGAACAAATCCAGCCAGACATGTCACTTGAAAGCAAGGATCAACAACCTACGACTTGTCTACTTTGGACACATCATACGAAGAGAGAAATACTCGAGAGGGACATCATCATAGGAAGAATAGAAGGTAAAAGGTGAAGAGGAAGACCAGCAACCCAATGACTTGATACTGCCAAGATAACAGTGGTGAAGACCTTGGTGGACCTATCTAGGCTCGCGCAAGATCGATCTTCTTACAGAGCGTTCATCCATCAAGTCGCCATGGCTCGGGATCAAGCTGAAGTCCGTTAAATAATAGTAATAATTGAAAAAAATATTAAAAATAGAAGCCATTGTGCATTGTACTACAATAGCACTGGATGCAATAATAAAAAACATTAGAAAGCCCATTTGATGAACACTTCTCCCTCTTCTGGCTCTTTTTGTCCCCCCCAATTCATCTTGCTGTGAATTCTCTACTACAACAAAATATAATGATCCCCTAGATGAAGTAATGGCGTTTATTGTAGATCCATCTATGAAACATCCTCTTGTACATAAAGCTAAATGCATCTCTGTTTTTGAGAGCTGATGTTGGAAGCGCGGTGTGTTGACAACATGGATTTTCGACTCTTTGAAGTTGTCAAGCTTTTAGAGCTGTGCACTGTAAAGCCACTGGAGGCTCCGTCAGACATCAAAGCCAGCGAAACGCTGCCGTATAGAAATGCTGTCATATTTTATTCTTTTTGATTATTTTATTAGTAACGCAGGTCATTTTGATGAATTAATCAGATGCGCGGTTATGTAATGAAAACAAGGACTGTGCAGGAGGAGATTGGAATCGTAATTGTAACACTTATCAGCTTTGTTACACAGCGGAGGACGTGCGCCTTCCATGAGTATTAGGGGAGTAGCTAATGGTATCATTATCTAGTCGGCTTTTTACAAAATAACATATCCTGGGGCATGTCTGATTAGATTTTACTTTTTTTTAAGATCTGAGACTTATTAATGAAAAACAAAAGGCACAATGAAAAATAAACTACGGTATATTAAGTTTGCAATGTGTTAATTTAAAAAAATAGACCCAGAACAAGGCATTTCATATTACTATACTTTTTTTTTTTTTTTTACACAAAGCTAATAGAGTGCTGTATTCGCACCAGGCAGGACCCGGCGGTGGAGTCCCATTCTCATGTTTCCAGATCCCCAACTTCTGAATCAGACCCCAGTAATCAGAAACTTATAACCTATCCCAAAAATAGAGGATAACTTTCTTTTTTATAGGTTGTGATGGTGTGATGTGATGAGCTAGGTATCATTTTGTCTATGTTGATATTTTTACTGATTTTAGAAATGTTGTCTTGTTGGTTTGTATCATTCTGTGTATTCCCCTTCCGGTCTTGAGTCCTAATCACATTACAGGATGTCCTATAATTGAATAGGCTCAGTTACCATCTGCTGACATTTCCTGACCATCAATTAATGACTCCTCTGCTCTCCAAATACTCCAAATCACCCCATGTAGTGCCTTGATCGCTGAGGCACCGTTCCCAGGTCTGGGGAGGCCTAAAAACCATCCAACCTGTCTGCCTACTCCTGGATATATGAAGAGAGTTGGAGGAGGACAGGGAGACCAGTAAGATAGATCCTTTGTGCGATGCTTATGTCAAGGCCAGCACTGCAGAGAGACTTAGAAGAAACTCTTATTTACCCTGGAAAAAACTGCTGGAGGAGCCTACAGTCATATTAAAAAGTTTGGGCACCCCTCTTAATCTTACTCATGTTTTTTTTGTTTAAAATTGGGTTTTTGCAACAGCTATTTCAGTGTGATATACAGTTAGGGCCAGAAATATTTGGACAGTGACACAATTTTCGCGAGTTGGGCTCTGCATGCCACCACATTGGATTTGAAATGAAACCTCTACAACAGAATTCAAGTGCAGATTGTAACGTTTAATTTGAAGGGTTGAACAAAAATATCTGATAGAAAATGTAGGAATTGTACACATTTCTTTACAAACACTCCACATTTTAGGAGGTCAAAAGTAATTGGACAAATAAACATAACCCAAACAAAATATTTTTATTTTCAATATTTTGTTGCGAATCCTTTGGAAGCAATCACTGCCTTAAGTCTGGAACCCATGGACATCACCAAACGCTGGGTTTCCTCCTTCTTAATGCTTTGCCAGGCCTATACAGCCGCAGCCTTCAGGTCTTGCTTGTTTGTGGGTCTTTCCGTCTTAAGTCTGGATTTCAGCAAGTGAAATGCATGCTCAATTGGGTTAAGATCTGGTGATTGACTTGGCCATTTCAGAATGTTCCACTTTTTAGCACTCATGAACTCCTGGGTAGCTTTGGCTGTATGCTTGGGGTCATTGTCCATCTGTACTAAGAAGCGCCGTCCAATCAACTTTGCAGCATTTGGCTGAATCTGGGCTAAAAGTATATCCCGGTACACTTCAGAATTCATCCGGCTACTCTTGTCTGCTGTTATGTCATAAATAAACACAAGTGACCCAGTGCCATTGAAAGCCATGCATGCCCATGCCATCACGTTGCCTCCACCATGTTTTACAGAGGATGTGGTGTGCCTTGGATCATGTGCCGTTCCCTTTCTTCTTCAAACTTTTTTCTTCCCATCATTCTGGTACAGGTTGATCTTTGTCTCATCTGTCCATAGAATACTTTTCCAGAACTGAGCTGGCTTCTTGAGGTGTTTTTCAGCAAATTTAACTCTGGCCTGTCTATTTTTGGAATTGATGAATGGTTTGCATCTAGATGTGAACCCTTTGTATTTACTGTCATGGAGTCTTCTCTTTCCTGTTGACTTAGAGACAGATACACCTACTTCACTGAGAGTGTTCTGGACTTCAGTTGATGTTGTGAATGGGTTCTTCTTCACCAAATAAAGGATGCGGCGATCATCCACCACTGTTGTCATCCGTGGACGCCCAGGCCTTTTACAGTTCCCAAGCTCACCAGTCAATTCCTTTTTTCTCAGAATGTACCCAACTGTTGATTTTGCTACTCCAAGCATGTCTGCTATCTCTCTGATGGATTTTGTCTTTTTTTTCAGCCTCAGGATGTTCTGCTTCACCTCAATTGAGAGTTCCTTTGACCGCATGTTGTCTGGTCACAGCAACAGCTTCTAAATGCAAAACCACACACCTGGAATCCACCCCTGACCTTTTAACTACTTCATTGATTACAGGTTAACGAGGGAGACACCTTCAGAGTTAATTGCAGCCCTTAGAGTCCATTGTCCAATTACTTTTGGTCCCTTGAAAAAGAGGAGGCTATGCATTACAAAGCTATGATTCCTAAACCCTTTCTCCGATTTGGATGTGGAAACTCTCATATTGCAGCTGGGAGTGTGCACTTTCAGCCCATGTTATATATATAATTGTATTTCTGAACATGTTTTTGTAAACAGCTAAAATAACAAAACTTGTGTCACTGTCCAAATATTTCTGGCCCTAACTGTATGTAATAACTGATGGACACAGTAATATTTCAGGATTGAAATGAGGTTTATTGCACTAACCGAAAATGTGAAATATGCATTACTTCAAAATTTGACAGGTGCAAAAGTATGGGTACCCTTCTGATTTTCATGATTTGAATACTCCTAACTACTTTTTACTGACTTACTGAAGCACTAAATTGGTTTGGTAACCTCAATGAGCTTTGTACTTCATAGCCCGGTGTATGCAATCATGAGAAAAGCTATTTCAGTTGTCCACTTGCAAGTTGTTCTCCTATTTGCATCTTCTCTGAGGAGTGGCATCATGGGCTCCTCAAAACAGCTCTCAAATGATCTGAAAAAAAAGATTGTTCAACATAGTTGTTCAGGGGAAGGATACAAAAAGTTTCCTCAGAGATTTAACCTGTCAGTTTCCACTGTGAGGAACATAGTAAGGAAATGGAAGACCACAGGGACAATCCACAGACCACCTACAAAGACCTGCAGCATCATCTTGCTGCAGATGGTGTCACTGTGCATCGGTCAACAATACAGCGCACACTGCACAAGGTGAAGCTGTATGGGAGAGTGATGCGAAAGAAGCCGTTTCTGCATGCACACCACAAACAGAGTCGCCTGAGGTATGCAAAAGCACATTTGGACAAGCCAGTTTCATTTTGGAAGAAGGTCCTGTGGACTGATGAAACAAAGATTGAGTTGTTTGGTCATACAACAAGGCGTTATGCATGGCGCCGCAAAAACACAGCATTCCAAGAAAAACACTTGCTACCCAGTGTCAAGTTTGGGGCAGGGTCCATCATGCTTTGGGGCTGTGTGGCCAATGATGGCACCGGGAATCTTGTTAAAGTTGAGTGTCGCATGGATTCCACTCAGTATCAGCAGATTCTTGAGAATAATGTTCAAGAATCAGTGTCAAAGTTGAAGTTACGCCGGGGATGGATCTTTCAGCAAGACAATGATCCAAAACACCGCTCCAAATCTACTCAGGCATTCATGCAGGGGAACAATTACAATGTTCTGGAATGGCCATCCCAGTCCCGAGACCTGAATATCATTGAACATCTGTGGGATGTTTTGAAGCGGGCTGTCCATGCTCTGCGACCATCAAACTTAACTGAACTGGAATTGTTTTGTAAAGAGGAAAGGCCAAAAATCCCTTCATCCAGGATCCAGGAACTCATTAACAGCTACAGGAAGCGACTAGAGGCTGTTATTTTTGCAAAAGGTGGATTTACTAAATATTAATGTCACTTTTCTGTTGAGGTGCCCATACTTTTTTGCACCTGTCAAATTTTGAAATAATGCATATTTCACATTTTCGGTTAGTACAATAAACCTCATTTCAATCCTGAAATATTACTGTGTCCATCAGTTATTACATATATCACACTGAAATAGCTGTTGCAAAAACCCAATCTTAAACAAAAAAAAAATGAGTAAGATTAAGAGGGGTGCCCAAACTTTTTCATATGACTGTAAATGGAGAAGAAGTATCTGGAGATGAACTGCCATATCGATCTCTAAGCTGAAGGTTGTAACTTTCATGTCTCAGGTATGACATCCGTCCAAGACCACTAGCACAAGCCGCTCAGTTTTAGGCGTAAACCGAAGTGACTCTGAGACCCCAGGAGGTAACTGCTTATGGTTAAGCAGCAGTCCAGATGAAGAATGGTCGTCGCCAAACATGGTCAAGCCATGATGTCTGGACATGGACAAAACAGGATCCAATAGTGTAGTCAGGGAGCTGGGTCAAAACCGAGATGGCAACAAAGTACAAAATCGTGAGGAAGAAAAAAAGACCAAAAAAATAAGCAAAGGTCAAACTGATTAATACTTGATGGAATATACGGTAAGCTAAACAGAGGAATGGAAGGAGCAGAAGCCGCAGGAGCAGGCTCTGGTGGGGACGTGACACCAGGGCATATATCCTGTTACTGGACTTTAGCCGTGTTCTCAGACTATATTACCCTCTGTCTGGTGGATTGTGTTATGTACCTTTCAGTTCTGGGCTGCTCACTCATATCTTGCTATGTTGATAATGTGATTCTGGAGTAGACCCCATAACATAACCCTATAATTCTAATATTTTTTTTACAGGACGTGTCGCTGACCAAAGATTAAAGACATCTGCCATCGAACCCAAACCAAGATCCCATGTTATTACGGCACACGATGGACGAAGCAGCTTTCGTGGGGGAAGTTTGTTTTCCAGTCGGACAGTGGATAGTGAGTATTGTGCTATATGGTAATTTACCAAACAGCCCCAGTGTCTGGGAATACAGGTCATAGTACGAGTAGCGGTTTCCGCACAAACAAATGGCACTACATATGCACTTACACCTGCTGCTGCTCGGTCACAGACAGTGTCAGGCTTCACTTTTCTTTTAGCATTCAGTTTGTAAACCATTAAAGAGTAACTTGCAGATGGGTTGGCATCAGGACATTAAGAACCCCGCTGATCACTTAGTAGACCCCAAGAATGCACATATGGCAGGTATGAATTCAGAAGGAAACACTGACAGCGACACCAATGCTTTCTATTGAATCTGTACTCCATCCTGTGTGTGTCCTCTGACGAGAGCTGTCTTGGTTCTCAGGGCACTATTGAGTGATCGAAAGGGTTCCCAGGAGCCAGATACTTATCTGTAGGCAATTCACATACTTACTAAATATGAAGAAAATCTTTAAAGGTTCAACTATTTAAAGTGAGTACTCCCTTAAATGCCTTTTAGTTTCTATGTTGGGTATTTCTCTCAGATTCAAAGTTAGAAGTCTCCTGCAAAGACAAAGTGAAATTAACAAATTTTGGCCCCCTACAGCCATCACTAGAAAGAGCTGCTGCATATAATTTATACAGTGAGTTTCCTACAGCCACCACTAGAGGGAGCTGTTGCATAAAGTTTCTACAGTGAACTCCCCGCAGCCACCACTAGAGGGAGCTGCTGCATATAATTTCTACAGTGAGCTTCCTGCAGCCACCACAAAAGGGAGCTACTGCATACATTTGCTACAGTGAGCTCCCTGCAGCAACCACTAGAGGGAGCTGCTGCATATCATTCTACAGTGAGCTCTCTCCAGCCACCTTTAGAGGGAGCTGCTGCATATCATTTCTACAGTGAGCTCCCTGCTGCCACCTCTAGAGGCTGCTGCTGCTTATTATTTCTACAGTGAGCTCCCTGCAGCCACAACTAGAGGGAGCAGCTGCATATCATTTCTATAGTCAGCTCCCCACAGCCACCACTAGAGGGAGCTGCTGCATATTCTACAGTGAGCTCCCTACAGCCACCAGTAGAGGGAGCAGCTGCATATAATTTCTACAGTGAGCTCCCCACAGCCACCACTAGAGGCAGCTGCTGCATATGATTTCTACAGTGAGCTTTCCACAGCCACTTCTAGAGGGAGCTTCTACATATTTCTACAGGGTGGGCCATTTATATGGATGCACCTCATTAAAATGGGAATGGTTGGTGATATCGACTTCCTGTTTGTGGCATATTAGTATATGGGAGGGAGAAAACTTTTCCAGATGGGTGGTGACCATGGTGGCCATTTTGAAGTCACCCATTTTGGATCCCACTTTATTTTCAATGGGAAGAGGGTCATGTGACACATCAAACGTATTGAAAATTTCATAAGAAAAACAATGGTGTGCTTGGTTTTAACATAACTTTATTATTTAATTAGTTATTTACAAGTTTATGACAAATTATGCTGTGATGCCCTGCACATGAGATAAGTACCGTATATACTCGCGTATAAGCCGAGTTTTTCAGCCCAAAATTTGGGCTGAAAATTCCCCCCTCTGCTTATACGCGAGTATATAAAAAAAATAAAAAAATACCGCAGCAGCCCCGGAGGTATACAGGCCCCCCATCAAGTTCCAGGGCCCCCCCCCCCTTGCGCGCCAGCCTGTAAAGGAAAATCATACTTACCAGTGTCCAGTCGCGCCGTCCGCAGCTGCCGACATGACGATCCCGGGCTCCATTCAGCGTCTTCCGCATTTCCTGTAGTCGCGGGCAAAGACGCTGAATGGAGCCCGGGATCGTCATGTCGGCAGCTGCGGATGGCGCGACTGGACACTGGTAAGTATGATTTTCCTTTACAGGCTGGCGCGCAAGGGGGGGGGGGCCCTGGAACTTGATGGGGGGCCTGTATACCTCCGGGGCTGCGGCTGTATACAGCCCTGGGGCTGCGGCTGTATACAGCCCTGGGGCTGCTGCTGTATACAGCCCTGGGGCTGCTGCTGCTGTATATACCTCTGGGGCTGCATATGGGGCTGCATATGGGGCTGCATATACCTCTGGGGCTGCATATACCTCTGGGGCTGTATATACCTCTGGGGCTGCTGTATATACCACTGGGGCTGCTGCTGTATACTACCACTGGGGAGGCTGCTGTATACCTCACTGCTGGGGGTTGTATACCTGTGCTGGAGTCCACCCTCGGCTTATACGCGAGTCAATAAGTTTTCCCAGTTTTTGGGGGCAAAAGTAGGGGGGTCGGCTTATACACGGGTCGGCTTATACATGAGTATATACGGTAATATAGCTAATCAGTAGAACTATACTACATTTCTAATTGGAGGGATTTGCTAATATTATTGTTTTTACACCTACTACATATTTGGGTAGGATCTTGGTGATGAGTATTCCCCTTTAATACCGGCCACTCTGGCAGAATAAAGGGGCCCTTTAGGTTTTTCCCTTTAGCTCCAATCCAGGTAAGTGGTGTTCATTGCAGAGAATCCCAGAGTTGTGTTTGCAAGGTAGGTATTCCAGGACTATATATTGGCAATGTGGGGGGTCAGGTCATGTGAAAATAAATCTAGGAGAGACAGACCGCAGGTAGACAAATAATGAAAAATCAGATCGAAAGCAAATGGGTTAATCAACAATTATAAAACCCAATAAAGCGTAGCAGGTGTTGAAGACCCAAGAACAGGAACACCACCAGGCTCAGTGATTTGTCTATTGATCGGGTTTGCTGATTGGGCTGACAACAGGACATATTGGCTGCGGATTGGGAATCTGAAAGCTGGGCAGCCTAGCATAGGGCTAATGTGCTGTCGAGTGTCTGTGACAGTGCTGGCGAGATAACTGGAGCAGCCATGGCAGGATGTGACGCTTGTTACAAGGCAGAATTTGTGGTCTTTCCTGGGGATTTCGCACTCGATTTCAAAGTCATGACTTATTAAGAAAGATCAGCACTGAAGACCGAACCTAAAAATGGCATTGAGTTAAAATACAGGCTTAACTTCAACACGAGTCTCATTATATTTCTAGCGTAGTGGATATCCCAATCATCGGCAGTCAGTAATCCAGTTCAGCAGCTTGCATCAATACAAGTAAATATGCTTCATCTGGATGGCAAGTCATGAAATGTCCGACTTCCCAGTCGTCAGCTCATGGTGTAAATACACTGCAATAACACAATTAACCAGTATTTAAAGGGCCACTATTACAACAGGACAATCAAGCTTAATTGCTCGTACTCCACACACAATATGGCTTACCTTGTACTGTGACTATTTGTAAAACACGCACATTGCAGAAGTCACTTCAAGCTCAATTATGTCTAATATCGCGCCATTGTAAAATTCAGCCTTGTAGTCATTTTGCTGAAAACCTCTTTCATATTTCATTGACAGCAAAAAATATCTCCCAAGCTCAGAAGTTGGCTGACCTAGACAGTGAGCTGGCAGCAATGCTGTACAGCCGAATGAAGGCGGTAAGCACCGCGTACCAGCAACCAAACAGCGAGGCGGATGACATTCAGAGGCGTAAAATGGAGAGGATGATGGCAGTCAGACAGATCGAGACACAAGAGGACCCTAAAACCAGGAAATCACTCCTACTGGTAAGTACAAGCTATCAGACCGTCTGTAAATTCCCACTGCTTGTAGCCGAGCCATAGTTTACACCCTGATGCCAATCTATTACTGATGCCATGTCGCCAGTGATGTCACTTGGGTCTACACATTACATCATTTGTGTCGACTCGGAATGTGCTGGAGAAAATGTGATCCGAGTGCCGACACATGCATAAATCAGGGGGATGCATAAATCATTGTGTCCTACAGCAGTAAGGCTAAAGTCACACTTGGGTTGTGGCATTCGCCAAAAGGATGTGTTAAAAAGATGGGTTTTGTTCCCTGGCAATCACATGTGTGTGCATTTTTGATGCATGCATTAATGCACGGTACATGTATGTACCTTACGTTAACGGATGTGTTTCCCATAGACTCTAATGTTAAATGAATGGATGTCCAAAAACGGCCCAAAATAACTCAGCAGACTGCGTTATGATGTGTGCTAAAAACTGCATAGTGCCAAACGCATACCAATTTGGGCATGCGTTTTTTCTTTTGGAGTCTATGGGTGCGTTAACTCATCCATTTGCAAACATTTTAAAATGAAAAAACGCATCCTTTTGGTGGATGCTTGGCGTTAGTGTGACCCTAGCCTATGGCTCAAAATTGTACCTTATTTTGCCCATATTGGGGCAATCACATCTTAGACCTATACAAGATATACACATTGCTTGATCTTCTTAAATGAACTTTCCCCAATGTTTCATGTTTAACTGGACACATGAAATAATAGTGGCTGCAAAGTTAGTTTTTTTTTTAACTTATTCTCATCATTTCAGAGAATAGTACCCCAAGTATTCAGCAACTAAACAGTTAATTTTTCTAAAGTACAAATGGACATTACCAGAGAGATTTAACTGGGGCATGTACTTCTTCCTCTTTCTAACACTTCCATATCATTAGGAGGTAACAACACACTGGGGAAAGAAGAACATCACCCATAATACCTGGCTCAGTGTGAGACATACATTGATAAGCAATCAGCCCTCCTCACTGCAGAGTGATGACATGTGCTGGAGCACAGCAGACCTGAGTGTCTTTAACTGACAGCTTCCATCTCTCACTACTGGCAGTCAGTGTGTGTGGAGGGACAGTGCTGCAGAACTTAGTCTCATTACAAACACAAACCACTTTCATCTCTCACTACTGGCAGTCAGTGTGTGTGGAGGGACAGTGCTGCAG
The DNA here is from genome assembly GCA_033576535.1 of Allobates femoralis. Taxonomy (NCBI): domain Eukaryota; kingdom Metazoa; phylum Chordata; class Amphibia; order Anura; family Aromobatidae; genus Allobates; species Allobates femoralis. Next base: position 158,952,804 of record JARQOC010000009.1, on the reverse strand, counting down.
AACTTAGTCTCATTACAAACACAAACCACTTTCATCTCTCACTACTGGCAGTCAGTGTGTGTGGAGGGACAGTGCTGCAGAACTTAGTCTCATTATAAACACAAACCGCTTTCATCTCTCACTACTGGCAGTCAGTGTGTGTGGAGGGACAGTGCTGCAGAACTTAGTCTCATTATAAACACAAACCGCTTTCATCTCTCACTACTGGCAGTCAGTGTGTGTGGAGGGACAGTGCTGCAGAACTTAGTCTCATTATAAACACAAACCGCTTCCATCTCTCACTGCTGGCAGTCAGTGTGTGTTGAGGGACAGTGCTGCAGAACTTAGTCTCATTACAAACACAAACCACTTTCATCTCTCACTACTGGCAGTCTGTGTGTGGAGGGACAGTGCTGCAGAACTTAGTCTCATTATAAACACAAACCGGTTTCATCTCTCACTACTGGCAGTCAGTGTGTGTGGAGGGACTGTGCTGCAGAACTTAGTCTCATTATAAACACAAACCTCTTTCATCTCTCACTGCTGGCAGTCAGTGTGTGTGGAGGGACAGTGCTGCAGAACTTAGTCACATTACACAAACCACTTTCAGCTCTTATCTCTGGCAGTCAGTGTATGGGGAGGGACAGTGTTGCAGAGTTGAGTCTCATTGAAAACACTCCTAGTATCTCTCCTTTCATAGTGGTGACAGCTCTGCCAATCATAAACAACCATCCACATACAAGGTGAAAAAGAACATGCCGCCATCCTAGCTTAGAACAAGATCTATGAGACATAATTGCAGGCAGCTCTCTTCCCTGTGGAGCACACCAGACCTGAATGTGTTTAAGGCTGGCTTCACACCACGGTTTTGTGGTGTCAGGTTCTGCCTGGTTTGAACCGGACAGAACCTGATCCGGTTTTGACCCCATTTGTCCCTATGGTGCCGGATTGGCCTTATTTGGCCTCCAGATTTGTGCTTTTCCGGGAGGATCCAGTTGTGTTGTTTTTTTTGCACCTGACACAAAATTGGATCTGCATCATTTTTTGAGTCCGGTGCAAAAAACCAACAAAACCGGATCCTCCCGGATCCAGGGCGTTCGCTGCTGATGCGGCAAAACAAACCGGATCGTTTCCCGGATGCCTTTTACTGAAGAGAGGCAGCTCTGAAATGCAGCCGCGCTCATTCAGCACCATGGACAGCAGCAGCATTTCAAAGACGGCGCTGAAGTTCAGCACCATGGAGAGCTCCACGGCTGAAATTTCAGCACCGCGAGCACCTCCCCTGCACACGCCGTGCTGAAAACTACCACTACCTGTCCCTGCACCTTGCTAGCTTATCCCTAACCATCCCTCTCTGAGATAAAACTGCACTATACTATAATGAGTGCTCCAATCTACGGCGTATACTGAGCTGGGCGGTCTCTGGGTCTCCATTCACCCCCACTTGCTGGTTCTTGGCACGCCCCGCTGGGCATCATCATTCCTTCTCTTCCTTTGTTTTGAAACTCCCGCCTCCTTCTCATAGTATGACGCGGAGCTCGACGTCAGTTTGGGTCCTGCGCAGTGTGCGGATGTATGGGCTGTACAGGCCAGCTCCGGTGCAGTGCGCATATTGAAGCTCAGACCGTACATCTAATAAGCCTCCATAATGCACCGGACTGGGACTGACATCCGGCTGCGCGTCATACTATGAGGAGGAAGCAGGAATTTCAACATAGAGAGCACACAGGAGAAGGAATGATGACGCCCAGCGGGAAGTGCTAAGAGCTGCGGAGGCGGGGGGGTGGGGGCCGATAATGAGACCCAGAGACCGACCATCTCATTCTACGCTGTAGACTGGAACACTCATTGTCATAGGAATATGTACGTTATTAAATTGTTTTTCTAAAGCTTTATAGTGCAGAGAGGGATGGTTAGGGATGAGCTAGCAAGGTGCAGGGACAGGTAGCGGTAGGATAGGGGGCTAAAATGAGCTGATAGGCTATCTTTCAATCTATGGTAGTAACATGGTAGGCTGAATATTTCCCTATGATTCTAGGAAACCTGCTCCAAGCAGTCCAGTACGTGACACATTGCTGGAATCAAGATCTCTGCCCATACATCATGCTACTCTAATATTACATAGCAAAACACTGCTGACAGATTCCATTAACATTCAAGTTGGCCTGTAGGGTTTGTTACTTAGCTGTCCTGGCACCAGAATGGTAGAAAAGAGCCCTCCAGCTCCCTGTTCATTGCATAACGGAAAGGACATGAGTGAGCTAGCCAAGAACCCTCATGACAACGATGGTGGTAGAGGAGTTGTCACTCAACTTTTCCACAATCAGATCAGATGTACGCTTCTGTTTCAGGATATACTGTGTAGTATTGAGCTGTTTTTCTGTTTTTCTCACTTTTTTTTGTTTCTAGTCTCATCATGAGCAGCGCACTCAGCACACTAGAGATTTGCAGATCATTGAAGCGTACCGGGAACGCACCAAAGCCGAGTGTATCTCCAGTATGCTGAATCAGGCTATTACCTCAAATTACACCGTGTACGCTACGCTGGGCACCGCAGAATTCTTTGAATTTCAACTTAAAAACCCTTATAACATCCAGTACACCATATCTATTGAGATTGATCATTCAGACCTCAGGTACAAACTAATGTATGGGATCCGTGTACTGTTATCATTATCTGAAAATATGTAATAAACTGTCTGTGCAGCTAAACACCAGCCTCCCGCTGAAGGATGTGGGCCCTGAGGTGGAGAAGGTGCCCACCGAGAGTCTAGACGTTACCTCGTACACTGCGAGGTCAAGACAAAGCGAGGAGGCTGTGACTAGATAGGGAAAAAAAGGAAAAATTCAGGAATTAAAACCTTATTTGGTTAAAATAAAATCCCAGATCGCAGGGCACTGAAGAGTTTCCATGGCAGCCCAGGACCTAATGAAGGCACCCGGGGGCCAATAGGACGCCTGTCAGCGTTACACTGACAGGCGTAATGCACTGCAATACCGAGTTATTGAAGCGTATATTATAGCAGCGTTCAAACAATTGCACGGTCAAATCCCCTAATAGGACGGAAAAAAATTGTTTAATAAAATGTTTTAAAATAAATGAAAAAAAAAACAAGCAAAAAAAATTATTAAAAAAATCCCTTTTTCCTATTAAAAATGCTTTATGGGGACATAAAAAAATAATGAAATGCACACAATTAGTTTGGATGCATTCATAACACCAGTATTATAAAATTAGCAGCTACTTTATCTCTCATGGTAAAGGCTAGTCTCACGGGAAGGGTTCGTCTCATGGATAGGGCTCGTCTCACGGGAAGGGCGCGTCGCACGGGAAGGCTCGTCGCACGGGAAGGGCTCGTCGCACGGGAAGGGCTCGTCTCACGAGAAGGGCTCGTCTCACGAGAAGGCTCGTCGCACGGAAGGGCTCGTCGCACGGGAAGGGCTCGTCTCACGAGAAGGGCTCGTCTCACGAGAAGGGCTCGTCGCACGGGAAGGGCTCGTCGCACGGAAGGGCTCGTCGCACAGGAAGGGCTCGTCACACGGGAAGGGCTTGTTGCTCGGGAAGGGCCCATTGCATTATAAGGGCTCGTTGCACGGAAAGGGCTCATCACATTGTAAGGGCTCATCGCACGGGAATTGCTCGTCGCACGGACAGGGCTTGTCGCACAGGAAGGGCTCATCGCATTGTAAGGGCTCGTCGCACAGGAAGGGCTCATCGCATTGTAAGGGCTCGTCGCACAGGAAGGGCTCATCGCATTGTAAGGGCTCGTCGCACGGAAAGGGCTCATCACACGGTAAGGGCTCGTCTCATGGTAAGGGCTCATGCAGACAACTATACTATGAGTCTGAATGCTATTCATCAAAACATTGCAAACATTCGTAGTGCAAACGTCCGAGTTTTTTCCTTAGACCGACTGGACCAAGAAAAAAAATCGCATCATGCACGATTTGCCTCTAAGAATTGGGAAAAGGTATACAGGAAGGCTACAAATACAAAAGAAGTGCAATAGGGTCTTACCCGTGCAAATATGTTGAAAGATAAGAGTAAAATGTGCTCACCTTCAAGGGTTGTGTGGGCACAACTCCTATAAGAGCATCAAACCAACTGTAGTATAAATTAATGAATGTCAGGATATGTTCTGCGCTGCTGATATTATCCAAGCCCCTTAGAAAAACCAAAGGAGAATATCAAAAAACTCACCAACAAGGAGCCAAACCCAGTACTGAATACATACACAGGATTCCGAGAACCTCCATTATAGAGATAGGTGCAGCACAGGTGTAAAATGCTGATATGTCAACCATTCACAACCTGCCAAGATGGATGAGGGTGTCTGCTAGGATAAAACGAACACTAATAAGTCTTGCATAGGGAGCCTGTCACATAGTTAGGTGAGATACACAGTGTCTGAACAAGGGCCTATTAGTGACGACAGGTAGGGCGGGTTCTTTAACACTATATGAGTGTATTTCACAGGACAGTCTCACCAATGTACCACCTAAATTCAGAAGGCCTCACTACAGCCTGCAAAACTGTATAAAATGTGCACCATATATATAATATAATATATGCAACATATATATTATAATATATATATATAATGTGAGATATTAGTTGATATTTTGGCCCAAAATATGGAAGCCTTGCAACCCTTATGTCAAGGGGCCTCACACTTACAAGTCCCTATACTAATTCAATAGATAACCAAAAGAGAATATAAAAAACTCACCGCCAAGCGTTACTAATAGGCTATTGTTCGGACACCTTATCTATGTAACAGGCTATCTATGGAAGCCTTATGGCCACGTCACACAGTTCAATTTCAATCACAATATCGTCAGAAAAGTCACATGATTGAGATTGTTTGAACAATTTCGCAATATCGCTTGTGCAGTGTCACAAGCATAGATCTTGCGCCAGCGATCAAGCGCACAACCCAGCGACCTACAAAAGCCATTGTCAGGAATAGGCGAAATCATCCACTAGATCGTTAGTGCGGCGTCACCCGGCACGATGCTGTAGATCGCTCAAGCGATTATCGCTTGATTTGTGCTCCTGCTCACGAATCGGCAATCAAACAATCAAGCCATTTTTCAATGAAATATCGCTCGGTTACATGCAGCGACGCACAAACAATATCGCTTAAGCGATCAAAAAAGCAGATCGCTTAAGCGATATCGTTCACAAATTGACGCGTGTGACATGGACATTAGGCTGGTTTCACATCACGTATTATTTCCTGTCCGTGGGATCCTACTTTTTGTAGGACCCCACGGACAGGAAAGGACACCACAGGGGGTTACCTATTCTTTGTCCGAGTCTCTGATTACATGGGCAGCCATGGATTGAAGAAAATCGCAATGTGAAAGCAGCCTAATGTGCAAGTCTTGTGCTAGCAGCCAGCCCCCTCCATCTTGAAAGGCTGTGAGTGGTTGTCCCATCAGCATTTTGCACCTGGGCTGCACCCATCTCTATAATGGAGGTTCTCTGCATTCAGTATTAGGTTTGGCTTCTTGTTGGTGAGTTGTTTTTATAATCCAAGTGTTGTCACAATGAACAAGGCAGTTTTATTTCTGTCTATGCATTTCGAAGCTCTCCGTTTTTTTCATCAGGACAAAAACCACTGTCCTATTGAAGAAGGTGGAGTGCTTCAAAACGCGTTGAATAAGTACCGCATTGTTCACACTGATGTATCCTGGATTTCTTACACATTCATCTTCTGACAGCTGAGCAGGTTTATTCACATTTTATCTTTTTACATCTGTACACTCTGTCTCCCTTTGGAGGGTCTTCTTATCTCCTGATCCTGTACAATCTGCCTCCCTTTGGAGGGTCTCCTTATCTTCTGACCTTGTACAATCTGCCTCCCTGTGGAGGGTCTCCTTAACTCCTAGTCCTGTACACTTTGCCTCCCTGTGGCCCTGTTGAGGGTCTCCTTATTTCCTGGCCCTGTACAATCTGCCTCCCTGTGGAGCGTCTCCTTATCTCCTGAATTTGTACAAACTGCCTCCCTGTGAAGGGTCTCCTTATCTCCTGATCCTGTACACTCTGCCTCCCTTTGGAAGGTCCCCTTATCTCCTGATCCTGTACACTCTGCCTCCCTTTGGAAGGTCCCCTTATCTCCTGATCCTGTACAATCATCCTAATTTTGGAGGGTCTCCTTATCTCCTGGCCTTGTACAATCATCCTGCCAAAGGAGGGTCTCCTTATCTCCTGATCCTGTACAATCTGCCTCCCTTTTGAGGGTCACCTCATTCAGAGTACAGGCAAAGATGGGTTTTGGCTTCAGAAAAAAAGGGCAAAATTTGTCAGCATTGTGCACTACAAAAAGAAGCCCAGATTCTTGGTGGTAAATGTTGGCAAGTATGGCCCGAAGCCAATGGAGTGCCCCTATAGTTGCCATGTAACCACAGTGTTGGACAGGAATGATCCGAATTTCAAATGGGTGACATAATCGTCTGCTCTATTGAAGGCTTCTCTTTACCCTTCCAGGGTGATCGTGGACACACGGGAATGGAGACACTTTAAAGAGCTGACAAACACAACGACCCCCATAGAGGAGAATATGTTTCATGTTCAGCAGCAGAGTGATACCCCCCAGCTGTACCTCCGCCCCAAGGAGACAGTTTATATTCCGTTCAGGTACCAGACTTTCTATATGGATCCCACGTCCTTGATGCCGGTGAGTATGGGAATGATACTTTATGTTCCTAACCATTACAGGTTATAAGTTGCATGGCCTATTGGATCATAGTCCATATGCTTAAATGGGTTGTCTTCCTTCAGAAAATCTTTGTGCCTGGTCTTAGGCTGGGTCACACACACAGATATCTGGGCAGATATTGTTCACAGATCTCTGGTTGCAGTGAAATCATGGACAGATTGCTTCATTGTACACAGCCACAAAATGGAACAATGTGTCCATGATTTCACTACAACCAGAGATCTGTGAACAATATCTGCACAAATATCTGTGTGTGTGACCCCAGCCTTAGATAGCTATAAAAGCAAATAAACAGTGCTTTACTCACCACTCCCAGGTCCAGCACTGTGTCTCTGCTGCTGATACCTATGTCCAATATTACCTAAGGTGATGGTGTCACATCGACAGTATGGCAGCCAATCAGTGAGCCCAGCGGCTCAGCCCGTGTATATGGAAAGCCCCACTCTGAGTTTACTAATTGACTCTTGTGGGGTTGAGACGACATTACAGATGCAGCCAGTACCGAACCATGGAAGAAACAGCAGAGACTCAGCGATGGACCTGTGAGCAAGGCGTAATTTGTCTTATTAGAACATTCTGCACTTGGGGACCTTGATTTATTACAAAAGGACAATCCTTTTAACAGTTGGCTTATTGTGAGTGTGGTGAATCGGCCACCGAACCTGGCAGCTCTACAACGCCTGTTGTTAAACTCAGGCTAATCAGGGAACTACCTGAGGATAAAAGAAGGGCCGCAGCTGCCCTGTCAGTTCTAGTTTATTATGGCACCTCTAAGTGAGTGTGATATATGCCTTCTGGTCCGCGACCGGAAGTACATATAATAACCGCCACCCCGTCACTGATAGAGGCCACAAATAACCCCAAGCAGTAATTGCTGCCACCAGTTCTCGTTTAATATAAGTCCGGTCTGTGAACAGGCTTATATTGGGTCAGGAACCAACCCAGGTAGCATTAAATGAGCACACGGACATGGGGATCGTGATCAAGATAAAAAGGACAACTCAAGATTAAATTTATATATTGATCACCCTATTGGTACACTAGATATATTTACAGGTATTAAGATATTACAATTATTACAGTCAGTTATGAAAATAAAGGATAATGGAATGCACACAGAATTACAGACAAATGTAGTCAGTTACCTAGTGCTGATGACACCACAAGGGCAGCATGATGCCAATCTGTTCCTGGGGTATTCTCTGACTTTGATGGAACAATAATAATCTTCAGAAGAAATACAAAGATGGAGAATGGGCAGCCTATTTGTATACAATATGAGGCTTTCCCCTGTCCACACCTATCACCTGCCCCTGGGCTGTTTCCTAGTTCACACCCCCTGAGGTGAGATATGAAATATCCAAAAGTTATTATTGACTATAACTTTGCCCGGGAGTGTCATAGGCATAAGACAATGCTCTCTCATATTTTTAGTTATGATTTTAGCTTTGCAATGATATGACACATGACTACTCTGCTGGTCTCTCACTAGCCCATATTAAGTTTAGGTTGCTTACGATCACCACACACGTATGTAAAAATATGTGCGATGACTATCTGAATGTCTAGATAGCATATCTATGCTTGACATGTTTATAGACAGCAAGGCTCATGAGATATTAAAAGTTATATTCTCTGCACCTCTCAGTCTAGGCTGTTATTGGCTTCTCTATTGATTTTGCAGGTAGAAGGAAACTGGTTTTCTCACCTTTCCAGCCTCACAGGGGTCCTTTGTATGACAGGGAGATTCCATTGTGGCTAGGAAGACAATTTCCTCAGGTTAATTAGCATATCACAGGAGAGGAATAAGCCCTTTGGTGTTCCTACTTAATTAACATGTTCCTCTTCTAGAGACTTGACTAGCCCTCGGGGCAAAGGTGGGAGCTTCCTTTCCTAGAAGTGAGACATGGCAGCATCTGAGACAAAATGGCTTCTGGAGAATATTCCTTACAAATATTGCTTAGTCATTACAATGAGCATCTGATTAGTTTATCAAGTTTAGAAAGCACATTTTTATATTAAGGCTGCATTCACATGCTGTGTTTTTGCTGCGTAATTTTGTGGATCCGTTTATTCTGAGCAGGTGAAAAAACCCATTGTGTTCACGCTGCATTTTTTTGAGGATGCGTTTTTCTCTGCACTGTCCATAAGGACAGTGAAAAAGAGTCCTTGATGTAATTTCCTGTTCTCTATTCCATGGGATGGAGATACAGGGGAGCCCTATTTCATTTTTGTTATGGTATTATTTTATATTTATTTATTATATTTTCTATTTTATTGTTATTTTTTATTTTTTGCTATTTTATTATTATTATCATTATTATTATTATTATTATTTATGTATTTAATTATTTTTTGGACTCTGCTGACACATCAGCTTAACGTTAAAACCGCGCGCCAAAACTGCTCAGCTGATGTGTCAGCTGATCATGTAAACTGGCCGGCAAAACCGATCATCTGATGCTGTCCTCATTGACAGCGGCTACAGAGAAAGTCTCCTACTCTGGAGGACTTGCCCTGTCCTGCATTGCAGACTTCTTATTGTTGGGAATGAGCAGGGTATAATACTTAATTTCCCTTGTGATGGTGCTGTAGTGAAACTCCACATTTACTGCAAGGCGTTACCCATGTATTATAAGGCTGGTTTCGCATTAGCGTTCGGGATGCATCCATCTGAGTGTAGAGATGCACACAGATGCCCGAACGCATACTTAATGATGTTAGTGATACTTTTATTCTCCAGATCCGTACTAATCAAAAATCCCCATATGAAACCATTAGAATGAGAGAGCGAGAATCCACCATGCGTCTCCATGTGATATATAGGGAGGCAGTGCGGATCCGTAGCCGCACTCACTGGGACACATGCCGACGCAACGCATGCAGACAGCAGTGTGAAACCAGCCTAACTGATTGCTGGAAACCCAGCAGAGGACACTGTGTAACCGAATTGAACAGAGCTTTGTAACTAAATAGCAGGCCCCCTTTAATACGGGGTCCACTTTTTGTCCATCCCCCTATGTTTTAATGACCAGGCTGAGGCTGAGGTCTGGCTTTCTCTATAAAGACATTCGACTTGTTAGTCATGTGAAATGTAGCTTAAAAGCCATATGTAAATCAGGCTGGACGTGCACTATGGGCATGTCGGTGCACTCGGACATGTTTCATTGACATGCCCCCGTGCACTTCCAGTCTGATTTGCATATGGCTTCTAGAATTCCCATGACTGACACATAAGGTTAAGGGTTTTTTATTGGAGGACAAGGGCCTGTTCAGCCTCAACACTATGATCTTATATATACTTGCTATAAAGTACATTTTTGTTTGGATGCAGAGTCCTGATCCTGCATGTTTAGCAAAAGATTCGGACAGATCCCAATTCAAGACGAACACCATGTCTTCTAAACGAATAAAGGTAAGATATACTGCACGTGGAAAGTTTTTTGTACAAGAAGTTTTTCAGTTTTTTTTTCTCCTTGGCATATTACTAGGATATGTTATAATTTTACAATTGGAGTCCTACCTTGATTCCCTTTTATCCCAGTCTTAAAGGGAGGATACATAATTGGTGTGGTACTAAGATCCATTGACTAGGTGTAGCCCCTTTCACGTGAATAGGGTCATGCTGCTGTCCATGCTTAGTATGTGGCTGGGAAGACCATGATGAAGTATGCTGTACCACTGTTGTGGCCCCTTGATTTATCTGGGACCATAGAGTTCCTCCACCCATCATAAAGTGACAGCCTTCCCATCTCTGTAAGGGATGGGATAAACTCTAATGGAAAACTGGGTGACAATGAATATGGCCTATATATCCAATCCTAAATCGTCTATTAAGCAGATTTCCTAGACCTCTGAATGGCCAACCTCTAAAGATCGCCATATTTTTTAGATAACTGTTGACCGACAACTATTCCTTCCAACCCTTCATGTTTTTGCACCTTCAACTTGGCTGCTCTTGCATGGATTCTCACTTAGAAGAAAGGAATAAGCCTCTTATGGCCTCACCTGTTTAGGTGGACTCCCTAAGGCGTAGGTCAGCGTGAGCAGCGCAGACCAGAGGCAATGATGCAGTAGAGCTGAACTTGCCAGATGGCATCTGGAACAACGCAAGGGCCACTACAATAAGATATGAAGGACAGCAGGTGGATAAGCAGAACTGAAAGCACTGGATGCAGTAGAGCCAAATATGTTAACAGCACAAATGTGTAGTCAGTCTAGTACCTTAATGCAGTAACAGAAGGGAACAGCAGAGTTGGATAGGCAATTGGATAGGCAATCTTCTTGCAGAAATTTGGTAGTGCACCGGAATGGTAGAGATGAGATTGTTATAAGGTGCCGTGATCCGGCAGAGTTGAGGGTGAGGTAGCACTAAGAATAGCTGAGAAAAAATAATTATCAAGTGCTTTCAGTTAGAGTTTAGGATGTGGCATCACCAGGAATAGCAGAGGCAAGTAACTTGATTTAGCAAAGTTGAGGCTGTGAACAGCACCAAGAATGCATGTGCTTGCAGAGTGCACTGCCTGAATACTCAGGCTGGGCACAGCCATCTGAACCGACCTTAAAAGGCCATGACTGATGACCTCAGAAGTCTCCAAGTTACCATAGTAATCAGACGTAGACTAGCACAATGGGAGCCGATAATTACGGTAGGAACAAAAGATCGGACCTTGAGCCAGGTGAGGTTAAAAGAAAACTGTAGTCACATTTTGCTGGCTATTGTCTACAGTAACTACTAAAAGATCAGCCATTGTGAAATCCAACATTCACGACTCTTCTTTTCTCCTCCATTTGTTGTCCGGACTCCCCTATATACAAATTAGGTGGCCGGCTGTCATTCATTTAATGTGTATGGCCACCTATAGTTATGTAGGAACACATTTCTTATCATTATATAATTGGACAGATTTGTTGCTCAGGAGTCTAGGACAATGTGTTGATAACCTCTGTGAGAGATCTTGCGGCAGTTCCAGCACAACATTTAATATTCTTTTATTTGTCAGGTCTCCTTTAAAGCATCAGATGGAAAACCAATTGCTATTCTTCAAGTAAGTGTAGAACCACAACCACACATCGTGGACCAAACATTCAGATTTTATCATCCCGAACTGACCTTCCTGAAGAAGTCCATCCGGTTACCGCCATGGTACACACTTCCAGGTACAGTAAGAAAATATTGTTTTCCGCACTGTTTCTTGTTGTGAATGTATCTCTTTTGATCCAGCCATATGTTGTCTTCCTTTTTCCTAGGTGCCCCTGTTGGAATGCCTGGAGGGGAACCGGAGCTGTATGTTCGGTGCAGTGATCCCAATATTATCTGTGACACTAAGAAATTGGTAAGTCATATCATAACATTAATCAATGAATCACAATTGACCTGTTCAGTGGCTGAGAGCCTCCATAGCAGATGGTCCATTTCTGCCGCTTGGAGATGAATGTTTTGTCCTTGTAGCAGAAAAGTGACCTGTCCACTCATGATAAAGCTAGAGTCAACTGAGTGCATGGAGTCAACATGTGAGGGCAGAGGCTAGAGGACGAGACTTTTAGTAGCATGCCGTGTTTTAGAAGAAGAGTATGTTGGCTTTTGTGAGGGGCAGCGACCAGTTACCCTCTTACAACAGTGAGTCCAAGGTGCCTATGATGGGTAAACGCCATTAAGTGGGAGAGGACAAAGCGCTAGGTACTCATCAATAAGATGTAAAATATAGTGGCAGCAGTGGAGGAGGTATGTGCTGATCTTGCTGGCAGCAGTGAACTGTCTGATAGTCTGATTACATTAGGACACGATAGAGAATTGAGACAAGAATTGGATATTGTCCAACGGCACAGAGTATTTTATGACCTGCCCACTTGGGTTTATATCAAGCAGGCCCTATTTTACTCATTGTGAAAGATGATTGCAGGCAGCCATGTAGAGGAGGAACAATAACTTGTAGGTGAAATAGTAGAAAATATCTTTTGATAACTAATAAGCATGTGTGACACCACTCAATGATTGGTATCATGATTTATTAATTTACTGGACACATCTGGCCATCAGGTGAATGAAAGACAACTTGTCATGTCTGATGATCAACCAGTTGAGTTTTGACCCAAGGGTGGACATATCATTGGTGCACCCTTGTACAACTGCATAGGCGTCCAAGATGTAAGAGGGCCCCACATAGCCCTCCAAGCAGTATAATGGCCCTCAAATAGCCCTCCAAGTAGTGTAATGGTCACCACATAGCTCTTCAAATAGCATATTGGCACCCACACAGCCCTCCAAATATTATTTTGGCCTTCACATAGTCCTTCAAATAGTAGAACGGCCCCAACATAGCTCTCCAAATAGCATATTGACCCCCACATAGACCTCCAAATATTATTATGACCCCCACATAACTCTCCATATAGTATAATGACCCCCACATAGCCCTCGAAATAGTATAATGGCCCCACATAGCCCTCCAAACAGTATGATGGCCCCCACATAGCCCTCTAAATAGTATATTGGCCCCCACACAGCTTTCTGCACAGTATGATGAACCCCACAAATTCCTTCAGTCTGTATAATTACTTGCGTACAGTATAATGGCCCTCAAATAGTCATCAGTAAAGTATAAAGGCCCCTCCATAACCCTCAAAATATTATAATAGCCTCTACATAGCCCTCTTTATAGTATAGTACATCCCCCATAGTCCTCCATATAGTCCTCTAAATAGTTTAATGACACCCACATAGCCCTCCATTTAGTATAATGCATGCCCATAGTCCTCCATATGGTATAATCGCCCCACATACCCCTCCAAATAGTATAATGGCCCTCACATAGCCCTCCAAGTAGTATAATGGCCACCACTTAGACCTCCAAATAGTTTAATGGCCCCCACATAGACCTCCAAATAGTATAATAGCCCTCAAGTAGTCCTCCAAGTAGTATAATGGCCACATCTCAGAGCTCTAAATAGTATAAAGGCCCCCACATAGACCTCTATATAGTATAAAGGCCCTCACATAGCTTTCCAAATAGCATACTCGCACCCACATAGTCCTGCAATTATTATAACGGTCCCCACATAGCCCTCCAAATACCATACTGGCCCCCACATCGACCCCCAAATACCTACTAGCCCCCACATAAACCTCCAAATAGTATAATGATCCTACATTGCTCTCCAAATAGTATATTAGCCTCACATTGCTCTCCAAATAGTATAACTGCTCCACATAGACCCCAAAAATTATAATGGCCCCCACATACACCTCCAGATAATATAATGACCCCCACATAGCCCTCCAAATAGTATAATGGCCCTCACATAGCCATCCAAGTAGTATAATGACCCCCACATTGCTCTCTAAATAGCATACTGGCCCCAACTTAGACCTCCAAATAGTATAAAGGACCCCAACATAGCTCTCCATATAGTATAATGACCCCAACATAGCTCTCCAAATAGTATTATGACCTCCACATAGCCCTCCAAATAGCATACTGGCCCCAACATAGACTTTAAAATAGTATCAAGGACCCCACAAAGCTCCTCCATATAGTATAATGGCCTCCACATAGCCCTCCAAGTAGTATAATGGCCACTACATAGCCCTCCAAATGGTATAATGGCCCCCACGTAGCCTTCCAAATAGTATAATGGCCCCCACATAGCCTTCTAAATAGTATAATAGCCTCCACATAGCCCTCCAAATATTATGATGCCCTCCACATAGCCCTCCAAATAGTATAATGGCCCTCACATAGCCATCCAAGTAGTATAATGACCCCCACATTGCTCTCTAAATAGCATACTGGCCCCAACTTAGACCTCCAAATAGTATAAAGGACCCCAACATAGCTCTCCATATAGTATAATGACCCCAACATAGCTCTCCAAATAGTATTATGACCTCCACATAGCCCTCCAAATAGCATACTGGCCCCAACATAGACTTTAAAATAGTATCAAGGACCCCACAAAGCTCCTCCATATAGTATAATGGCCTCCACATAGCCCTCCAAGTAGTATAATGGCCACTACATAGCCCTCCAAATGGTATAATGGCCCCCACGTAGCCTTCCAAATAGTATAATGGCCCCCACATAGCCTTCTAAATAGTATAATAGCCTTCACATAGCCCTCCAAATATTATGATGCCCTCCACATAGCCCTCCAAATAGTATAATGGCCCCCATATAGCCCTCCAAATAGCATACTGTCCCCAACATTGACCTCCAAATAATATAAATGACCCCACATAGCTCTGCAAATAGTATAATGATCCCCACATAGCCCTCCAAATAGTATAATGATCCCCACATAGCCCTCCAAATATTATAATGTCCTCTACATAACCCTCCAAATAGTATAATGGGCTCCACATAGCCCTCCAAATATTATTTTCTCTCTGTGTCCTCCAGTTTTTGGCCTATCACAATATTTTTTTAAAGATAAGCAGCACCCACTGAACCTTCCAGCCACTGATCTATCAGCTGCCATTGAAATGATTTGGCTTAGAAGGGGAAATACCAGAGACTATATCTAGGCCTCTCCATTCCGGGGCATCGGGCGCAGGGTTTCCTTCTTATATGATTACACGCTTGTAGCTTTTTCATAACACTGGGCAGAATGAATTTCATTTTTATCCATTTTTAGTCGGCATTACAAAGCTTTCTAGGATTAGCTTCTCTAATCATTTAGTCTCTTGTCTTGTGAGAACGGCGGCTGACAAAATCTATTGTGGCACCTGGAATAATTACAACATTTTATCTTCTAGCCTGCTCCTAATCTCCGAACTACACTTCCAATCAGCATCATAGTCAGCCCGCGGACGGCAGCGCTCGCTGCTAGGCGGCTTCTTGTTTTATTGGCCGCAGATTGACCAGATTTCCAGCCGTCGTATGCATTATGCAGAACATCACTAAATGAGTTTTTGTGTCGCTGCGCGCAGAATGACGCGGCGTTACAACAATAACACGCCAACACCAAAATAGACATCAAGAGATGCAAAAGCAGATTTACAGCCAATCCTCCGTCATACTGACACATCAGCGGGATATGCCGCCTGCTCACTCACCCCGCTCACAGCTACAATGGTCAACTACCGTCAACTATGGTGCATGCGACCGTGTCATGTCACACAGATAAAAAGCCTATAGGAACTGAAGAAGACAAGGTCATGAGGGGGGGGGGGGGGTGTACTGGCTTTTATGAATAGGTCACAAAATTGGGAGAACTTCTTGGAAAGCACCAAAGGACCCAAAATGACATCTCCCTAGTTAAATGATGATATTTCAGGTTTCAGCAGATTGACTGTTAACCCCTTGGCATAACAGACCTATTTTTTTTTTATTATTTTTTACTTCTCTTTTGTCATGTCCCAGGAGTCATAATTTTTTTATTATTCCTTTTTCTACATTTTTTGTAATCCTGAACCTCTTTTATTTATTCTCCTAAAGGGAATCTGGCAGCAGATTGTGACAGCAACATAATGTAGGCAAAGAAACCCTCAATCTAACAATGTATCACAGATTAGTGGCGGCAGCCGTTCTCACACAATCAAAGAATTTAGTTTTAGGAACACAGCGGAGCTGGGAGAGCTTCCTCCACCCACAGATATTGTACATTCACTGTGAGGTGTCAATCACCGCAGAGGGCATGTCAGACTGCCATATGCATGAATTTCTGGTCCTGCAATGTTAATCAAGGTAACAAATCCTTTAGTTTACTAAACAATAGCTCACATACAGATAAGAAAAGTACAGATTCTTTTTGTTTTTTAACCCTTACATCATGCTGTCCTCAGATATCATAGCAAAAACCTGCTGACAGATTCCCCTTAAATACTGTTTACCGTAAAATTGTCATGTCAACTTTATTCTGCGGGACAATATGATAATGCCAATAGCAAATGTATACAGGTTTTTTATGTATTGCCACTTTTGGGCAAAAAAAATGACATCTAAAAAAAATCATACTGTGATACCCTTACCTTTTTTTACTTGTCAGTAGACAAAGTTATGTGAAGGATAATTTTTTCAAGATTCAGAATGAAACTGTCATAGACTTACATTAAAGCACCATTCCAGTGTTTTTTTTTTTCTTTAGCGCTGGAGTGGCTCTTTAAATCTGAGTCACCTGCCCCAGGTCTTATACTCACCCTCTGGCACTTTAATCTTTTTAGTATCACTTTGGCCCCACTGCGGCATGTTGTGCGCATAACTTCTGATTGGCTGGAGGTCAGAAGTTATGTCACAAGCTCAGCATGCAGCTCTGAGATGCAGAACGAGGCTCTCGTAGACTTGCATAGAATTGTGACCTTCAGCTCGCTTCATGAAATCCTGGAGCTGCCAAAGATCAGCAGCGGTGATAGAAGATGAAGCCACTAGAAGCTGAGTATAAGACGAGACAGAGGGGACTTACATTTAAAGCACAACTCCAGCAGTAAAATAACATAAAATGCTGTAGGAAGGAACGGTCTGCTGTGAGTCTGCAACAGACTGCCTTCGAGAGCCATCTGCGGTGGATACCCATGGCCTGTTAATCCTCTTCTCTCTCCCTGGTATTGCTACTGTGGAGGCATCCATCTTAGTTATACATTCCTCTCCATGAGTAGACACATGTTTACATCTCCAGCTCCTTGGGGGTGGGGCTATATGCTCAACCTTGAGCAATCTGCTGTATAAAAAAAAGGAAATCCATGGATAAGAAAGCACAAAAAGAGATAAATTATTGTGACTTCAAGTTACCTTTACTGATTAATACCATTATAGACTTCTCATTCTTGTAAGAGGGCCCATTTGGTAACCCACTTAATGTTCCTTTGCTTGTTCTAGGGTCATGGAGAACCCCAAGACGTATTTCTGAAAGTTGCCGGAGGACCAAGTCCACAGATTAAAAGATTCTTTGTTGTTCTTTATATGTAAGTTACATTGGGTTTCAGTGTTATTCATAACCTTTCCACTACACCCTCATAAGCTCCGAACCCTTATAGATGTTTTAAAATATGACCCAGTACAGCTCTTCTATTGTCAGCGTGAGGCCTTAATTGGACTCCCATATACCCATCGCTACTGGTCCAAACATGTAGAAAATAACTTTGAACATTTACATAGATGATTTTTTTAGAAGAATATAAAAATACTTAAGGGCCACGTCACACACACAGATAATTGTGCAGAGATTGTTGGCAGATCTCTGGTTGCAGTGAAATCATGGACACATTGTTACATTTGTACACGGCCACAAAATAGAACAATGTGTCCATGATTTCACTGCGACCAGAGATCTGTGAACAATCTCTGCACAATTATCTGTGTCTGTGACGTGGCCCTAAGCCTTTTTTTGAAACCATCAATGATTGCTGCTGTGACCGGCTCCTGAGGTGGACTAATACCATAGATTAATAATTCTCATGGTAAAGAAGGCTTGTCTCCTCTGGACATTGAACCTTTTTATCACCAGCTGAAGAGAATGCCCCTTTGTATTTAGATAAGGTAAAAAGTATTTGTACCGTGTTATCCAGTAGATAGAAAAATATATATATTAGAATCTGAGAGTCCTCAAACCTATCATTAAGAGGCCATAGTGTCTCGAAAGCTTGCTTTGCTTTTTCTTACCTTTTAATGGCAAACTGAAAGGATATCAACCACTGAAGACTCTCAGATTCTAATACGGTGAATATTATATTTTCCCTTGTATTTAGAGTGATGTTAAATGAACGTTTTTGACCATACTTTTTGTATAGGCCATTATACACTTGTAAAGGTTAATCTTGTCCCCTTTATTTGTCTTTTCTCAAGACTAAATAGATTGAATTCTTTTAATCTTTCATTATAACCAAGATGATCTATGTTCCTTTTCGCTTTTGTTACTCTTTGACCATTTTGTAACTCTAGGGCCTCTTTTTCTATTAACTGATGCTTAGAGTTGAGCAGTATATTCCAGATGAAGGCGGACTTTGTAAAGTGGTAGTAATATGTCCTTGTCCTGGTTATCCATTACTCGCACAACCTCTTCTCAGTCAGAGCTCCCGTTAAAATAAAAACTCCTATGCTCACCTCTGATGCTGGCACTGTTCCAGCAGTGTCTGCAGTCACCCTCCCAGGGCTAATAAGATGGCGCTGGCTTCCCTTTCCCCGCCTCCAGACATATCAAACATCGAGGGGAAGTGGGCGAGCAGCCGCAGACTTTTTTTGATGTTCGATTTGTTCGAGGGGGAGAGAGTGAAGGCAGCGCTGACTGCGGACAGGGCTCGCATGACGTAACAACTTCTTATAGCTCTGGTCGGGTTAGTGCCAACACCACTGGAATGGTGCTGGCACCAAGAGTGGGTGTAAGTGTTGTTACTTTAATGAGGCAAACACTCTTGATTGAGAAGGGTGTAGGGATTCAAGCCCTCACGTAGGCATTAAGTAGTGTTCACACAGTTTGCTCCAAACATGTGCAGCTTTATCGCCTTCATAACTCTTCAAGGGATTCAAAACCAAAACTGCCTCTTCTGGGCACCGAGGTGTAACAGAAAAAAAACAGTTCATTTAGCAGGAACGTATATGTCTGACTCACCCGAACAGTTTACAATCCATTTTCCTGGAGCAAACATTCCATTAAGGAAGGGTATGGCCCTACCAGTCTCTGTGTCCCTTTCAGCCTGAGCTCCTATAACTTCCAGCACTAAACAGACATATTCCACTCTGTGCACAACTTGCACTACACAGCCTGGTCTCTTGACAGGTTCCACACACCCTGACAACTCAATCCATAGGAGACTCAGAGACCCTGATGAACAAATGCCCTGGACATTAGTCAGAGCTAGCCAGGTGCATGTAATCAAGATCTGCAGTTCTAGGACTTAACCCATGGCTTTGCTACAAAGGGTTGTCTGAGTAGTGGACAATCCCCTTTAATACTCCACAGTGTACTGCTGGCTTGAGAAGCTGTTGATTGACACTGTATGCTGTTATTTAATCTGTGATCTACAAGTACACCCAGATCCTTCTAGACAAGTGACTCTTTTAGTTTTACTCTCCTTTAAACATATGATGCCAGCATATTAGTGCCCCGGATGCGTTCATTACTTCACATATCTTCACACTAAACCTCATCTGCCAGGTGGATGCCCAAACAAAACCCTCATCCCCAAGAAATTGGAGGATCTTCAGTCTCTTCATGTAAACAGTCATGTTCCCATTCACTGAGTGTTAGCACAGACCTTCAGATTAAAGAATCTAAAAATAAAGGGTAAATATTGACTTTTGTACAGAACTTTTTCTGTTCTCTCAATGTAGCCGATAAGGAAAATGATGAATGTTTTCAATGTGGTTCCCATGACGACAGCCAGAGAAAAAGAAAAGTAAATAGTAAATCAATTATTGTCATGGCAACCAACTTTTTTATTCCTTCTTTTTGTTTGTAAGGTATTAAAACCCTTTTTGTTTTACTTTGGTAGCCAAGAAGTATAATCTTACACACGCCTTCCATACAGAGCCTTCGGAGCAGCCTTGGGGCAGCCTGGTTTTGGGAATTGCGCCCTGATTTATCCTTACTGCGGCTTTTCTGTATACATTCATTGTGAAGTTAATAAAGCTGCCAGGCTGAAGTCTGATGGAAGTAATGTGCTTTCTATCCTCATTTTATAGCTACACAAATTCTGTGCCTAACACCTACATAACGCAACCAATAAAACTGTTATTTGATGGTCCCGTTGGTTGCAGAGATAAATGGCTCGCATTATATCATTAATTGTTTAATTTCAAAGCTATATACTCAATATATACTGGTTTATAAACATTACTAATATTTGTGGAATAATGAGAAAGCTGAGGTGTCCAGACAGGGATGGTCTGAAGATCATACATACATTTTATTATTTACTTAGTATTTCCCTGCAATTTATTTTCCGCATTGTTGACAATAGTGGCAGTATTATAATAGTTATATTCTTGTACATAGGGGCAGTATTATAGTAGTTATATTCTTGTACAGAGGCAGTTTTATAGTAGTTATATTCTTGTACATAGGGAGCAGTATTATAGTAGTTATATTCTTGTATATAGGGGCAGTATTATAGTAGTTATATTCTTGTACATAGGGGCAGTATTATAGTAGTTATATTCTTGTACATAGGGGCAGTATTATAGTAGTTATATTCTTGTACATATGGGCAGTATTATAGTAGTTATATTCTTGTATAATGGAGCAGTATTATAGTAGTTATATTCTTGTATATAGGAGCAGTATTATAGTAGTTATATTCTTGTACATAGGGGCAGTATTATAGTAGTTATATTCTTGTACATAGGGGCAGTATTATAGTAGTTATATTCTTGTACATATGGGCAGTATTATAGTAGTTATATTCTTGTATATAGGGGCAGTATTATAGTAGTTATATTCTTGTATATAGGATCAGTATTATAGTAGTTATGTTCCTGTATATAGGAGCAGTATTATAGTAGTTATATTCTTGTACATAGGAGCCAGTATTATAGTAGTTATATTCTTGTACATAGGGAGCAGTATTATAGTAGTTATATTTTTGTATATAGGGGCAGTATTATAGTAGTTATATTCTTGTATATAGGAGCAGTATTATAGTAGTTATATTCTTGTATATAGGAGCAGTATTATAGTAGTTATATTCCTGTATATAGGAGCAGTATTATAGTAGTTATATTCTTGTACATAGGAGCCAGTATTATAGTAGTTATATTCTTGTACATAGGGAGCAGTATTATAGTAGTTATATTCTTGTATATAGGGGCAGTATTATAGTAGTTATATTCTTGTATAATGGAGCAGTATTATAGTAGTTATATTCTTGTATATAGGAGCAGTATTATAGTAGTTATATTCTTGTATATAGGAGTAGTATTATAGTAGTTATACTCTTGTACATAGGGGCAGTATTATAGTAGTTATATTCTTGTACATAGGGGCAGTATTATAGTAGTTATATTCTTGTATATAGGGGCAGTATTATAGTAGTTATATTCTTGTATATAGGAGCAGTATTATAGTAGTTATATTCTTGTACATAGGGGCAGTATTATAGTAGTTATATTATTGTACATAGGAGCAGTATTATAGTAGTTATATTCTTGTACATAGGAGCAGTATTATAGTAGTTATATTCTTGTACATAGAAGCAGTATTATAGTAGTTATATTCTTGCACATAGGGGCCAGTATTATAGTAGTAATATTTATATGTATAGTAATAGTTAAGTACCGTAAGTTATTTTCTTGCCATGAAGAAGTATTCATACCCAGTGAACCTTTTCACATTTTCTCACATTGCACCCAAAATCTTAAATTTATTTTGGATTTTTTTGTGATATACCAACACTTAGTAGCAAATATTTGTGAAGTGTAAATAAAATAATACAAGGTTTTCTAAATATTTTAAAGCATCACTTCAGTGTTTTTTTTTTTTATTTCAGCGCCGGAGTGGTGCTTTAACGATAAGCCCCTCACCCCTGTATTATACAAACCTGTTGCCATCTTTGTATTTACCCAGTGTCACTCTGGTCGGTCTCTGATTTGTGACCTGCCGGCAGCTCCAGTGTTTCATGGACTGCCAGAGGTCACAAACCAATGCAAGTCTATGGCTGCCTCATTCTGGCTTCGTTCTGGTTGTCATAGAGGCGTATTGAGCTCTTGTCATATAACTTCTGACTTTGTCAGTCAGAAATTACAGTCACAAGATGGCTACAATTGCCTAGGGTTTGGATTAAAGCACATTCAGTCATTCAGTCCGGATCTAAATCCCATTGAGAATTTATGACAACACTTGAAAATTGCTGATCAGACGTCTCCATCCAATCTCACTGAGCGAGAGCTCACGTGCAAAGAAAAATGAGAAAAAAAGTCACCTCTAGATGTTGAATGCATATATATGTTCACAATTTTCTGATTTATATTTTTAAAATATTTAGAAAACGCTTTATCATTTCCTTTGTAGTTCACAAATACTTTCTTCTTAGTGTTGATAGATCAAATAAAATCCCAATAAAATACATTTAAGTTTGTGGATGTAACAGAAAAAAAATTGAAAAATTTCACAGGGTATGAATACTTTTTCAAGGCACTGTATAGGGGCAATATTACAGTCCCAAAAAGCAACAAATAGCTTGCAATACAAAGCGTGCAAATATACATACTCCTTCAAAACTGTACAATATTATGAAATTGAGATTTTTGTAAAAATATTGATCAATCTTTTGAGACACCCTGCCACGTCAAGGCAATCTCATTAGCGTAATCCTACTTGCTATATTTTTATTTAGTTGTGCCATACGACCTCTAACATGCACATAAAGTAGAACCATTAAAAGCAGCACTTACCAGGAGCATCTCAAAACACTCCGATGGTGCGAGACTGGTACATGTGAATAAAGGCAAATCAGGCCCAAGCACATGCAGCTGATGCCACATATATTTGGGCTTTTCAGCAATAACCCTCAGGGCCACTTTACACACACCAACTTATCTGTCCAACTTCTGAGCAACTTACTGGTTGCAGTGAAATCATGGACACGTTGCTCCATTTGTACACAGCCACAAAATGGAACAATGTGTCCATGATTTCACTGCAACCAGTAAGTTGTTCAGAAGTTGGACACAGAAGTTGGTGTGTGCAAAGTGGCCATCACAACATGAGACCAGCACTCATTAATAAAGGCAGGGAAGGCCCAAGTAAACATAGTTTGCAATTAACTGAGCCTGAGGGCAGGGTAAGATAACTGAGTGTGAACAGTTACCAAGGTTTGCCACAAACAATACAAACGGATTAACAAGCCAAACATGGTATGCAAGGCCCAGTAGTTGACCCCAACTGTGCCTTGCACACCAGTTTTGGCCTGTTTTTCCATTTGTATTGTTTGTGGCAAACCTTGGTAACTGTTCACACTCAGTTATCTTACCCTGCCTTCAGGCTCAGTTAATTGCAAGCTCCATTTACTTCGATTTACTGATATTCTATGTGCTGACCAACTTGTGTATACAATTATCACTCTTATAATTGCAATAACTCATTTTATAAAATCCAAATTAACCTATATTTGACCATTTTTTCAGTGATCGTTGGCTGGCTGCTCCGATTCAGATCTGGCAGATTTATGTCCATTCTTTGAAAAGAGTGGATGTCAGTTGTATAACAGGCCAGCTGACCCAAATGTCCCTGGTCCTAAGAGGGACACAAGTGGTACGGAAAGTGAAAGCCTATAGCTCCCACCCCCAGGAGCTGAAGGTGAGATAATAATAATAGGTTCTATTTAAGCAAATTGTAGGTACTATCATGTAGAAATAGGCTGTTAATCTGCAGGATAATAGTGTTCTGACGCTTCCAGGAGGAAATTATTTTTATTCCTCTAAGCAACCTCCGGCTTTCAGTCTTTGGGATGAGGCCGACGCGGTTTCAGTCACTCAGCATTGTATCAGTGGCGGGGATGTGGTTATAGCCTTCTGAGCAGTGACACATAGTGCGCTGGCCGTGCCTCTTTGACTGAAAGCTGGAGGCTGCTGAAAGGAAGAAAGATAATTTCCTCCTGGCAGTGGGGCTATCAGTGCGCTGGTCGCACGACATGGGAATACTATCAACCTGTAGATTAACCCCATATCTGCAGGTTAATAGTGCTTTTTTACATGACAGGTTCCCTTAAAGTGTGTGTATATTTTGCAATCATTTTTATTCCAGTGTACCAACAATAATTGAAATAACTTTACATATTGCATTGAATATAAATCTTCTATGTCACCTCGTGTGTAGTCTGAACTTGCAGTTGTCATGACACACCGTCATGACATCACACAGGTTCTTTCAGCATTTTCTGAATAAGTTATTAATGAACCGTACATGATCTAACTAACATTAAAGGGGGGTTTAATAGCAAAAATGGACATGACCGGTTCCCTTTAATATTGATAACCTGACCTATCTTATCCTCCCAGCTACTATTCGAGAAACAAGTAGCTGAAGTGTGTTCCTTGGCAGCGGCTGCTACATATTGATCGGGTCTATGCTGTACATTTCCATTCAGAGTATTTCCATCCAGCCATGGGAGCACACAGCTGACCATGGAGATGCCAGCTGTCAAGGCCCACACTGATCTGATATTGATGCCCCCTCAATACCTAAAACTAAAAATTGCTAGAACTCATATCAAACCTTTAGGCTACATTCTCACAATGAGTACCTTTTTCATTGACTGTGCCTTTTCTAATGTGTTTTATTTTTCCGCCATTTTAACCCTGTAGTTTTTGTCTCTTTTTGGTGTGTCATGTTTTTATTAAAGGGAATCAGGTCAAAAATCCATATGAAACTGCTATCATCTTCTAATTCCTTTCTCTAAGCTCTCTCTATTCATGTATTTCTGTTATTTACACTTCCCTCTTATCCTCTGAAAACCTCAAAATAAAAGATTAATTTCATCTGTCAATCAGTGAGTTCTCTGCTGTCCACTCCCCTAGGAATGAATATTCATGCATCACTACACAGCCCTGCCCTTCAGAGATCTGCATGCTGTGTGGCTCATTGCAGAGTAGAAAACAGGGGGGAGGAGGTGTGTGGGTGCCAGATCTTCATTGTGTGTATCCAAGGCGTGTAGCCAAAAGGTCATCTTTACTTGCTCCCTGCAGTTTTCCAGCCATCCCTGTCTTAGCACAGGCTGTGCAAAGATGTTTGCTGGAGATGGACGTCAGGTGAGGGCAGCATCCTGTCAGGTATCGTGAACGCGCATTCCTCAGCTCACTGATCCTGTCAGGACAAGCGGACGAGCAGAGTGCAGCATAAAGCAGGATGACCTTTCTAGCTGACTGAGACTGATCATTTATCTCATCAGCCTGACAGGTTTATTGTAGAGCAGGAAGACGGCATGGAGCTACTAGAATAGACTATACAAACTGTCCCCTGCTTGTTCTGTCAGGATCGGTGAACAGAGGAATGCGATACCGGACAGGACAATGCACTCACCCGAGTCTGTCTCTAGCAGACGTCTATACGAAGCCCGTTCTAAGACGTGGATCGGCTGGAAAACTGCTTGGAGCTGACATATTTCACATCCTGATAGTGCTTCGTTTTTGTGTAATAAAAGGTATTTAGTAAAAGTTTTAATATGTACATTTACTTAATTTCTTTTTCGCTCCATTGGGAGACCCAGACATTGGGTGTATAGCTTCCGCCTCCGGAGGACACACAAAGTATTACACTGAAAAGTGTAACTCCTCCCCTACTGCCTATACACCCCCTCCAGGAGAAATCCCATCAGTTCTTTGCTTTGTGTTGAAGGAGGCACACTTTGCACTCATGCATTCTCACTTAGTCTTGCTCACTCTCTCTGGAGAGTGTCGGATGGAAGCAAAGTGGATCCTTAGGGATCCCCAGCATGTCTCCTTCCTCACCCTCGGGCAGAGGCGGTTGAGGCACCCTTGGGGTACAACGGGCTGGAGCCCTCATGCTGCTTTTCCTTCTCCATCCCTTAGGGGCTCTGGAGAAGTGGGATCGTTTTGGGCTCCCATGGCGTCTGGAGCTCTGACTCCATCCACAGTCCCTATGGGATCGGCTGGCTGGAGTTGTGGCCCCCAGGGATCGGCCCCTGCAACCTGTTCAGGTACTCTGGGGGTTTTGTGCTGTGGCTGCAGCCCGGTCTCTGGCCTGGGGTGGTCTCTGGAGGCTCCCCTGTGGTCCTGGGGTCCTGTCCTGACAGCGCCACGGGGTCTACAGTACTTTTGTGTGGTACCGCGCTCGCCCGCGGCCGAGCACCGGCTGACCGCAGAAATCTAGTCCCCGGCTTCTCTGCGGCCTAGTTTTTAAGCCTGGAGCCCGGCCTCCACTGGAGGCGGGCTCGGCCGCCTTTGTGGGCGGTCTTGGAGTGTCGGCCGCTCCCATTCCTTTGGATGGCAGCCTCCTGAGCCAGTTAGGAGGTGGGATTGCTCTCCGGATTCCCGCCCCTCGTTGGCTCCGCCCCCTCTCTCGGCTTCGGCGGCCATCTTTTTCCTGGGCAGGGGAATACTCTCATTCTCTCCTGGACCCTGTGGCTGCTAGGAGGGAGCGCGGCATCCGGAGGGCACACAATCCACTCTGTCAGGCTGGTAGGTCACCCCAGTTTATCTGGTGGTGTCTTCCTCCCCCTGGGGCCCCCTCTAGTGTATTCCCTCTCTGAGGTTACTGCTTGGAGGAGGTATGTCTTCCACCAGGAGCAAAGCCCCTAAGGTGCAGACATTCTACTCATCTTGCACTGCTTGCAAGGTTACGCTGCCTGCTGGGTCTGTCTTTCCTCATTGTTCAGCCTGCACTTCACATGTGTCTGAGGTGGAACATCGGGCTCCCCCCAGCTCTGCAGCTTCGAAGCCTTTCCCTAGCCAGGGGGACCCGGCAGTGCCACCTCCTTGGACTGTAGCTTTCACTAAGTCCTTTTCTGACTCTTTTTCCCAGTCTATGACTGCTCTAACCAGAGTCCTGCAGCAGTCTTTACAGGCCAGTCGCCGGGACAGTACCCCCGGTCCCTTTGCCTCACGCCGCAGGCACTACAGCGAGTCGTCCCCTTCTAGGGGAATGGACTCTGGAGACAATACAGGGGTCTCAGACTTGGCTCCCTCTCCTCGGCCCCCCAAACGGCCATGCAGAGCAATCTCTCCTGCTTCCTCTCGTCACATGGAGTCTCATGCTGAGGGCTCTCAGCTTGAGGGGGAGGATAGGCAGGATTCTGTGAGTTTCTCCGGTCGAGTCCTTGGAAGAGGATTTCTTGGTGGATGACTTGGTGTCCTCCATTAATACTGTACTGGATCTAACTGCTCCCCCTCCCACAGTGGAGACTTTGCTCTCGGAGGAACTTTATCAGTTCCTTCCTCCGTCCAGGTCTCGGGGTTCATTCTTCGATCACTCGAACTTCAGATCCACTGTACAGGCTCCTAGCACTTGTCCTGATAAGCATTTTTCCAGGAAGCAGAAGGATACCCGTTATCCTTTTCCTCCTGACGTACTGAAGGGTTGGTCGGTTTCTCCTAGGGTGGACCCCCCAGTCTCTCGACTGTCGGCCAATACGGTTATGTCTGTTGCGGATGGTTCCTCTTTGAAGGATCCCACTGACAGGCAGATTGACTTCTGCAGAAGTTCGATCTATGAAGCCACAGGAGCCTCCTTTGCTCCGGCTTTCGCGGCAGTTTGGGCCCTGCAGGCAGTTTCTGCCTGCTTGGCAGAACTAAATGTTGTGGCTCAGGATATTCCCGAGGTGACTACCCTTTCGTCTCAAGCCTCTGCGTTCACTGACTACGCTAGGTCGGCGATTATGGAATCTGCCAGCCGTACTGCTGTGGCCTCGGCTAATTCGCTGGCAGCCCGCAGGATGCTGTGGCTGCGGGACTTGGAAGGCTGATGCCACTTCCAAGAAGTTTCTCCAGGGCCTTCCCTTTGCGGGAAGCAGGCTTTTTGGAGAACAGCTGGACGATCTCATAAAGGAGTCTACAGGTGGGAAATCCACCTCCTTGCCCCAGTCGAAGGTGCAGAAGTCTGGCCAGCGTCAGTTGCATGCCAAGTTTCGGTCCTTTCGTCCCTCCTCGAAGTCCGCCTCCTCCTCCTCTTCCCGTTCAGATAAGGAGCAGAAGTCAAATCGGACGTGGAGATCTAGGTCTCAGCAGAAGAAGCCTGCCGGCGCCTTAGCCGCCAAGGCTGCCTCTGCGTGACTCGCCGCCTCTCCCAGCAGCATCCTTGGTCGGTGGCAGGCTCTCCCACTTTGGAGACGTCTGGAGCAGTCATGTCCGGGACCGATGGGTAGTAGATGTCATCTCCTACGGTTACAGGATAGAGCTATCCTCGTGTCCTACGACTCGGTTTTGCCTCTCTTCGTCCCCGCCGGCGAGGGCTTTGGCCTTTCGTTGGGCGTTGGACGCCTTGAGGCAGAACGGGGTCGTGGTCCAGGTTCCCTCTGGGGAGCGTTTCCAGGGGTTCTATTCGAACCTCTTCACAGTTCCCAAGAAGGACGGCTCGGTGAGGCCGGTTTTGGATCTCAAGCTTTTCAACCGGCACGTGAGGGTCAGGCCATTCCGAATGGAGTCTCTGCGGTCTGTGATCGCTTCGCTATCTCAAAGGGACTTTCTAGCTTCGGTGGATGTCAAGGATGGCTATTTACACGTTCCCATCGCTCCTGCTCATCAATGCTGGCTGAGATTCGCAGTGGGGGAAGAGCACTTTCAGTTTGTGGCTCTGCCCTTCGGCCTTGCCTCTGCTCCGAGGGTTTTCACCAAAGTGATGGTCGCAATGGTGGCTGTTCTGCATTCCCAGGGCCATGCAGTAACGCCATACTTGGACGATCTGTTGGTCAGAGCTCCCTCTGCGGAACTATGTCAACTGAGTCTCTCGGTAACTCTGGACACTCTCCAGCGCTTCGGTTGGTTGATCAACGTACCGAAGTCTGTTCTCCTCCCTGCTCAGACGATCACTTATCTGGGCATGGAGTTTCACACGGCTCAGGCCCTGGTCATTCTGCCGTTCCACAAGCAAGTGTCGATTCAGGAAGAAGTTCAGTTTCTCTTGCAATCAGACTCGGTTTCCATCAGGCGTCTGATGCACGTGCTGGGGAAAATGGTGGTGTCCATAGAGGCAGTTCCCTTCGCGCAATTTCACCTGCGTCCACTGCAGTTGCAGATCCTGCACGGATGGGACAAGAATCCGGCTTCGCTCGAACGGTGCATTCCTCTATCGCCGTCAACGAAGGAGTCTCTCCATTGGTGGTTGCGTCCCACGTCGCTGTCTCGAGGCAGATGTTTTCTGCCCCCCTCTTGGTTGGTAGTGACCACGG
The DNA here is from genome assembly GCA_033576535.1 of Allobates femoralis. Classification (NCBI taxonomy): domain Eukaryota; kingdom Metazoa; phylum Chordata; class Amphibia; order Anura; family Aromobatidae; genus Allobates; species Allobates femoralis. The sequence goes on along the minus strand of JARQOC010000009.1, from coordinate 158,923,329 downwards.
ACGCCAACCTCTTGGGCTGGGGAGCCGTGTTTCTTCACCACAGGGCTCGTGGGCGGAACGGGAATCCTCCCTTCAGATCAATGTCCTGGAAATTCGGGCCATTTACCTGTCTCTTCTGGCTTTTCAGAGGTTCCTGGCGGGGAATCATATTCGGATTCAGTCCGACAGCGCAACCGCGGTAGCGTATGTAAACCACCAGGGGGGCACTCGCAGCCCTCAAGCCTTAGCGGAGGTCCAGCGTATATTGCAGTGGGTCGAGGACAACGGCTCGTCCATCTCGGCAGTCCACATCCCCGGAGTGGACAATTGGGAGGCCGACTATCTAAGTCGGTAAGGTATGGACGCGGGCATATGGGCTCTTCACCCGGACGTGTTTCGGCACATCTGCGACAGATACGGAACTCCGTACGTGGATCCGATGGCCTCCCGATTGAACCACCAGGTTCCGATCTTCATGTCTCGCTCCCGAGACTGCAAGGCGGTAGGGGCAGACGCTCTGGTCCAGGATTGGTCCAGGTTTCGTCTCCCCTACGTGTTTCCTCCTTTGCCTCTGTTGCCCAAGGTTCTGCGGAAGCTCAGGGCGGAATGTCGGCAGGCCCTGCTCGTCGCTCCAGACTGGCCCAGGAGGGCTTGGTATCCGGACCTGTTACAACTCTCGGCGGGAGATCCGTGGAGGCTCCCGGCCCGGCCAGACCTCTTGTCGCAAGGTCCGTTCCTCCACCACAATTCAGCAGTCCTCAGCCTGACTTTGTGGCACTTGAAGACTGGTTGCTGACATCTCGTGGTTTTTCCTCTGACGTTGCGCAACCATGAGACAAGCCAGGAAACCTGCTTCGGCAAGGATTTACCGCAGGGTTTGGAAGAGCTTCTTCTCCTGGTGTCGGCTCCACGGTAGTTCTCCTGGCCTTTTTCTCTCCCAACCCTTGCTTTCCTTCAATCAGGGTTAGCTAAGGGTTTGGCTCTCAGCTCCATAAAGGGCCAGATCTCGGCACTTTCTGTGCTGTTTAGCAAACGTCTGGCTAACCTTCCTCAGGTAAAGACGTTTGTTCAAGGGGCGAGTCACATTATTCCCCCCTACAGGCGTCCCTTGGACCCCTGGGACCTTAATCTGGTGCTTGCGGCCTTACAGAAGCCGCCTTTCGAACCTTTAAGAGAGGTGTCCCTCTCCAGACTTTCCCAGAAGGTTGCCTTTCTGGTCGCCATTACCTCTCTTCGGAGGGTGTCAGACCTGGCAGCCCTGTCTTGCAAGTCTCCATTCCTGGTGATTCACCAGGATAAGGTGGTGCTTCGACCTGTGGCAGAGTTCTTACCCAAGGTGCTTTCCCCGTTTCACCTGAATCAAGACATTGTTCTGCCGTCCTTTTGTCCTAATCCTGTTCACCAGTATGAGAAGTCTCTCCATACTTTGGACCTGGTCAGGGCTGTCAGGATTTATGTCTCTCGCATGGCTTCTTTTCGCCGTGCGGATGCCTTGTTCATTCTTACGACAGGTCAGAAGAAAGGTGAGCCGGCTTCCAAGTCCTCCTTGGCCCGGGGGATCAAAGCTACTATCCAGGAAGCTTACCTGGTACGCCTTTGCCTGCGGGTATTAAGACGCATTCTACAAGAGCTGTGGGTGCCTCGTGGGCCTTAAGTCATCAGGCCACGGCACAACAGGTGTGCCAGGCGGCCACTTGGTCCAGCCTGCACACCTTTACAAAACATTATCAGGTTCACGCGTTTGCTTCGGCAGACGCTAATGTGGGCAGATGGATCCTTCAGGCGGCGGTCGCTCACCTGTGATGTTACTGCCATGCTTCGGTCTTTTCTAGCCCAGGGATAGCTTTTGGACATCCCAATGTCTGGGTCTCCCAGTGGAGCGAAAAAGAAAAAAGAGAATTTTGTTTACTTACCGTAAATTATTTTTCTTCTAGCTCCTAATTGGGAGACCCAGCACCCTCCCTGTTGCCTTTTGGGCTTTGTTCTCCTGTTGAAGTGACTGTTGTTTCATGTCGCTTTTATGGCCTTGTGGGTCGATGATTTTTTTAGCCGGACCTTTCGGTCCTGGTGTGGTTTATTTTCCTCCTTCCTGCTTGTGCACCGAACTGATGGGATTTCTCCTGGAGGGGAAGTATAGGCAGTAGGGGAGGAGTTACACTTTTCAGTGTAATACTTTGTGTGTCCTCCGGAGGCGGAAGCTATACACCCAATGTCTGGGTCTCCCAATTAGGAGCTAGAAGAAAAAGAATTTACGGTAAGTAAACAAAATTCTCTTTTTAGTTATTTATTTTTATTACATTTCTCAGAATACACCTTTAAGCAAGTTTAATGCTTTTCTTCATGTTATCATCCTCTTTATCAATGTACTCACAATTATCCCCAATTACTGACACAAGAACTTTCTTTCATGTTACCATACCCTTTTTCCAACCTAGTAAAACGTATCCCCTGTTAGGCTAGGTTCACGCCACGATTTTCAGCTGTCAGGTTCTGGCATTTTGCAGGATACACCGGACAGAACCTGACAGCCTCAGACAGAACAGAAACGGAGGGCAAATATGGGCAAATATGGGCTGGAATCAGCGGCTGCCGGTGTCTAGTGCTGTAATATCAGCAGTTCTGCTGGAGGGAGCTCTCCAGGTGCTGAGATTTTAGCCGGGGAGCTCTCCAGGTGCTGAAATTCAGCTGCTCTTTCAGCACCCGGCATCCAGAAATCGGTCCAATTTGTTTGTCGTATCCAGTGCGATCCGACGCCCATAAACTCCCATTCTATGGGCGCTGGATCCGGGAGGATCCAATTTTATCCGACTTTTGCATCGGACACAAAAAATCATTCACACTCTACTTTTGTGTCCAATGCAAAAATCGGATACAATCGGATCCTCCCGCAAAACCACCAAACCGGACACCAAATAGGCACAATCCGGCGCCATAGGGATACATGGGGAGCAAAATCGGATCCGGGACTGTCCGGTTCACACTGGACAGCCCCGGAGCCGAAAAACCATGGTGTGAAACCGGCCTTACTGTCACATGAGTGTTTCTTAATGTTTTCACCCCCTTTACTAATCCAGATGCAAAAGAGTAGCAGACAGTGGCTGCTTATTTTTGGGATCTATATCTTTTTCTAAGTGGGTTCCTTGGTCCTTTGGACTTTGCAGCTTTCTCAAGGAGACTGCTGCGAGCTGTATATCTACTATGTTGCCCTTTGCTAATCTAGTTACACTTATCCTGTTACTTTCACAGGAGCCTTTCTTCATGTTATCACCTCCTTTACTAATCCAGTCACATTTATCCTCTATTACTGTCATAGGAACTTTTCTTCATGTAACAACTCCCATTACCAATTTAGTCACATTTATGCCCGGTTACTGTAACGGGAGTTTTTTTTCATGTTCTCACCCCTATTACCAATTTAGTCACATTTATGCCCTGTTACTGTCACAGGAGCCTTTCTTCATGTTATCACCCCCTTTATCAATCTAGTCCTATTTATCCACTGTAGGAGTGAGAAGATGCTTAGTTGCACATCTGATTATCCTCTACACCTAATCAGGACATCAAATAGTTGCTGGCATCTGAATTATGTTTGGTCTGTTTAATACAGTGAATGTATAATGATATAGACCGAACTGATCTGTAGGAATCCTAAACTTTTGACTTTAGGACGTGTTGTACACTGGAAAATTGCATTGAAAGAAAGGGGTTAAGGAGAAGTATATATCATTCTGCTATAACATGCCGTCTGCTTTGCTAAGAATGGTTATAGATATGACAGTTATTTTGACAGATGCCTGTGATAGTGATGGGCGTGCTAGACATATTCAGTCTGTTGGTTAGGAAATCAAGAATTGGAAATTTTACTTGTAGGTATTTCTGACTTTTTGCATTGATAATCAGCGCCAGAGGGGTCTGAGCACCGCTGATCTTCCTTTATACTTAAATACCATGTTTGTTCTGCCGAATAAAATGTTGATAGGGTTGTTGTGGCGGGTAGCTGTTGACCAGAGACTTCCTAATGTCTACAGGCAGTGTAGGAGAAAGCTTTTATTTTACCTGCAGGCTGTAGATAAGTCGACACTGCTGTTTTAATCATTACGCCCGGCCACCTCATTCCGTATCCTGCTTTGTTTGCTTCAGTTGCCTCGTAATTTAATTTAATTGCATCTGTAGATTAGGAGGCACGCCGCTGATTGACATTCATTTCAGCCCAGCGAGACGTAATACCAGGTCTCTGCAGTGGAGATGAAAATAGCCGTGACACGGGATACAGCTTGTAATAGGCAGCACTGATATTATTAAAGAGAGATTATTAAGACTAGTTTGGATTTTATTACTTCTCTTTATTATGTTTGTTTTGCTACATTAGTATTGTTTTCTCTTACTTCGGCTATGTTCACACAGGGTATTTTTGGGGCATTGTTTTCTGCAGCAAATCCTGATCCTTGAGGATTTAAACCAAATTCCCTGGCAGACGTTTTCCTGCGGTTTTGTGTAAGGTTTCTCATCAGGTTTTGTTGGTGTTTAGCTGCGTTTTCTCTTTTTTTTTTCTTTCTCGCTCCCTCCTCTTTTTTCTCTTTCATCCCTCCTTTCTCTCTCGCTCTCTCTCATCTTCTCTCTTGCTCTCTCTCTCCTCTTCTTCCCTTTCTCCTCTCTTTTCTTTCATCCTTCCTCTTCTCTCTTATGTTCTCTCTCGCTCTCTCTCCTCTCCCTCTCTCCTTCCTTCTCTTTCATACCTATTCTTCTCTCTCACTCTCTTCTCTTCTCTCTTGCTCTCTCCACTTCTCTCTTGCTCTCCCTATTCTCTTCTCTCTTTCTGTTCTCTCTTGCTCTCCTCTCTTCCATCCCCTCTTCTTTCTTCTCTCTCTCATCTCTCCTGTCATCTCTCTTCTATTTCTCCTCTTTCTTCTCCCTCTCTCTTCTCTCTCTTGTGTCTCCTTTCTTGTGTCTCCTTTCTTGTGTCTCCTTTCTTGTGTCTCCTTTCTTGTGTCTCCTTTCTTGTCTCTCCTTTCTTGTCTCTCCTTTCTTGTCTCTCCTCTCTTGTCTCTCCTCTCTTGTCTCTCCTCTCTTGTCTCTCCTGTCTTGTATCTCCTTCTCTCCTCTCTTGTCTCTCCTTCTCTCCTCTCTTGTCTCTCCTTCTCTCCTCTATTGTCTCTCCTTCTCTCCTCTATTGTCTCTCCTTCTCTCCTCTATTGTCTCCTTCTCTCCTCTCTTGTCTCTCCTTCTCTCCTCTCTTGTCTCTCCTTCTCTCCTCTCTTGTCTCTCCTCTCTCTCTCTCTTGTCTCTCCTTCTCTCCTCTCTTGTCTCTCCTCTCTTGTCTTTTTCTCTTCTCTGTCTCTTCGCTCTCCAATTCAAATTCAGATATGCTTTATTGGCATGACTAAAAGAAGTAGTGTTGCCAAAGCAAGGAAAATAGGTGTGACAGGGGAGAGATTGGGGTTTAGGTGTTGGGGGCACAATTTGGACAATAATGGTCCATTTGTGGGTTCCTCTCAGCATATGACATGTGGTGACATAGTGGGTGGCGATCTCCACCGTTGATTCCTCTTCTCCCTGTAGGATGCAGAGTCTCCTTTCCTCATCCATGGATGTGAGTGGAGAGTCTTTGGAAGTGGAGGCCCTCACTGCTGAGTGTTTGTTTCAGTGTAGCAGGAAATGCGTTCGTCCTCCAGTGCCCTCTGCTGGCAGTGCTGGCACAGTCTGCTCTCCTGTATGTCTGTTGGTGCTGCCCTGTTTCCACCTCCAGGCTGTGGGTGCTCAGTCTGTATAGAGTCAGGGTCTTCTGTCTTTGGGGTGATGTATCCTCCAGATATAGGACAGAGTATAGTCCCTCCTCAGTGACCGGTAGATGGTGAGTCTCTGGGAGTTCTCTAATTCACTTCCATCTCTCTATGGATGATTGCATTTTGCAGTTCTTCCTTCCTTCCTTCCTTTCTTCCTTTCTTCCTTTCTTCCTTTCTTCCTTCCTTTCCCAAGCAGGTTTACATTTACCATCAAGAAAATAAAGCAATGTGTCTGTTTGACTTTTCCAGAATCTCATAGGTATTGCTGGGAATTAAAACTCCTGTTTTTTTTTATTATTTATATATATATATATAATATATATATATATATATATAATTGCATAAAACCAAGGAGGAAAAAAAAGCTGCAAAAATGTCCTGTGTGAACATAGCTTTAGGGATTAGGAATCGCTCACATTTAAGTATCAATACAGTGCACTAATATTGTTAAATAAGGCAGTGCTGATCTGTATTCAGCTTGAGTAATTAATTGAGCATAATGCGTATGGTCACGTGCGAGAAAACAAATGATGGCACATGGGCCATCCTAGTATCATTCGTTTTCTCCAGATACATTACCATTTTGTAGCACAGAACACTGTAAATGATTGTAGAATAATAGCTGCTGAGAAAAAAAAAACACATTGTATACGGATGCTAAGCGAGAAAAATATCGCACTCACATGACTTATGGAATACCAAAAGGATTTCACTCGTCCAACTTTTCTGGATGAAAATAGTCATAGCTTTTTTATACGTAGAGGTGAAAGAACCCTTATACTGTTTGACTTCAAGCCATGCACCTGTGTGAACACCACCTGACCGGCCATGTCATACTCGCGTTGTAATGACTGCAAGAAGAGGTCTTGAAATAGTAAACCTGCTTCCATGTAGTCCCAAAAATTAATGAGCTCTGTATAACACCGCCTCCACCACTCATTGGCAGCTTTCTGCCTATGCACAGTGTACACAAAAATCTACCAACCAGCAGTGTTTGGAGGCTTTTACAGAGCTCAGCAGTCAGAGAACTGGTAGATCTGCGGCAGAGTAAACGATGATTGTATCAAAACAGCTAGAAGCCCAGTAGATGACACATCACTGGAATCAGGGTCTCAGCCCCTACATAATACTGCTATTATATTACATAACAAAAACCAGGTGACAGTTTCCCGTTACACATATTGTTATACTTTCTGTAGAGTGGAGGGGGATGAGAAGCAGAGTGAGAAGTGGAGAAACAGATCATCTAGATCAGGGGTCTCAAACACGTAGTCCGTGGGCCACATGTGGCCCCTGAAGCTTCATTGTGCGGCCTGCGGCACCGTCGGCAACTTAACCTTGCCGGCGGTCCTGTGCATGGGGCCGCCGCAGTCCCCGCTGTGTTATTGATTTCCGGCCACGGGACTGTCTAACAAGCGCTGCCGTTCAGTAACATCAATGCAAGCCGCCAGCCAATGAGAGGCCCGCAGCTTCCGTCAGCGTATGATGTTACCTGCGGGCCTCCCATTGGATAGCAGCTTGCATTGATGTTACTGAACAGCAGCGCTTGTCAGACAGTCCCGCAGCCGTAAGTCAATAACACAGCTGGGACAGCGGTGGTCCCATGCATGGACCACCGACAAGGCTAAAAAAAGAGTGTGAATGTGTGAGTGTGAATGTGTGAGTGTGAATGTGTGAGTGTGTGTGTGTGCGCCATGCCTTGGACCACCGACAAGGTTAAAAAAAGAGTGTGTGTGTGAATTTGTGAATGAATGTGTGTGTGAATGTGTGTGTGAGTGTGTATGAGAATGTGTGTGTGTGAATGAGTGTAAGGCTGCAATCACACTGTCCGTGCGATATGCGAGGCAGTCGGACTAGTCTTAGAGCAGTCACCTGGAACGGCCTCTCTCCTGTCAAGATGGGAATGTCAGCTGTTTGTATTTCTATGCAGTACCACAGTTCCCGTCCAGAGAGGAGGAGGCTGTTCAGCGTCACTGATCCAAGTCTTGTCCAAGAGACTCGCATATAAGTAGGACAGTGTGTTTCCACCCTAAGTGAGTGAATGTACATGTGAGTGAGTGAATGTGTGAGAGTCTGTGAGTGTGTGTGTGTGTGTGTGTGTGTGTGTGTGTGTGTGTAAAAAGAAGATAGACATCACTACAAAAAGAGACCAGCATGGGGGACATCACTACAAAAGGTGACCAGCATGGGGGACATCACTACAAAAGGTGACCAGCATGAGGGACATCACTACAAAAGGTGACCAGCATGGGGGACATCACTACAAAGGTGACCAGCATGGGGGACATCACTACAAAAGGTGACCAGCATGGTTGACATCACTACAAAAGGTGACCAGCATGGGGGACATCACTACAAGAGGTGACCAGCATGGGGGACATCACTACAAAAGGTGACCAGCATGAGGGACATCGCTACAAAAGGTGACCAGCATGGGGACATCACTACAAGAGGTGACCAGCATGGGGGACATCACTACAAAGGTGACCAGCATGAGGGACATCGCTACAAAAGGTGACCAGCATGGGGACATTACTACAGTATGGGGGACATCACTACAAAAGGTGACCAGCATGAGGGACATCACTACAAAAGGTGACCAGCATGGGGGACATCACTGCAAAATGTGACCAACATGGGGCACATCACTACAAAAGGTGACCAGCATGGGGGACATCACTACACTATGGGGACCAGGATGGGGACATTACTACACTATGGAAGCCAAGATGGGGACATCACTGCAAAAGGGGACCAGGATGTAGATATTACTACAAAAGGGGATAAGTATGGGGGACATTACTACACTATGGGGGCCAGCATGGGGGACATCACTTCAAAAGGTGACCAGTAATGGGGACTCTACTACACTATGGGAGCCAAGATGGGGACATCACTGCAAAAGTTCGATCAGGGTGTGGATTTTACTACAAAAGGGGATAAGCATGGGGGGCATTACTACACTATGGGGGCAGGATGGGACATTACTACAACAGGGGTCCAGTATGGAGGACATTACTACAATATGGGGGCCAGGATGGGGATATCACTACAAAAGGGGTCCAGCATGGGGGACATCACAACAAAAGGGTTCCAGCATGGGGGACATTACTACACTATGGGGGCCAGGATGTGGACATCACTGCAAAAGGGGATCAGGATAGTGACATTACTATATGATGAGGACCAGGATAAGGCATTACTACAAGAAGGAGATCAAGATTGGGTCCAGGATGTGGGACATTACTATAGGATGGGGACCAGTATGGGGACATTAAAATAATAACGGGACCAAGATGAGAGCATTACTACTAGATCAGGGTTTGGACATTACTACATTGAGCAAAAAATTCTGGTATTACTAAACATATCACTTAGTCCTACAAGCAATGCGGCCCCCCTATATCACTTTTTTTATGTGCTGCCCACTAACCCAGCTGATTTTGAGACCCCTGGCCTACAGATAGGAAAACTAGTGATAATACAGGATAACTCAGGATACTCATCTAAACATGTATAAGGGCTTATTCTGAAAACGTTACTTGAAAGTTCCCATTTATCATTCTGTGTTCCATAGAACTCTATGAAGTTATGAAACAAAGAAGATCTCATTCTATCTTTAATGCGCATTACAACCTGCAAATGGAGTTTTTATCATTTTTTTCTTTTGTTATGTGTAGGTTGATCCGGAGAGCGTGTTTGTGCTTCCTCCAAATGGAATCCAAGACCTGCACATTGCGGTGCGCCCCCTAAAGTCTGGCAACAAATTTGTCTACGTCAGTTTGGTTGATGTTGATCAGCATCAGCTCGTAGCATCGTGGCTGGTTTGTGTTCTAAGCCGAAACCCAGTCATTTCCAAGGTAAGGTGTTTTATTAAAGAGGTTTCTGGCATATTTGATTTCACCATCTTTGGTCCGTTCTTGTTTCAGGGAAAATGCGGCTGGCAGAGAGTTCTGGCAGTGGCCTATATTCCTATCCCATTTGGAGTACACATGCTTATCAATTGGAGCTTGCATGTTTATGGCATGATCAATAAAAATTAGCCATCAAATCAGTTGTTTGCATCTATTGCATGTGATTGAATGGCATAATGGGGGAGCAGCAGTCACATAACAGGATATGATGGCTACAGGGCAACTACAGGATTGGTAGAGGGGGGTGAGAATGATCATTTTATTGCATTTTTTTTTTTTTTTAATCTATTTTGAGACTTTGATGAAAAAAAGAAATATTAAGTGGAAAACCCACTTGAAGGCTCCATTAGATGTCCGTGATTATCGGTTCAATCTCAGATCGCAATGCACAGAATAGTTGCTTGTCTCCTGACTCGAACAGCTTTATATATTTCAATGAGGTTGTCACGCTCGGTTTGGGAGACATGTGGTGAGTGCATGCATTGCCAATAATCATGGACGTCTGAAAACCCTAAAGAGAGGGTCATGGCGGCCTATGAGCTATTGGGGGCTTCATTATAAGAGGGATTACTGATGGGCGTGTGCTACATCAGCATCACACATCTCTTAAATTCAGCTTCCCTATATAGTCTTAAGGGATATTCATTGGTCATTTAGGACTACTTCATACCTAATCCCTTACTCCTCTCCCTCCTAATGGAATTGAAGAGTCTAAGCGTGCATGTTTATGGGGGGTGACAGCTTTTAGGATAATAAACTATTTCCGTTGCTTGATCCTAGCTAGAACCAAATAACACAACTCCATGTGTATAATGTGACTGCTGGATATGTCGAGTCACATTCTATTGGATGTGATCCAAATGGACAGTGTGTTTGTAATCCGTGCAAACTGTATGATGAAAGGGACCACAAAGGATCAAAGGGAAATGGTAATTTATTCAATAATTTAAATAAAGCACCATTTCCCTTTGATCCCTTGTGGTCCCTTTCATCATACAGTTTGCGCGGATCGCAAAAACACTGTCCATTTGGATCTGTTACTGACCACCACCGTGTTACCATGGAGTGTGGATCAGCTAATTCTGATGGACGTAACATTCATGGGATTGCTTGGTTTCCTATTGAGTTGCTTTGGTATTTAATAAATCAGGCCAAATCTAGATCAAATTGTGCCTATTTCAATTTAACCTTATGGAATTGGGCACAAAAGTGAGACTCACTATGATTGGTCGATTTGAAGGAACACGCTGGACACACTAAACACTCCGGAAGAGAAGGTCCGTGAACGGTTTTGGGAGCGCGCACGTTTTTGGCGCCCCACCAGCGTCACCGTCCCCCATTTACACGGGGCGACACCTCCATCCCCGCACCGGCGAGCTGTCAGGCAGCATCGCCGCCGGGGTGTCTGGAAACCCCAGCGGCGATGCAGGACAATTGGAGCCTACGGCTCTCATCGCCTGACAGGTCGCCGGCACCCGGTTACATGGGGCACCCGGTTACATACTCGCCGACATCGCCCCTTTACATGAGGCGACGTAGGGGCTATGACGCCGCCGATAGGCCACGCCCCTACGTCGCCTATGTAATAGGCGGCGATGTCGCCCCGTGTAACAGGGGCTTTAGAGTTCCTATGTGAATTCAAGTGGTTTTAACACTGAATTTTCCTCCCTGAAAGGTGAGCTGATTTTTTTTTTCTCCTTCATAGCAAACACTGTTGTATGCCTAGTGAGGGGCCTCAGAGGACGGACACCAGAGAGCGAATCCTTGGGCCATGCTCCACCCCTGCAGACTGAGGCATAACACAGTATATCAGTCATCCCTGAAGGATTCCATTAAGTCATAGTGTACCCCAATCTATCGATCCTATAATGACGTCCGACATGTTACAGCCAACAAAGCCCAAATAAAGACAAAGTATCACAACTTAAAGTATTTTCCTTTTAACAAGTGAACCGTGCTGATAATATAACCCCTTCACAATTAAGTATAAGAGGACGTACATGGCTGCTTGGCAGCAGAGCGGCATTTCTAATTTACTGGCACATAATTGTCTATGAAGTTATAGTGCATCGGTGACCTATCTCCAGTCTGAAATAAATCACCCGAGCTCCATCCATCATGAAGATTTCATTCTGTCTTTACTACCCTCTTATGGATTGAGCTATAAAGTTTCAGAAGTTGTTTACATAAACTTGTTCACTTCTTCCTCTTGGCTTCTTTTGACTTTGTTTCTTGCCAGATTATTTAAAGGGGATTTCTCATTGGATTTTTTTAAATTTAAGCTCAGTACCTCCTACAATTGCCGATGCCGATGGTTTGCTGATTGTAGAAGAGGGTCCAAAGATATGTCCCCAGGTAATAATGGTGTACATTTTGCCTCTGACCAACTGGGCGTGTAATACAAAATGTCTCTGGACTTTTGCCTTTTCTCCTCTGACACTGGCCAATCAACACATGGCCACACCCACAGAGATGTTCTGTGTTATACGCCCGGTTGGTTAATTGGAAAATTAGCAACATCATTACCAGGGGGCATAACTTTGGAATGAAGGGGCACAAAAGAAAAAGAAGATCTGTTACTGAATCTGTGTAGCAACTGGAGGAGGTACTCAGCCTAAATAAAATTACGTAGTGAAACATCTTTCTTTGATGACTTGACAAATGCTAAAAATAATACAAAATATTATTTTTCTGTTACCATTGAAAAAAATTACAATAAAAATACCTTGAAGGGAATGTTCTCAATAACATTATTGTTGCAAATGTGCCAGGGACATCATTTTGTGGCACTATATTTATCATAGGATTTCCACCTGTTCTCAACATACCGTACACCATGTTCCAAATTATTATGCAAATTGGTTTTAAGTGTCATAGGGTTTATTTTTTTGTCAATGAAACCCATTGATGGTGTTGTGTCTCAGGGTTCTTTGGATCACTGAAATCAATCTCAGATACCTGTGATAATTAGTTTGGCAAGTGAGCCCAATAAAAGGAAAGCTGGATGTTCCACAATATTAAGCAGGCCACAGTTTTCCAGTAACATGGGAAAGAAAAAGGATGTCTCTGCTGCCGAAAAGCAACAAATAATACAATGCCTTGGACAAGGGATGAAAACATTAGATATTGCACGAAAACTTAAGCGTGATCATTGTACTGTGAAGAGATTTGTGGCTGATTCTGAGCACAGACGTGTTCGTGCAGATGAAGGCAGAATGAGGAAGGTTTCTGCCAGGCAAGTTCATCGGATTAAAAGAGAAGCTGCTAATAAGGCCTTACAAACCAGCAAACAGATATTTGAAGCTGCTGGTGCCTCTGGAGTCCCTCGAAGCTCAAGGTGTAGGATCCTTCAAAGGCTTGCTGTGGTGCATAAAACTACTATTTGGCCACCCCTAAACAGTGCTCACAAGCAGAAATGGTTGCATTGGGCTCAGACATACACGAAGACTAATTTTCAACCAGTTTTGTTTACTGATGAGTGCCGAGCAACCCTGGATGTCCAGATGAATAGAGTAGTGGATAGTTGGTGGATGCCACCATGTCCCAACAAGGCTGCGACGTCAGCAAGGAGGTGGAGGAGTCATGTTTTGGGCTGGAATCATTGGGAAACAGCTGGTAGGCCTCTTTAAGGTTCCTGAAGGTGTGAAAATGACCTTTGCAAAGTATAGAGTTTCTGACTGAGAGCTTTCTTCCATGGTACAAAAAGCAAAAACATGCTTTCTGGAGCAAAATCATCTTCATGCATGACAATGCGCCATCTCATGCTGCAAAGAATACCTCTGTGTCATTGACTGCTATGGGCATAAAAGGAGATAAACTCATGGTGTGGCCACCATCTTCTCCTGACATCAACCCTATAGAGAACCTTTGGAGTATAATCAAGCAAAAGATGTATGAGGGTGGGAGGCATTTCACATCAAAACAGCAGCTCTGGGAGGCTATTCTGACATCATGCAAAGAAATACAAGCAGAAACTCACCAGAAACTCACAAGTTCAATGGATGCAAGAATTGTGAAGGTGATATCAAAGAAGGGTTCCTATGTTAACATGTAACTTGGCCTGTTAGGATGTTTTGGAGTTAAATAGCTTTTTATTTCAGTGAATGTGACCTCTTAATGCTGCAAATTCAACAAATCAGCATTTTCAGTTCTTTCAAACATGTAAAATGTTTAGAAACTCTACTGTGCCTAATAATTTGGAACAGTGCAGTTAGTTTTTTTTTTTTAATTTTGAAGATTATACTGTTATCATTGGGAGGTTTCTTCAATAAAATTCAATGTATACTCTAACGGGTGATGACTTTTCTCACACTGACTGTAATTTGCATCAACCATTTAGGAAAATCAGAGAAAAAGAACATTTGCATAATAATTTGGAACATGGTGTAGTTGATAGAAGGGCAAGCAACCAGACCATGGGAAAGTTGTCTTAGCTATCAGAGGTTCTTAATGGACTGGTCTGCTCGCATTCTCCTTCATTAGGTAGACAGCCCTTTTAAAGGGATCCTGTGAAAACATTATTCACACCCAAATAATTTACATAACTATATAGACCTTTAACATATGAGCAAATGCAAATCTATCCCTTTATCACCCCAAAGTGATGAGGATGTGTCTAGTAATTATGTTTTGAAATTGTGTTCGAAAGTGCTTTGCGGTATGACGATGCACTTACAGCTTCACAACTTCACCCTGTATTTCCTATCTAGCAGCACCCTCCCCTTGCTCATTGACAAGCCAGTGGCCATGTACCAGAGGAAACTCCCTGTCAATCAGCCAGGGGAGGGTGCTGCTGGATAGGAAATACAGGGTGAGGCTGTGAAGCTGTAAGTGTATCGTTATGCCCAATACACTTTCTAATACAACTTTAGAATAAGATTTCTCACTGCTTGAGCAGTGCTTTGGGGGAGGTAAAAGTTTCTGATGGGTTCCCTTTTAAGGAATTTATTTTTTTTAAGTAAATTAAGTTTCTATTTTGTATTTAAACCTGAAAAAATTGTTTTAAATCCCCTCCACAGAGAGTATTTGATGTAGGACAACTGCTTTGGATGCCCAAAATGTGATATCTTGATGTATACACTTAAAGCAAGTTTACAGCACTCGAAAGAAAAGAAATCCAGCTATGGACACTCTAACTACTTTCCTCATAAGTGAAGGGGAGGTATCTTTACGTATCCCTTAAGAGGGTGTTCACCCAGACAAAAAAAGATCTTTAGCTAGTTTTGACATTGTAATATGTGCAATGTACTAATACAGTTTTCGCTTTTTGTATCATCAAGTGAACAGTCATGTGTATGAAGGGGGCTGGCTGTATGTATCAGTTCAGCAGCTGAGTCAGCCCCCTTCTTCATCCTGGCAGAGTTATAGACAAATAAGGGGGCTCACTTAGTTATTGAAATTAGTCAGTCAGCCTTCTCCATACACATCACTAGTTATGTACCACATTAGATGAACTCTCCTATGTTGGGACTTGCGCTAGAAGTGGAGCTGACAGAGTTTGTCCACTAGTAGGGCAACCATTTCTCGTTCCCTATGTTTGCCTCCATTAAAATAAAAAAGCTGGTACTCGCCTCCCGTGCCAGTGCCATTACAGAGAAGATAGCACTCATGTTCCCACAGCTCACTTGAGGTTGTTATGTCTTGCGAGCTCTGCCAATATCCACCGGCTTCTCTCGCCCTGCCTATGGACATGAAAGTAATTAACATAAGTGAGCAGCTGAAACACTGGAATAGCGCCAGGAGGTGAGCATAAGCGGTTTAACTTTAATGGGGCAAACCTCAAACTTGGGGTATGAGATGGGGTGTCCAGTCCAGGTAGTGGATGACCCCTTGAAGGTCGGTCATTGGTGATTTCATAATGGAAGCATATTAGTAAGTTGTGTATATTTCAATGTAGAACAACCCGTGGACCACTCTTGCATTTTGTTAAGTTATACAACCCGTCATGATACCAATTCAATACATTCTTGTGTCATGCTAAAATGTGATTTATCACAATGTCTATGGGTAGTGAATAGCCTATGTGTGGAATCCTTCAGGGGCGTCCTTCACAGTCATCCAGTCAAAAAAGTATATGTGAAATGTTTAATGCTATAACATGACAGCCTAGGGTCACGGGCGACTGACAGATGCTATATGTTTTTTTTTTCATGTCTGTTTAACATATCGTGCCATATATCTCAGGATGTGTCAAGTTAAGAGATATGTTACAGAAGGACACATCCCTGTGTTTGTTCACAAAAGAAACTGAAAACTGTCAGGCTGTATTACGGGTGAAGAGCAAATATGCGCACTTTATAGAAATAGTGAATCAATGGCTCAGAGTCAAAGATAGCGGTTTATTTAGAAAAAAATATGTTTTTGCTTTTTCTGATCATCATAATGGGAGACCCAGACAATGGGGTTTAGGGCACTGCCCTCCGGAGGCCACACTAGGTACTACAAGATTTGTAGACACCGCCCCCTCCGCTTATAAACCCCTACCGCAGGGAATATCCTCAGTTTTAAACTTAGTGTGCTCGGAGGTATCACACGCTTTGCTTGCACTTCATTGCATTCTCACAGCTTACGTGATGGCGTATGAAGACAAGGTAAAAGAAGGTCCCAGTCGGGGACCTCCGGCAGTCTCCCTGTTAACCTTCGGGGAACACGCAGGTCGAGGTACCGGAGGGCCTAGTGCCTGGGCACACTGTGTCTCCCGGTACGCTGCCGCACTCCTTCCCATCCCCCCTGGGGGCTCTGGGAAGTGGGAGATAGGAGCCTTGCACAGCTCCGCTCCGTCCGAGGCCTCCCTAAATGGTGCTTACAGACCGGACTGGAGTCAGCTCTGTCCGAGGCCTCCCTAAATGGTGCTTACAGACCGGACTAGAGCCAGCCCAGTCCGAGGCCTCCCTAAAGGGTGCTTACAGACCGGACTGGTGCTGAACCCCCGTCCGAGGCCTCCCATGATATGGTGCTTACAGACCGGACCGGCACTGAGATACTTCGGTGTCTCCGGTGTGCCTGGGGGTAGTGTCTGACACTAGTGTGTTCATGACACTCAGACCGCGCGTTGCCTTTGGGTCCGCGGTTCTGGCGGTGACCCTGTGCTGGGGTCACCCTGGCTGACCGCCCTGTGTGTCACAGGGGCTGCGGCTGTGGGCTTCAGACTTTGTCTGTAAGCCAGGGTATTTATGTTTATACCTCCCGCGCTGCGGGCTCCGGCGCTTACATTATTGTAATGGCGGCCGGGAGAGATGTGGAGCGGCCCATGTGACCTGGATGGGCGTGTGTGTGTGCTTCCCGCGTGTTTCGGCTCCGCCCTCTGTTTCTACAGCGGCGGCCATCTTTTCCCCTCACTTTCCTGTTGGGATCGTTGGAGACTGCTCTGCTGCACTCCAGGGGAGATCAGGTCTTCTTACCTCGCGGAGGCCACACACACACCGCTCCCTTCACCACCGCTGTGCAGCGGTCGGTAAGCCACCGGTTTCCGGTGAATATTCTCCTGTTTGATATTCCCCTACCGTGGGTATGTCCTCAGGGAAGAAAGGCGCTGCTAAGGCGGCCAGTACCACCCCTGTCTGTGCTACATGCAAAGGGACACTGGTGGAGGGGTCCTGCAATAATTGCGGACGTCCAGACGCCCGGACTGTTTCTGCTGAGTCAGCAGCTCCGGTGCTATACCCTGAGATTCAGGTGATCCCAGGGCCATGGGAAAAACAAAGCGAGATTAATGCTTCTATGTTGTCCCAATTATCCTCCATGTCGCAATCCCTGGAGGCACTAACAAGGAGACTGGATGCTCCAGCTACTCCTTCAAGCTACCCCCGGGTGTCTCCATCTTCCACCGTGAGACCCCTTAAGCGGGCTCGCCGTGAGGATTCACCCGAACTCCAGATCCTCTCTGAGGAGGAGCGTCACTCTGACGGTGACGAGGATGATGGGGGTTCAACTCTCGGGTCGGTGTCTGAACCAGCTGAAGGGGTGGAGGATCTGGTGTCCTCCATCAACGAGACTTTGCGCCTCGGGTTACCCCCTCAGGAGACAGCCGTTCACCCGAAGGAGGTCTATCAGTGGTTACAACCTGAAGCTAGACCATGTGGTTCCTTTTTGGACCACACTAACTTTGAAAGGGTGGTTAGAGCTCCCAGGGTACACCCTGGACGGCGTTATGTCCGCAAATCCAAGGACAATCGCTTTCCCTTTCCTCAGGAGGTGCTTCAGGAGTGGTCGCAGTCCCCGAAAGTGGACGCTTCCATGACCAGGATTGCTGCACGCTCCCTTTTCTCTGCCTCTGATAGCTCCTCACTGAAGGATGCGACAGACAGACAGGTCGAACAACTCGCCAAGTCGTCTTATGAGGCTGTGGGGTCATCCTTTGCCCCGAGTTTTGCTGCGGTCTGGACTCTGCAGGCGATCACATCCTGTCTGGATGGTATTGCTGACCTAGCAGGTTTCAACTCTGAAGTCCTGGCACTTACCGAGAGGGCAAAAGCCTATGCGGATTATGCCAGGACGGCGTCCCTGGAGACTGCCACCCGCTCAGCTGTGGCTTCGGCCAATGCGATAGCGATCCGCAGATTGTTGTGGCTACGTCTATGGGACTCAGATGCCACGTCAAAGAAGATTCTGCAGAATCTTCCCTTCTCTGGTGACAGGCTGTTTGGTGCCGAGCTGGACAAGTTGATCAAGGACTCTACGGAGTCCAAGATTCCACAGAACAGACCTAAGCCTAGGTATACTGTGAAGAGGAACCCTAAACAGTGGTCCTTTCGTCCCAGCTCACAGCCGTCAGCGTCTTCCGCTCGCGCGGACCGTGGGGGCAAGACTTCTCAGCAGTGGCGTCCCAAGAGTCGCCAGAAGAAGTCGGCAGGTACAACAGCTGCCGCTCCCAAACCCACTTCCGCATGACTCGCTCCCTCTTCCTGCCTCCCCACAGGTTGGGGGTCGCCTGTCACAATTTCAAGACAAATGGCGACTCCACATCCAAGATCAGTGGGTTCGAGACGTAGTCTCAAGAGGATACAGGATAGAGCTGTCTTCACAGCCCGCACACCGATTCCATCGGTCTGTTCCATCTCCAGAAAAGGCTCAGGCTTTTTATCTGGTGTTGGAGGGACTCTGCAGAGACGGAGTGGTGGTCCCAGTGCCCACTGGGGAGAGGTTCAGGGGTTTTTACTCCAACCTCTTTATCGTCCCGAAGAAGGACGGCTCTTTCCGCCCGGTTCTGGACCTCAAGCTGTTCAACCGCCATGTGTTGGTTCGGAAGTTCCGCATGGAATCCCTGCGCTCCGTGATCGCGGCTGTGTCGCAGGGCGACTTCCTAGCGTCCATAGACATCCGCGACGCTTACCTTCACGTGCCCATTGCACCGGCTCATCAACGCTGGTTGAGATTCGCAGTGGGGGAAGAGCACTTCCAATTCGTGGCGCTGCCTTTCGGGTTGGCCTCGGCTCCCCGGGTGTTCACGAAGGTGATGGCGTCGATGATGGCCTTACTGCATGCGCAGGGACACGCCATCATTCCTTATCTAGACGACCTGCTGGTCAGAGCGCCATCGGAACACCTGTGTCAGCGAAGCCTGCAGGCGACCATGCAGTCTCTGGAGCAGTTCGGGTGGCTTCTCAACATCCAGAAATCCACCCTGGTTCCAACCCAGTCACTGACGTATCTGGGCATGGACTTCCACACGGACTCTGCTCTAGTGTCCCTACCACGAGCCAAACAACTGGCCATCCAGTCAGGAGTACACGATCTCCTCAGATCACCTCATTCATCCCTGCGGGTATTGATGAAGCTGGTGGGACGCATGGTGGCAGCAATAGAGGCGGTGCCTTTCGCACAGTTTCGCCTCCGTCCTTTGCAACTGGAAATCCTCCAGAGGTGGGACAAGAGGACGTCCTCTCTGAATCAGCTGGTGGTCCTCTCCCAGCCGACCAGGGATGCTCTGCAGTGGTGGCTTCAGCCGAGTCACCTGTCGAAGGGACGATCCTTCCTGAAGCCATCGTGGTTAGTGGTGACCACCGACGCCAGCCTGAGGGGCTGGGGCGCGGTGTTCTTACACCACAGAGCTCAAGGTCTCTGGACACGGTCAGAGGCGACGTTGCAGATCAACGTGCTGGAGCTCAGGGCGGTCTATCTGGCACTCCTGGCCTTTCGGGTGTTCCTATCCGGACAACCGATTCGGGTTCAGTCCGACAATGCGACGACGGTCGCCTATATAAATCACCAAGGGGGAACCAGGAGTGCACAGGCTCTAGCGGAAGTCCACCGCATTCTATCATGGGTGGAAGCCAACAACTGCTTGATTTCCGCAGTCTACATCCCAGGTGTCGAGAATTGGGAGGCAGATTACCTGAGCCGACAGGGGATGGACGCCGGAGAATGGTCTCTTCATCCGGACGTCTTCCGGGACATCTGCATCAGATGGGGGACCCCGGATGTGGATCTGATGGCCTCCCGGCTGAATCATCAGGTGCCACAATACATGGCGAGATCGTGGGACCCTCAGTCTCTGGGGGCAGATGCTCTAGTCCTGAGTTGGTCAGATTTTCACCTGCCATATGTTTTCCCGCCCCTGGCGCTGATGCCCAAGGTCCTGTGGAAAATCAAGACGGAATGTCACGCAGCCATTCTAGTGGCTCCGGATTGGCCGAGGAGGTCCTGGTATCCGGATCTGTGGCAACTGTCCGGCGGACACCGGTGGGCTCTTCCAGACCGCGCAGATCTTCTCGCGCAGGGCCCCTTCTTCCGCCCCAATTCCAGGGCCCTCAGATTGACTGCATGGCTCTTGAGGCCTGGCTCTTAACATCCAGGGGTTTCTCTCCTGCGGTGGTTTCCACCATGAACCGAGCTAGACGGCCCACGTCACGGAAGATTTACCACAGAACGTGGAAAGTCTTTTTCGCCTGGTGCTCCTCTGGGGGACATGTACCTTGGCCTTTGTCGATCCCGACCCTATTGGCTTTTTTGCAGTCAGGTTTGGAGTTGGGCCTTTCCCTTAGTTCTCTGAAGGGTCAGGTATCAGCGCTGTCTGTATTGTTCGACAGGCGCTTGGCGCTCCTCCCAAAGGTTCGTCAATTTCTCCAAGGGGTGTCTCGAGTGGTTCCGCCGTATAGGCGACCTCTGGACCCTTGGGATCTCAACATGGTCTTGGCGGCTTTACAGAAACCACCTTTTGAGCCATTGAGAGAAGTCTCTCTCTCTTATTTGTCACAGAAAGTGGTCTTTCTGGTGGCTATTACGTCCCTGAGACGGGTCTCTGAACTGGCGGCACTATCGTGCAAGTCACCCTTCCTGGTGGTTCACCAAGACAAGGTGGTGTTGCGCCCACGGGCGGAATTCTTACCAAAAGTGGTCTCCACTTTTCATTTGAACCAGGAGATTGTTCTCCCATCGTTTTGTCCCGCTCCTGTTCATCAGGTTGAGCGCGACCTCCACACTCTGGATCTAGTGAGGGCTGTACGCATTTATGTGTCCAGAACTGCCTCCTTCCGGAGTTCGGACTCCTTGTTCGTACTGACGGCGGGTCGCTGTAAGGGGTCAGCGGCGTCAAAATCAACCTTGGACAGATGGATCAAGGCACCCATTCAAGAGGCTTACCGTTCTTCTGGTTTGCCTCTTCCGGTAGGCTTGAAGGCGCACTCGACCAGAGCTGTCGGTGCCTCCTGGGCCTTGCGACATCGCGCCTCTGCTCTACAGGTGTGTCAGGCGGCCACTTGGTCCAGTCTGCACACCTTCTCTAAGCACTATATGGTGCATGCCCATGCCTCTGCGGATGCAAGTTTGGGCAGGCGGGTCCTCCAGGCGGCGGTTGCCCACCTTTGATGGGGACCGCGTATGCAAACGTCTGTTGAGGAACTTTTTTCCCGCCCTGGGGTATTGCTTTAGGACATCCCCATTGTCTGGGTCTCCCATTATGATGATCAGAAAAAAGAGAATTTTGTTTACGTACCGTAAATTCTTTTTTCTTGAATCATCAATGGAGACCCAGCACCCACCCAGTGTTCCGTTATATGTTACGGTTGACCTGTCTCCTGTTGGGACAGTTTATCCGGGTTGTTGAACCGTCTGTTCACGGTGTCTTCCCGAGGTTTTCGGGTGTGGTTTTTCTGTTGTCTCCTCGCAGCTTATGGACCAAACTGAGGATATTCCCTGCGGTAGGGGTTTATAAGCGGAGGGGGCGGTGTCTACAAATCTTGTAGTACCTAGTGTGGCCTCCGGAGGGCAGTGCCCTAAACCCCATTGTCTGGGTCTCCCATTGATGATTCAAGAAAAAAGAATTTACGGTACGTAAACAAAATTCTCTTTTTTTGGAAGTGGTGTGGGTTGGTGGGGAAATAACGCAAAGATATTTAAAAATCTATTTCTATTTTGTTTTTGTAGATAATTTTAGAATAATACATGGTTTTTTTTAAAATATCCATTAAAGGAATTGTTCTCCAATAATACTGTCCTCCCCTAGATCCTGAGAACATAATCTTACATCATACCCCCAAAGTACCATGAAGTTGCAAAGGGAACTTGACAGAAACCTTTAACACACCTTTTCCAAACCATTACAGCAATTTAAAAGATAAAGTGATCATTATTTTTCTGATCCCAGAGCACCATTTTGAAGATGTCTGGAAGTGTATTAGGGTGTGACGATGCACTTACAGCTCCTCAGCCCCAGGGTGTATTTTCTATTGAGTAGCAGCACCATTCCCTGGTTGATGTGACAGGTCAGCGGCCATGTACGGGAGAAAATAACCTGTCAATCAGCCAGGGGAGGGTGCTGCAAGGTAAGAAATACATTGTTAGGCCGGAGACACACCATGCGAGATACTCACATTAGTCTCGCATGACTCACCTGGAACGGCCGCCGCCTCCCTGGACTGGAGCACGCCAGCTGCTTTTGTTTCTATGTAGCTGACACGCTCCTCTCCAGAGAGTCGGCGGTCATTCCGGGTGAGGCATGCAAGACTTATGCCATTATCTCGCATGCATGTCGCATTTTCCGGCCTTTGGCTGAGAAGCTGTAAGTGCATCCTAATTTCCCACTGCGCTTCCAGATATAACTTCAAAGTTTGATTATAATAATGATTTGGGAGCAAATACTGTTTCTGTGGGTCTTTGCCAGTCATCAGCTCTGGTGAGTCATTTTCTGTTTCATTGTTGGGGAAGCAGTATCCTCAGATTGAGCCCTATATACCTGGTGTTGGTTTAAGCACAGCATCTATATAACAGCTGGTGGGCACAGCTGGTTACGTTACAACACACAGCTATCCTTGCCCTCCCAATGTAAGGCTGGGAACTAGTGAAGGAGCCCCAATGAATCTGACGCGATGGGCATGTTACCCTTTATTTTTTAGCTTTCATAAGTGAATACTGTTTCTTATGGGGGTCCATAATGACAATCAACTCGTAGTAGACAGGGGCCTTGGTTTCAAGACTTCCTCCACATTAATATGAAAGTCCTTGAACAATCTTCTGTCTGGATAGAGATGTTGCATATCTTCTCGGCTGTTTTTCTCCTTTAACTTTCCAGCTATTATCTTGCATTATGATAAATGACTGGAGCATTCTCTCAGAAAGGGATTATTACAAGCTGACATGTATAATTTTGCTGGGTTCTTCATTGTTAATACAATTTGAGTTAGTGTGTCGAGCGGCAGATCCTGGGGAGCAGAAATGAAACATTACAATCTGAAAATATTAAAGCTCTCCTGTAATTTCTTTATAAAAGTGCCACGCAAGCTAAATAAGGTGCCAAGTTATCCTGGAGGAAATGTCTTAACCAGTGTAAAACTCGGAAAAGCCGCTCAGAGTTTCCTAGAACTCAGCATCGGATTGTGTACGGCAATTTACAATTACGCCCGCAGCTCATTATCCACCATCATTTTATTTCTCACCCCATGTTTGGAAAATAGTAACAGAGTTTTTAAGGTTGAAGGAAGACTTTAAGTCCATCTAGTTCAACCCATAGCCTAACATGTTGATCCAGATGACAACTTTTTCATTTTGTATCTGCAGCTCCTGTGCAGACATATGCATTACCAAAGTAACAGATCCTGTGTAGTCTAATCCTGCAGGCACATCTTTCCAAATGCCCCTTACTTGTTGCTATCCTACATTTATTAGGTTAGTAAAAAGTAGAAGTCAAATGGACGAAAGTAGTGCTGCAGGATCAGACCCAAAGAATGCTGGGAGATTTCAGCTTGGATGCCTGCAATTGTGAATTATTATGGCTTAAATCCCTCCACAAACCAAGAGCAGATGGAAAATATTAAATTATAACTACAGGATCAGACTACATATTGCTTGTTTGTAGTCTGTTGCCATGGAGACACATTTGCTGTAGACACCTTATGGGAGATTTGTAATCAGGCCACGGAGTAGTGAAAAGTGGATTATTTCTCGAAGACCTGCAAGTAAAATATTTACAGTGTGTTTCTTATTTTTTAGGCCTTTGAAATAACAATCTCTACCGGAGAGAAGGGCTGTAACAAAAGGATCACCTACACTAATCCGTATCAGATTAAGAAGAGGTACTCGCTCCATACCAACAGGGCCGACCTTCTGCAGTTCAAGGAGAACACCTTTGAGGTATGGGTCATCCCGTCCTCCGCTTCCTGCTCATACCTTGAAGGGGTTGTTCACTTTTGGGGGCATGCAGTTGAGGCTAAAAATCATTTTTGTAATTGAGTTTCATAAAAATGTTTGCACTGTTTGCCTCCTATAGACGCTGTGCTATATTGTCTATTGCTGGCTTCAGAGTGAGTTAACTGGGGTTGGCCGTTATTGTAAAAGATGTGTCGGAGACATGATTTTGTAGCACTTACATTACGTACATATGGCTGGTTGTTCTCCTGCACTTACTTCGTAGACTGCATGGATCTCCAGTGCATACAATGGCTGCTCATGGGGGAACATGTGACCAGATCTGTCCTTCAGTTTCCTCCAATTGAAAACCTTACATGAGAAAACTGGTTTTCTATTGGAGGAAGCTGAAGGACCCGTCTGGTCACATGGTCTACCCCCAGCAGCCATTGTATGGACTGGAGATCCATGCAGTCTATGAGGAAAGTGCAGGAGAAGAACCTGCCATACATATGTAATGTAAGTGCCACAAAATCATGTCCCTAGCACATCTGTTACAGTAAAGGTAATGTGGACAACCCTGTTAACTCACTATGGAGTCAGCATCTTTAGGAGACAAACAGTGCAAAATGTTTAGTGAAATCCAATTAAAAATATTATTGGTAGCCCCAATTGCATACATTTAAAAAGAAAAATTGGCCCCAAAGGTGGACAACCCCTTTAGTGACATCCTTGTTCTCTTCTGTTTTATTATCTTTTCCCAGTCATAGCTTTTTCTTGGAAAGTTGGGTGACAAACAATGTAGCACTTGTCACCCATCTTTTAAAAATTCCAGAATGGCAGTATAGTCTAGTTGTGTGTGTATAGATGGATGTGAATATGTAGGGGGCACAAACTAAGCCCTTGAGACCATGGGATCCTAAACTAATCTCTCTGCCATATATAAGCAGACCAGTAGGGAAGCCAGATTTGGCACTGGGGTTCAGGAGCTTTATGTACTCCCCCACTGCCATATTACTATATAACTACTATTCCGGATCATACAATAGCTGGGTGATACATTCAATTGAATCTTCAGATATATCAGATTTATCCCACTTTGGGCGCCACTATGCAGGGAACATGTAGGATGAAGGGGTTTATTGCTGAGTTAGGCTTGGTTCTCAGAAGGAATCCCACTGATCATAAAGCCATATGCCATCACTATATAGGATGGGAATAACCCTTTTTTCTGGTCGTCATAATGGGAGACCCAGACAATGGGGTTTAGGGCTCTGCCCTCCGGAGGTCACACTAGGTACTACAAGTTTGTAGACACCGCCTCCTCCGCTTATAAACCCCCACCGTAGGAGACATCCTCAGTTTTAAACTTAGTGTGCTCGGAGGATCACGCTTTGCTTGCACTTCACTGCATTCTCACAGCTTACGTGATGGCGTATGAAGACAAGGTAAAATGGTCCCGCTCGGGACCCCCGACAGCCTCCCCGCTCACCCTCTGCGGAACACGCTGGTGGAGGTACCGGAGGGCTTTTAGCCTGGACACTTCAGTGTTCTCCCGGTACGCTGTCGCGCTCCTTTCCTTTCCATCCCTCCATGAAGGCTCTGGTAAGGGGGAGCCTGGAGCCTTGCACAGCTCCGCTCCGTCCGAGGCCTCCCTAAATGGTGCTTACAGACCGGACGGAGCCAGCCCAGTCCGAGGCCTCCCTAAATGGTGCTTACACTCCGGACTGGTGCTGTACCCCCGTCCGAGGCCTCCCTAAAGGTGCTTACAGACCGGACCGGCACTGAGGCACCTGGTGTGTCTCCTGCTGTGCCTGGGGGTAGTGTCTGGCATTTTGTGTCATGACACTCAGACCGCGCGGTTACCCTCGGGTCCGCGGTTCTGGCGGTGACCCTGTGCTGGGGTCACCCTGGCTGACCGCCCTGTGTATCACAGGGGCTGAGGCTGTAGACTGCGGGTGTTTTATGTGTACATGCAGTCTGAGAGTGTGTGTGGTGATATTCACATTCTTTTCCCGCGCTGCGGGCTCCGGCACCTCCATTGCTGAGGCAGTCTGGAGGAGGAGGAGGCAGCCCTTATGGTGACATCACCGCTGGGCGTGTTGTGTGTTCTTCCCGCGTGTTCCTGGCTCCGCCCACATCTTCACTGTCGGCGGCCATCTTCTCCCTCACTTCCCGGCTGGGATCTGGCTGCAGCGCGTGTCTGCACTTACAAGGGAGACCGGAACTCGCGGAGGTCACACACACACACCGCTTCCTCCTACCGCTTTATTGCGGTCGGTAAGCCACCGGGATTCCCGGTTTGTTTGTGAACTTTGGCTTATATTCCCCTCACTGTGGAGATGTCCTCAGTTGGGAAGCATGCTGCTAAGGCGGCGGTGGTCTCCATTGCCTGTGTTACATGCAACGGGACACTGGTGGAGGGGTCCTGCAATAACTGCGGACGCCCAGAGGCCCGGTCTGCTACTACTGAGTCTGCAAATCCGGGATTATACCCTGAGGTTCAGGTGATCCCAGGGCCATGGGAAACGCAGAATAAGATCAATGAATCTCTGCTGTCCCAGATGTCCTCCATGTCGCAAACCCTGGAGGCACTGCATAGGAGACTGGAAAACCCAGCTACTCCTCCTAGTTACCCCCGGGTGTCTCTTACTTCTGCTGTAAGACCCCCTAAGCGAGCCCGTGAGGCTTCTCCTGAGCTCCAGACTCTCTCTGAGGAGGAGCGTTCCTCTGATGGTGAGGAAGATGATGGGGGTTCTACTCTTGGGTCTATGTCTGAACCTCCAGATGGGGTGGAGGATCTGGTGTCCTCCATCAATGAGACATTGCGTCTTGTCACTCCTCCTGAGGAGGTGACTGTACACCCCAAGGAGATCTATCAATGGCTGCGGCCAGAGGCTAGACCAAGTGGCTCCTTCATGGACCACACTAATTTCGGAAGGGTGATTAAAGCTCCCAGGTTACATCCTGGGCGGCGTTATGTCCGTAAAACTAAGGACAATCGCTTTCCCTTTCCCCAGGAGGCGCTCCAGGAATGGTCGCAGTCTCCCAAGGTGGATGCTTCCATGACTAGGATTGCTGCGCGCTCCTTGTTTTCTGCCTCTGATAGCTCCTCATTGAAGGATGCTACTGATAGACAGGTCGAGCAACTCGCCAAGTCTTCCTATGAGGCTGTGGGGTCTTCGTTTGCCCCTAATTTTGCCGCGGTCTGGACCCTACAAGCGATTACTATCTGTTTGGATGGTATCACTGATCTAGCTAGGTCCAGTCCAGAGGTCCTGGCTCTCACTGAGAGAGCAAGGGCCTATGCGGACTATGCCAGGACGGCATCTTTGGAAACTGCCACTCGCTCTGCTGTGGCCTCGGCCAATGCAATTGCGATCCGCAGGCTGTTGTGGCTGCGTCTTTGGGACTCAGATGCCACATCTAAGAAGATTTTACAAAATCTTCCGTTCGCTGGTGACAGGCTTTTTGGCACCGAACTGGACAAATTGATAAAGGATTCTGCTGAGTCTAAGATCCCGCAGAATAAGCCTAAGCCACGGTACACCGTGAAAAGGAACCCTAAGCAGTGGTCCTTTCGCTCCGGTTCACAGTCATCAACGGCGTCCACTCGCTCAGACCGAGGGGGCAAGCCTGCTACTCAGTGGCGTTCCAAGGGTCGTCAGAAGAAGCCGGCGGGGGCAGCGGCTGCCACCCCCAAGCCCGCCTCGACATGACTCGCTCTCTCATCCTGCCTCCCCACAGGTGGGGGGCCGCCTGTCTCGCTTTCAGGACAAGTGGCTTCTTCACATTCAAGATCAGTGGGTTCGAGACGTAGTCTCAAGAGGTTACAGGATAGAGCTGACGTCACAACCAATACCCCGATTCCATCGGTCGGTTCCATCTCCAGAAAAGGCTCAGGCTTTTCACCTGGTGTTGGAGGGACTCCGCAGAGACGGAGTGGTGGTCCCTGTGCCCACGGAAGAGAGGTTCAGGGGTTTTTACTCCAACCTCTTTATTGTCCCAAAGAAGGACGGCTCTTTTCGGCCGGTTTTGGACCTCAAGTTGTTCAACCGTCACGTGTTGGTTCGGAAGTTCCGCATGGAATCCCTGCGCTCAGTGATCGCGGCTGTGTCACAGGGAGACTTCCTAGCGTCCATCGATATCAGGGACGCTTACCTTCACGTCCCCATTGCACCAGCTCATCAGCGCTGGTTGAGATTCGCAGTGGGGGAAGAGCACTTCCAATTTGTGGCACTGCCTTTCGGGCTAGCCTCAGCACCACGGGTGTTCACGAAGGTGATGGCCTCCATGATGGCTCTCCTGCATGCGCAGGGACACGCCGTCATACCCTATTTGGACGACCTATTGGTCAGGGCGCCATCGGAAGACCTTTGTCGGGTGAGCCTGGAGGTGACCATGAAGTCCCTGGAACGGTTCGGGTGGCTTATCAACATTCAAAAGTCGACCCTGGTTCCGACCCAGTCATTGACATATCTGGGCATGGACTTCCACACGGACTCGGCCCTGGTGTCCCTACCTCAAGCCAAGCAGCTTGCGATCCAATCAGGAGTGCAGAATGTCCTCCTGTCTCCACAGTCATCCCTACGGGTATTGATGAGACTGGTGGGTCGCATGGTAGCGGCGATAGAGGCGGTGCCGTTCGCACAGTTTCGCCTCCGTCCTCTCCAGCTGGAGATTCTTCGCAGATGGGACAAGAGGACGATCTCTCTGAATCGGCTGGTGACACTGTCACAACCAACCAGGGACTCTCTACAGTGGTGGCTCCAGCCACATCACCTGTCACGGGGCCGGTTCTTCCTAAAACCGTCATGGTTAGTGGTGACCACCGACGCCAGTCTGAAGGGCTGGGGGGCGGTGTTCTTGCACCACAGGGCTCAAGGCCTCTGGACTCAGTCGGAGTCGGCGTTGCAGATCAACGTGCTGGAGATCAAGGCGGTCTTTCTGGCGCTACTGGCGTTTCAGAAATTTCTGTCAGGACAGCCCATTCGGGTACAGTCCGACAATGCGACGGCCGTCGCCTACATAAATCATCAGGGAGGGACCAGAAGTGCTCAGGCCCTCGCCGAAGTCCACCGCATTCTACTCTGGGTGGAGGAAAACGGCTGCCTGATCTCCGCAGTTCACATCCCAGGGGTCGAGAACTGGGAGGCCGACTATCTGAGCCGACAGGGGATGGACGCCGGAGAGTGGTCCATACATCCAGACGTCTTCCGGGACATCTGCGGCAGGTGGGGCACTCCGGACGTGGATCTGATGGTCTCACGGCTGAATCATCAGGTGCCCCAATACATGGCGAGATCTTGGGATCCCCAGTCTCTGGGGGCGGACGCCCTGATCCTGAGCTGGTCCAGCTTTCAGCTGCCATATGTGTTTCCGCCTCTGGCTCTGATTCCCAGGGTCCTGTGGAAGATCAGGACAGAATGCAGAGTGGCCATTCTAGTGGCTCCAGATTGGCCCAGGAGGTCTTGGTACCCGGACCTGTGGCAACTGTCAGGCGGACACAGGTGGGCTCTTCCAGAACGCGCAGATCTACTCGCGCAAGGCCCATTCTTCCACCTCAATTCCAGGGCCCTCAGATTGACTGCATGGCTCTTGAGGCCTGGCTGCTGACATCCAGAGGTTTCTCTCCTACAGTGGTTGCCACTATGAATCGGGCAAGGAAACCTGTTTCCAGGAAGATATACCACAGAACGTGGAAAATCTTTTTTACCTGGTGTGCCTCTGGTGGCCGCTCACCGTGGCCATTGTCCATCCCGACATTGTTGGCTTTCCTACAGTCGGGGTTGGAGTTGGGATTATCCCTTGGCTCTCTGAAAGGTCAAGTATCAGCACTTTCAGTGTTGTTTGACAGGCGCTTGGCGCTCCTCCCGAAGGTACGTCAATTTCTGCAGGGGGTGTCTCGGGTGGTCCCGCCCTATAGACGACCTCTGGACCCTTGGGACCTAAACATGGTCCTGGCGACACTGCAGAAACCGCCGTTTGAGCCACTGAGAGACGTATCTCTCTCTCGTCTGTCCCAGAAGGTGGTCTTTCTGGTGGCGATTACGTCTCTGAGACGGGTCTCAGAATTGGCTGCACTTTCGTGTAAGTCTCCCTTTCTGGTGGTTCACCAAGACAAGGTGGTGTTGCGCCCACGGCCTGAATTTCTGCCGAAGGTGGTTTCAACGTTTCACCTAAACCAGGAGATTGTTCTCCCATCATTTTGCCCCGCTCCCGTTCATCAGGTTGAGCGCGACCTCCATACTCTGGATCTCGTGAGAGCTGTACGCATTTATGTGTCCAGGACCGCCTCCTTTAGGAGTTCGGATTCCTTATTTGTCCTCACGATGGGTCGCTGTAAGGGGGCCGCGGCTTCAAAGTCGACCTTGGCCAGATGGATCAAGGCTCCCATTCAGGAGGCGTACCGGTCTTCTGGTTTGCCTCTCCCGGTGGGTTTGAAGGCACACTCTACGAGAGCTGTAGGTGCCTCCTGGGCCTTGCGACATCGAGCTTCTGCTCTACAGGTGTGTCAGGCGGCCACTTGGTCCAGCCTGCACATTTTCTCTAAGCACTATATGGTGCATGCCCATGCCTCTGCGGATGCGAGTTTGGGCAGGCGGGTTCTCCAGGCGGCGGTTGCCCACCTTTAGAGGGAACCATGTGTTATCCGTCTTGTTGAGGAACTCTTCCCGCCCTGGGGTATTGCTTTAGGACATCCCCATTGTCTGGGTCTCCCATTATGACGACCAGAAAAAAGAGAATTTTGTTTACGTACCGTAAATTCTTTTTTCTTTAGTCATCAATGGGAGACCCAGCACCCACCCAGTTGTTCCGTTGCATATTTTGCACTTGTTCTGTTCTCTGTTGAGACAGTGTTTACCGGGTTGTTGAACCGTCTGTGCACGGCATTCTTCCCGATGTTTCGGGTGTGGTTTAATTTCTCCTCGCAGCTTATGGACTAAACTGAGGATGTCTCCTACGGTGGGGGTTTATAAGCGGAGGAGGCGGTGTCTACAAACTTGTAGTACCTAGTGTGACCTCCGGAGGGCAGAGCCCTAAACCCCATTGTCTGGGTCTCCCATTGATGACTAAAGAAAAAAGAATTTACGGTACGTAAACAAAATTCTCTTTGTTGTCCTTCATTTATCAAAAGGTGAAGCATAGTCCATTATGAAAATGATTACTACATATAATATGCTAATGAAAGCGACCTGTCCGCCATTTCTGTGGGACTTATGAGTAGAGCTCCAGTAATCCTGACAAGAGCAGGGCAGATGACTTTCCCTCCCACCATTACATATTCAATCTGCTCTACCTAATTAAGACATTCTAATTGTGAGGTCGGGCGGGTCATCCATACTCACCATCGTCACTTGTTAAGCCACTGATTCCAATACTGGGAACTGCTCAGAGGAAGCGACTTTGAAAGCAGTTAAATCAAGGTCTCTGGCACCTCGTAAATCAGCGCGTGTTTTAAAGCTGCGCTCTACTGTAATATTATGAGTTTACAAGTTCACGTGTCCCCTAAATGTTTCATTCAATTTAGAATGTAGTGCGGATGACCGCAATGGGATCATTCTACATAACATAACTGAGGTCACATTTACAGATGATACTTCCTAGTTCACTGGAGCAGATGAACTCTGTTTATTTTCAGCTTTCACTCTGCCCAGTGAAACCCCAATATCAATTCTAATCACGTATTATGGTTTTAAAGGGGTTGCAGTGCTTGATAAAAATTATCTGGAATATCACATTTCACATTAAAAAATACATTTGCCTTAAAAATGACAACACTTTCCATCACTTTCAGCCTATAGATCTGTGTGCTGGAACTTGTGTTGTCCTTCACAATCTAGACGGGAGGAGAGAAGAGTTTCCTCTGCATCAGATCAGGTGACCAAAAAGTCACATGATCACAGATCCTTGCCTCTTTGATTACCTGATTGGATGACATCAAGACAGATGGTAGGGTAGCTCTTCCCGCTGTGCTGAGGCGGCAATGGTCTGCAGAAAAAAAGGATGGATAGTGATGGAAGCAGTTGAAGTTTTTATTTCAAGTATATTAGTCAATGTATACTTAATTGTATACTAGCTGTTGAGCTCAGCGTTTCCCAGACGTAATGCCCATATATGGTTGTAATGCTCAAATATGGTAATATCACCCATATGGTAATGTATGAATGTATGTATATATCATAGCTCCGCCCCCTTTTGGTAGCTCTGCCCTTACTCATAGCCACGCCCACTCCACATAGCCATGCCACTCCATGTGTATGGATCATAGCTCCTATAACTCCACATAGCCACATCCACTCCACATAGCCACACCCATTACATATAGCTCCTCCCCTTCATAGCTCCACCATTCCACATAGTCCCAAGGCAGGGCTATGTAGAGGGGAGGAGCTATAGGGAGTAGGCATGGCTATGTGGAGTGCGCGTAGCAGGAGAGTGTGGGTGGCTATGTGGAGTGGGCAGAGCTATGACACATACACACGCTCAGCTTTATATATTAGATTTTAATTTTAACATAATGGATAACTAGTAATGAGCGAGCACTTCAATACTTGAGTGCTTGGTACTAAAAAGAAATAGGATGGGCCCAAGCATAATGAAAGTCAATGGGAAATTCAAGCATTTTTATGAAGTCTTCTGGAAAAATACTCAATTTTCCCCTTGACTTCCATTATACTTAGTACATGAGTTTCCAACCGGCTCTTTTCGAGTTCCGAGTGCCCAAGCCATTGAAGTACTCACTGATCACTATGGATAACCCCTTCCTGATGTTGGATGTAATAGTACGTCCTGCATCGGGTGCGGTTGTGTTATACAGCCACCATCTGCTTATTACAACAGTGCCCAGAGCTAGCTTTGATCACTGCTGTTTAACTATTTAGGTGCCAAAACTAACAATGGCATCCAACGCTGCCATCGTGATTCTCAAAAGAAGCCCGTCCTGTAGGAGATTTGTGATTTCACTATATAAAATGACATTTATTAATAAAATGAATTAACCTGTACAGTAAACAATGTAAAGATGAGTGAAAACTTGAAGCTTCATAGTTACCATTTTTGAATCACTACATGTCCCTAAAAGAATGCAATGAAAAACTATCAGAAGTTCTTTGTTTTTTTGGGTTTTTTTTTTAGTTCAACAGCAGAAAAATAAATTTTCAGAAAAGAGCAAAATGTTAGATTTTTTTTTATTTTTTGCAAAGTTTTAAGTATACTTTAAAGGGAACCAACCACCCCAAATGACCCCCCCGGACTGTTAATATGTGTCCCTACACCCAGCACACACATTTGGGGCAATAGTTTTTGCTAAAAAAACTGTTTAGTAGAAGCTAAGATATAGCTTTATGAAGTTTAATAAATTGAGACAGATGGGTGTTACCTAGCTTTGTCCTCGTGCATTTCTTCGTGCCTGTCAGCCTCCTCTCCCCTCCTCCCTTCAGTGAAGCCCTTCTGTGCAAGCCGAAAATGAAAGGGGGCGGGGCTAGATCGCGGCATGCCGGAGCCCCGCCCCCTTTCATGACGCGATCTAGCCCCGCCCTCTTCATGACGCGGCCAGGCTCTTACAAGCAGAGATGGACGTGCATAATTTATCAGGCAGCAGCAGACAGGCGGGGCATTTTCGGCTTGCACAGAAGGGCTTCACTGAAGGGAGGAGGGGAGAGGAGGCTGACAGGCACGAAGAAATGCACGAGGACAAAGCTAGGTAACACCCATTCGTCTCAATTTATTAAACTTCATAAAGCTATATCTTAGCTTCTACTAAACAGTTTTTTTAGAAAAAACGATTGCCCCAAATGTGTGTGCTGGGTGTAGGGACACATATTAACAGTCCGGGGGGGTCATTTGGGGTGGTTGGTTCCCTTTAAACCACTAAAATATACAGCGTGGGCCATTTATATGAATGCACCTAAATAAAATGGGAATGGTTGGTGATAGCAACTTCCTGTTTGTGGCACATTAGTATATGGGAGAGGGAAAACTTTTCCAGATGGGTGGAGACCATGGCGGCCATTTTGAAGTCGGACATTTTGAATCCAACTTTATTATTTTCAATTGGAAGAGGGTCATGTGACACATCAAACGTATTGAGAATTTAAGAAAAACAATGTTGTACTTGGTTTTAAGGTAAATTTAGTCTTTCATGAGTTATTTACAAGTTTATGACCACTTATAAAATGTGTTCAAAGTGCTGTCCATTGTGTTGGATTGTCAATGCAACCCTCTTCTCCCACTCTTGACACACTGATAGCAACACAGCAGAAGAAATGCTAGCACAGGCTTCCAGTATCCGTTGTTTCAGATGCTGCACATCTCGTATCTTCACAGCATAGACAATTGCCTTCAAATGACTGATGAGGCAAACTTTTTTGTGAATGCTGAATTTAACAAACAAAACCAGCGCTATTGGTCTGACACTAACACACAGCAGATAGATCCCTCCAAGACTGTTGGAACACAAAAATTAATGGTATGGTGTGGTATATGGGGTAGAAAGATAGTGGGGCCATTCTTCATCAATGGAAACCTCAATGCCACCGGATATCTGAAATTGCTACATGATTCAGAAATCCAGTGGTATTGAGGTTTCCATTGATGAAGAATGGCCCATCTATCTTTGTACCCCATATAGCACACCACACCATACCATCAATTTTTGTGTTCCAACAGTCTTGGTGGGATCTATCCACTGTGGGTTAGTGTCAGACCAATAGCGCTGGTTTTGTTTGTTAACTTCATTCACAAAAAAGTTTTCCTCATCCCTTATCTGAAGTCAATTGTCTATGCTGTGATGGGAGATGGGCAGCATCTGAAATAACGGATACTGGAAGCCTGTGCTAGCCTTACTTCTGCGGTGTTGCTATCAGTGTGTCAAGAGGGGGAGAGGAGGGTTGCATTGACAATCCAACACAATGGGCAGCACATTAAACACATTTTATAAGAGGTCATAAACTTGTAAATAACTCATGAGAGAATAAAGTTACGTTTAAACCAAGCACACCATTGTATTTCTCTTCCTATTGAAAAAAATAAAGTTGGATCCAAAATGGCCACCTTCAAAATGGCCGCCATGGTCACCACCCATCTGTAAGTTTTCCCCCTCCTATATACTAATGTGCTATATACAGGAAGTTGATATCACCAACCATTCCCATTTTATTTGGGTGCATCCATACAATTGGCCCACCCTGTATATAAAAAATATGTTTGGAATCGTCCTTATCGCAGTGACCTGAAGAATCTCATCAGGCCATTCTTATCGCACATTGGATGTCGTAAAAACAAAACTGAAAAAATAAATGGTGGAATTGCCTTTTTTTTCACCATTTCACCCCACTTCAAAAGTTGTTAAGCCCTATTTCCCATTATCTCGTATGGTAAAAACATTGTATTTTTCAAAACTGCAGCATTATAAGGATCACGTGATGAAAAAAGTGAAAGAAAAAAACAGATCCAGTCATGAAGGGATTGCAGACACTGCTCCTCTCACACTTTCCATCTTTAATCTGTTTCTTGTAGGTCCGCGCTGGGGAAACGTACACAATTGGGTTACGCTTTGCGCCCAGCGAGAGCTGTGGACAGGAAGAGATTCTCATTTTTATTAATGACCATGAAGACAAAAATGAAGAGACGTTCTGCGTCAAGGTCAACTATGAGCAAACCAATAAAAAGGTTCTATAAAGGTGTGGATAAGAGGTTAACTCGGGGAATGTTCCTTCGAAATTGTCACTTACCCCTTCTACTGATATGCCTACATGCCCAGACAGGTCTCTGCAGAAGTCTGTGCCAGCCAGAACTACCATTTTGCCATTGTTGTTAACCACACAAGTTTGTACCAGGCATAACTACCTGAATGTTATCGTCATTAACCACATAGCCATTAATGTAGGAGATACAGGAAAAAACAAATTGTGGCGGTGTTTTGGATCATTAGGGTGTGAGGCAATTATTAGAAAAGACAGACCTGTACAACCAAAAACAGACCTTTAATGCCCTTTACAGCTCTATAACGCGTTTCGACAGAAGGTATCTGTCTTCATCAGGTGGTGTACACTACCTGATAAATGCAGATACCTTCTGTTGAAACGCATTGTAGAGCTGTAAAGGGCATTAAAGGTCTGTTTTTGCTTGTACAGGTCTTCTCTAATAATTGCCTTACACCCTAGCACTCCAAAAGGCCGCCACAATTTGTTTTCTTCTGTATCTCTTCTTCCCTCGCGAGGGACCAGCGGCAGGAGCAGCTCCGGATTTTTTATTTCCCTTGGCCGAGAGGACCTGGTGTTGTCCGGCAACCAGCACAAGCGTGATAGGACCTGCGGTGACATACTTCCGGTTGGCCCGGTCACGTGAGCAAACTCGGAAGCAGCGCAGGAGTGGCTGCATCGGAGGACAGCAGATGGCTCTGGCCCTCTGATCCTTCCCAGCGTCTAAGTGATTTCAACTGGGGTTGTGCAGAGGTGCTCTGCCCTATTAGGGAAGTGGCCCTTGGCCCTCTCAATACTATTACCCTACCCACCACTGGGTGCCTCACAATTGTGCCCCCTTTTTCAGTTTTTTCTCTTTATCTTATCAGTGTAGGAGATGGCTTTCTCTTTTCTTTTTGCTGTACCTTGTTTCCCAATGTGCTGACACAGACCATCAGATGTAGCCATTGTCTATAACAGGGGTGGGCAACTCCAGGGCTCAAGGACCCCACACAGTCCAAGTTTCAAGATTTCCTTAGAATTTGACAGTTGGTAATTTAAATAATTGTAAATGACCAACTGTCAAATTCTAAGGAAATCTTGAAAACCTGGACTGTGTGTGGCCCTTGAGCCCCGGAGTTGCCCAACCCTGGTCTATATAAACTCTTGGGCGGCTGTTGGACACCGCCACTTGGATAGTTGTGCCGGATGCCAGTTTCTCGGTTGAGATCTGCTGCAGGATGGTGGGGGATGACGGAATTTGGCAAATGAGGGAAAGTAAAACATTTTGTAGATGTAGGATACCAAAAAGTGAAATTTCTATTTTAGATTATTTTCAGTTATTATTTTCCCTTCCTTTAGCTTATAATGTCAAACTCATAAAAAAAAAATCTATGGAAAGAACAATTCTATAAATGTATATAAAAGCAAATATTAATTGATACACTGATTTATCAATAATAGAAGGTGTGTTCCTTTTTGGTTTTCAGACCCTATGACAATGCTTCATGTTTCGTGCTTCAGCGTTTGTCACAATGACATTATGTGAACCCAAATTTCCATCCCACATTAATGTCCACATCGTTACTAAATGGGGAGATTGGATGTTGTGATCAGCCACTAACTAGATCGCCGACATTCTGATCATTTACTGGAACAACTCTACTTTATTTTGATATTTTTGATTCATTTGATGTAGAAAAAAAGGTGTGAAGAATTGTCATAGGGACTCTTCTATAAAGCTCCATTCCCCCTTAAATTTAATATGAGA
The DNA here is from genome assembly GCA_033576535.1 of Allobates femoralis. Lineage (NCBI taxonomy): Eukaryota > Metazoa > Chordata > Amphibia > Anura > Aromobatidae > Allobates > Allobates femoralis. Next base: position 158,885,639 of record JARQOC010000009.1, on the reverse strand, counting down.
AGAGACATTCTGGCTGAGAATCTCCCCCCAATTTAAAGGAACATGTACATTATATAGGGCGTATTTATAAAGCAAGGTTTTAATGGCACTTTATTATTTTCTAAAAATTTATTAAAAGTTTTTTATTGTACAAATATCTATTTTTATAAGATTTTATAACTTTATAATTATTGAAGTGTCCACTTTGTATCCAGCATTTTAAATAAAGGTTTTCTTTTGCACTCATAAATGGATTGCGTTGTGCTTGCAATGCGTCGTAATCAGTGGGAAATGGGAGACATCAAATTTTGGATACCAATGTGTGATAACTGGGCGTCCAAGAGAAACCACATCCAAAACTGCAGGATTTTAAGAATTTCCCATAGCTCCATGCTCTTCGTGACTGAGAGATCCCGAATTTTCTCCTGATTCCCTGCTTAAAGAGGACCTGTCACCAACCACACATGGTGATCTAATTACAGCACTGAATGCAGCATGTCTGCTGCATCCATGCAAGAAGTCCCCCAGCCCTTGAGCCCCCCTGTACCCCGAGATAATATTCTTTGAAAACTTACATTGTGGAACCAAATAGGAGGTGGCTGGGGGCTGGAGCCAAGGGGCAGATTCACACCCCTTGCATGTTTAATCTGCCCACCGCCACCTCTCTGATGGCAATCTTTGTCTCCCTCGCCTGCAGCATAACACAGAGCTTATTGCAGTAATGGCCACTTAGCCCCGCCCCCTGCGGAGACATGGTTAACATGGAGCAGGGCGGGTATAAGTGGTGATGTCACTGCAGGAGGCATGGTGGCCGGCCTCCTGCTCTAACATCACCGCCTTTCCCCGCCCTGCTCCATGTTAACCATGGAGCAGGACGGGTATAAGTGGTGATGTCATCGCAGGGGGCGGGGCAGATTAAACATGCAAGGGGTGTGAATCTGCCCTTTGGCTTCAGCCACAAGCCACCTCCTATTAGGCTCCACAATAAAAGTTTTCAAAGTGTATTATCTCGGGTACAGGGGAGCTCAAGGGCTGGGGGACCCCTTGCCTGGATGCAGCAGACATACTGCATTCAGTGCTGTAATTAGATCACAATGTAGGGATGGTGACAGGTCCTCTTTAAAGGGATCCTGTCACCCCCAAAACACCTCAAAAGCTATTAAAAGCTGTCCCTAGAGCATATTCACACTTACCCTATACTTCTTTTAGCTCCTAAATGCAGCTAGTGAAAATGAAGATAAATGTTATTACACTACCTCATTAGGGATGATAATTAGTGACTATGGTATGCATAGTCACCCTGGCAGGCTCTCCCTCTTCATGATATCACGCCTCAATAGGCGTGATCTTCAAATCACATTAAAATACGCGCCTCCCCTCTCTATGTCAGCCGGACTGCTGCATTGTGCGGCTGTATGACGCGAATTGCGTCATTTCCGGCGCCGGGTGACGTATTACACCCGCGCCGCTGTTAGCTTCAAGACCCGCACTGCGCATGAAGCTAACAGAGCGGCGCGGGTGTACTACGTTACCCGGCGCCGGAAATTACGCGATTCGCGTCACCCAGCCCCACTGAAGCCCGGCCGACACAGGACAGAGCGGGAGGCGCGCATTTGAATCTGATTTGAAGATCACGCCTATTGAGGCGTGATATCATGAAGAGGGAGAGCCTGCCTGGGTGACTATGCATACCATAGTCACTAATTATCATCCCTAATGAGGTAGTGTAATAACATTTATCTTCATTTTCACTGGCCGCATTTAGGAGCTTAAAGGAGTGTAGGGTAACTGTGAATATGCTCTAGGGACAGCTTTCAATAGCTTTTGAGGTGTCTTTAATGAATATCCCAACAGAAATACAGTTAATAAAGACACCTGTTTAGTAACAGCATAGAAGTAGTAGCTTTTTGTGTTATTTCAGGTTGGTGTCGCTGGAGATATCGGAATGATGGTTTTCTGTAAAGTCTGCTAGTCATGTAGATATAACCATACAGAAAAGTGGGAGGTTTCAGGTCCTTTTACACTATATATATCACAGTCAATTGTATTATGTTTTCAAGCATGAATTTATTTAGTTAATAGTTTGTACATATAAAAAATTCATTTCATCACTCATAACATATACATAAGATATACATAGATTTCATTTGTTTATTTCATGGAGGATCAAAGTATTAAAGTGACATTGTGACATTAAAAATATTCCATGTAGCTGGTATATCCCTTCTATATGGACCGGGGGCACCCGGTACTCCATCCCCTCATAGGACATGGGTAAGTGTGGAGCTGTGGGAGAATGATGTGTTCACATTCTAATAAGACGGATATATGTATATGTATTTGGTATCTAAACAGGGTTGACATTAACTAATACTCCCCCTGGGATGGATTAACTGTATGAGGGTTATATGGGACTACCTAATACTACTCTGCAGAATTCTCGCTAATGTGGGTTGTATATCTACTATATAGTCAACTTCTGTTCCCCACTGGATGGGCAAATATGACAGGCACTACTTATATAGAATGAAATCAGATCTAATACCCACAAGATTGTCCACTATCCCCGGTCCATATAGAAGGGATATACCAGCTACATGGAATATTTTTAATGTCACAATGTCACTTTAATACTTTGATCCTCCATGAAATAAACAAATGAAATCTATGTATATCTTATGTATATGTTATGAGTGATGAAATGAATTTTTTATATGTACAAACAATTTACTAAATAAATTCATGCTTGAAAATATAATACAATTGACTGTGATATATATAGTGTAAAAGGACCTGAAACCTCCCACTTTTCTGTATGGTTAAATGTATATATATAGGAGGGGTCCAGTCTGGCCAATGGCCAAATCTTTGACACACATTGTAAGGACAACATCTTTGGTTTTACTAGTCATGTAGATGACCAAGAGGAAATTGCTAAATATGAAGCAAAACTAGAACCACAAGTCAAGAGAGCCTTCACCAAAGATAATTAGACTGGTTATTAATTAGTAATTATTTTACCCTCCATAGTGAATCACTCTTTAGTAGTACTGTTTTCTGTGCAATGGTTTTAATATGATTTCCACTACTGGGTGGTATTTAACATGTCAGTTAGATGTTTTATAGTTGTGCTCAAAAGTTTACATACCCCGGCAGATTGTTGCTTTCTTGGCCTTTTTACATTTTACTATGTAGTATTTGCTGATAATGTGCTGCATTCATCTTTCCTTCAACTTTGAACGTTTCCTGTGCTTTTGTAGCTCACACATCCCCACATCATCAGCGAGCCACCTCCATGCTTTACAGTAGGAATGGGGTTCCTTTCATCCTTTCATTTTGTGTTATCATTCATATTCTCTGAAAAAAGGCCAGGAAAGCATCTGTCGGGGTATGTAAACTTTTGAGCACAACTGTATTTAGGAAAAATCTAGTGGACTGTTAGTTCATTTGAAAATCCTATTGTTCTGGTAGTGCATTAGAAGATCCTAGTGGGCCAGTGGATTTTTAAAAGATCCTAGTGGGCCAGTGGATTTTTAGAAGATCCTAGTGGGCCGGTGGTTCATCAGAAAATTTTAATGGACTGTTAGTTCATCAAATGATCCTTTTGACTCATTGGTTCTTGAAAAAATCCTAGTATGCCGTTGGTTCATTAGAAGATCAAAGTGGGACATTTGTTCATTAGAAGATCCTAGTAGGTTAGTACTTTATTAAAAGATCCTATTGTTTTTTCTAGCATCCTAGTAGGATGGTGGTTAATTAAAAGATCCTAGTGGGTATGGTTCATTAGAAGATCATAGTGGGCCATTGTTCCATTAGAAGATCCTAGTGATCCAGTTGTTCATTAGAGAATCCTATTGAGTCAATGGTTCATTTGAAAATTCTATTGTTTCTGTGGTTCATAAGAAGATCCTAGTAGACCAGTGGTTCATTAAAGGATCTTAGTGGGCTGTTGGTTCAAAGAGGATCTTAGTGGACCATTGGTTTATTAGAAGATAGTGGGCCGGTGGTTTATAAGAAGATCCTAGAGGTTTATTAGAAGATCTTAGTTCATTAGAGGATCCTAGTGAGCCAGTGGTTTGTTAGAGGATCCTAGTGGGATGGTGGTCCATTATAAGATCCTAGTAGCATGGTGTTTCATTAAAGGATCCAAGAGGGCTGTTGCTTCATTAATAAAAGATGCTGGTGTTTCATTAAAACATAATTTTTTTTTAATAATAATAATGTAGAGCAAGTGATTTTAATAAACTTTCAAATATACCATATCAGAAAAATCTGGTGGAAAACCATTCATAAACCTTCCACAAGGTGTCCCCACTAGACTGTGTGTGTGAAGCAGAGATATGCTCATTATCAGTCAGATCCATCTTCACACTGAATATGTCCACATAACCATATAAGGGAGGGGGTCTGTCCTACACTGTGTGCAAGCTCTTTTCTGCAGCTAGTGAGGAAACAATATATCAGATTACTTCAGGCTACAGTACAGTTGCTAAGCAATGTCAGGATCACTGCAAAGTCCTCTTCCCTTGGCAGAAGCTTCTAATCTTATACGAAGAAGAGAAACGCCATGCATGTAGACGCGTGCACACCCATATATATGAAAAAATAAAATCTTTATTATAGGAAATGGCAACAAACAACACAAAAATTGTTAAAATCAATTAAAACCATGTGGGTCTGGTAAATCCTGGTTACAGGAATAAATTACAATCAAAATACATATAATTAAGTGCTGCAGACACACAGATTGGTGAGCATGGGGTCAATGTAACAACCAAATATAATGACATATCCTTAATCCATTATAGAGTAACATGCCATTACCTATGTACATACGTACAGTGCTGTGCACATTAATTGGGACAAAGTATTTTTTAAGTAAAATCGTATGTTGGGGTTACCAGTCAGTGATTCAAACCAGTTTTAACTGCTTTGAACAGGTGTGAGTGTACAACCTTGAGTAACAAAATGTGGCTTGACTGGTTTTAGTCAGAAAATAACAGCTAGCTGCCCCCTCAGCTTCAGTTCAGAGCTTGTTTCTGTGAGGAGTGGTTTAGTGTACTTTTTCTCTCAGTGTGATTCGTGCCTGTAAAAATGGATGTTACTCCACGGAAGAGGTCTAGAATTATTACTCTTAATGAACATACAAGTCTGACTGTAAGAGAAATCGCTTCCACTGTTGGTATTGGAAAATCTACCGTTTCAAGAATAATTCACACACAATGAAACTGGATCGTTTTCTCCAAAACGAAAAAGGAAATGTGGAAGAAAAAGGAAAACCACACCAAGAACTGATAAAACACTTATCAGCAATAGTAAAACTAACGCAAGAAAAACAAGTAAAGACTTGCTTTGTTCCAATTAATTTGCACAGCACTGTACATCATCTGATACAGTTTAATCAGGAGAATCACTACAGGTGGTGGATTGTATTACCACCACCAAAAGATGCCACCATGTAGGATGTATTTAGCAGGACAAAACAGGTAATATGGTGCACGCAGAACCAACACTGAAACAGTCAAACCATACGTGGCTGCAACCTGGGCATCCGGGGAGAATCTCACACAATACGCTGCCAAGGACAGCTTCCACAGGAGAATAAAACCAGAATGCTGAATGTTGCCATAGAAGTATCCATGGCATGTGGTACAAACGGAATACTACCGTAATCTGTCATCTGGCTCCACACAGTTCAGTCAGGATCTCTGTTAACCCTTTTCTCTGCTGGCAAGTCACACTGCTTCCTATCAGCCTGCTCTCAAGTTGTGGAAATACACACAAAGTGCTGGCAGACACTGAGGGACTCTGGCCAAGCCAACACAGTGCTGGCAGACACTGGCCACGCCCACACAGCCAGAAAATGCAGTTTTTAAAAGAGCACATTAAAATGTGAGAAAATAAGTCACATGACACAAAAAAGCATTAGCTTAGGTGCTATGTGACCCATCATTAACAACCAGTGCACTATTGTGGGTTTTTTTTTGTTTTTCTTTCTGTGAAATGACACTTCAAATTTACATTTTAAAAGATCCTAGTGGGACGTTGCTTCTTTAGAAAATCCTAGTGGGGCATTGGTTCATTAGAAGATCATAGTTATATGTTAGTTCATTAGAAGATCCTTATAGGATAGTGGTTCATTAGAGGATCCTAGTGGGACAGGGGTTCATAGTATGATCCTAGTGGTGCAGGCTTTGTTCTGCCAGCAAGGCTTAGTCGGCTGCATCTGGTTACCTACCTTTAAAAGGCATATATGTTCGAAAATGACACCCAGCAGAGCACACTGTGACTCCGCCTGCATCATTATAGTCAATGGGAGTTTGAACTCAAGCCACTGAACATACAGAAAAACACGTGAACATTGCCTAAGCACGTACATATTACCCCATACCGGATGCCTAATTCATTCAGACCTCAAACTCATCTCTTAATTATTAGATCTCAGTAATAATACCTGCCATCATTAACATTTTGCTTTGTGCTCGTACAGAAGTGATCTTTTTATAGTGTTTCCTTTGTTCACCATCCTCTTTTTGGGCATCTTAAAAGAAAAAAACAATTTATACTAACCTAACCATGTCCTCAGGGGAAATTGTGGCTTCTTTCTGTCGAGGCTGACAGCTGCCCAGTGCTGGCAGGAGCCATTGACACCCTTCACACATCTCGGAGATCTGAATTTGTAATTTCACAGCACTTGCGCCAGTCACATGATGTTAGATTTGGCACTATGGATATCACACCAGTGACACTATCTACACTGTGTGCAGAATTGTTAGGCAAGTTGTATTTTAGAGGATTATTTTTATTATTGATCAACAACTATGTTCTCAATCAACCCAAAAGACTCATAAATATCAAAGCTTAATATTTTTGGAAGTTGGAGTGTTTTTTTTTTTAGATTTGGCTCTTAGGAGGATATGTGTTTGTGCAGATAACTATTACTGTGCAGAATTATTAGGCAACTTAATGAAAAACAAATATATTCCCATCTCACTTGTTTATTTTCACCAGGTAAACTAATATAACTGCACAAAATTTGGAAAAAAACATTTCTGACATGCAAAAACAAAACCTAAAAACATTAGTGACAAATATAGCCACCTTTCTTTATGATGACACTCAGCAGTCTCCATCCATAGATTCTGTCAGTTGCTTGATCTGTTTACGATCATCATTGCGTGCAGCAGCCACCACAGCCTCCCAGACACTGTTCCCAGAGGTGTACTGTTTTCCCTCCCTGTAGATCTCACATTTTAGGAGGGACCACAGGTTCTCTATGGGGTTCAGATCAGGTGAACAAGGGGCCATGTCATTATTTTTTCTTCTTTTAGACCTTTACTAGCCAGCCTAGTGGAGTAGTTGGATGTATGTGATGGAGCATTGTCCTGCATGAAAATCATGTTTTTCTTGAACGATACTGACTTCTTCCTGTACCACTGCTTGAAGAAGTTATCTTCCAGAAACTGGCAGTAGGTCCAGGAGTTGAGCTTCACTCCATCCTCAACACGAAAAGGTCCCACAAGTTTATCTTTGATGATACCAGCCCATACCAGTACCCCACCTCATCCTTGCTGGCATCTGAGTCGGAGAGGAGCTCTCTGCTCTTTACTGATCCAGCCTCTGGCCCATCCATCTGGCCCATCAAGAGTGACTCTCATTTCATCAGTCCATAAAACCTTTGAAAATCAGTCTTAAGATATTTCTTGGCCCAGTCTTGATGTTTTATCTTATGTTTCTTGTTCAAAGGAGGTCGTTTTTCATCGTTTCTTACCTTGGCTATGTCCCTGAGTATAGCACACCTTGTGCTTTTTGATACTCCAGTAACGTTGCAGCTCTGAAGTATGGCAAAGCTGGTGGCAAATGGCATCTTGGCCGCATTACGCTTGATTTTCCTCAATTCAGGGGCAGTTATTTTGCGTCTTTTTTGCCTAATCGCTTCTTGCGACCCTGTTGGCTATTTGCCATGAATCACTTGATTGTTCGGTGATCACGCTTCAAAGGTTTGGCAATTTCAAGACTGCTGCCTCCCTCTGCAAGACATCTCACAATTTTGGACTTTTCAGAGCCCGTCAAATCTCTCTTCTGACCCATTTTGCCTAAGGAAAGGCATTTGCCTAATAATTAAGCACACTTTATATGGGGTGTTGATGCCATTACACCACACCCCTCCTCATTACAGAGATGCACATCACCTGATTTACTTAATTGGTAGTTGGCTCTCAAGCCTATACAGCTTGGAGTAGGACGACATGTATAAAAAGTATCATGTGATCAAAATACTCATTTGCCTAATAATTCTGCACACAGTGTATTGTAAGACCATAAAATTCTTTTTTTTTTTTTTTTGAAGTCAATAACCCCTTTATTAAATAACTGAAATAAGTTCTCCTTTACGTGTCTCATAGACGAATTGTATCCTTTCAGCATGGCTTTGATGCTTGGTTATGCCGAGGGTGCCTGTGCTTCGCTGTCATGTTACAGAGGGTCCTTTCACCCTTGGTTTCATTTAATATTTATAGAGACGGTAACCCCGACACTTGCTGTGTATCTTTCCTTAATATGAGGCTCTTGAAGGCTGAAGAATAAAGCTATTACATGGCAGGTCCCTGTATTATATTTCTCTTAAATAACAACTTAAATCACAGGTGCCGTTGATGCCGCTGCTCTTTGTAGCTAGTCAGGAATGACCTTCAGCTCCTTGGCTGCCACACAACCCTCTGAATAATGATTGTTACTATTGTATCCCTCCAGAGCACCTTGACACTCTTCTTGTCCAATTAATGTATCTCAGCAGAGGTTAGAGAATTCTCAAGTGCAAAATGAATCCTCTGTTTAACTCTCTGGGCGTCCAGAGACGCCGCGTGTCAATGTATAGAAACCTACAGAGAGCAGCATCCCAGCCGGGGCCCGCTGCGCCCACACGTAGCTCTTGGCTGCAGGCACGTAGAGTTGTGTCCAGAAGGATTTGGACATTGGCAGAATTTTGATACTTTAAACTTGGTACAAGACCACAACGGATTTGAAACAAAGCCATCCAGATGTGACTGAAGTGAGGACTTTCAGGTTTTGCTCATAGAGAATGAGATATCAGAAAATGACCTATTCTTTAAATCAATTTTTTGTTACATGTATCTTTTAAAATTGGTAATGTTTTCTTTTTCATATCATGATGTGTATTAAAAAACAAATGTAGTAATCTTGCATTATTTACCATGACTACTGAGGCTTTTTTGACTCCTGTCCTTTCAGGAAGAGGAACAGCTATTTCTTTATCAGAGTCAGGATTACAATGAAAGGTAACAGCTCTATACACACCTGATAACACAGGATCCACCAGTAACCATAGGAGAAGTCACAACTCTCTTCCTCCTATATAATGACTGATAACACCTCTATATACAGCTGTCACCTCCTCCTGTACAATCACTGATAACACCTCTATACACATCTGAAAACACAGAATCCACCACTGACCATAGGAGATGTCACAGATCACCTCCTCCTCCTCTACAATGACTGATAACACCTCTATATACAGTAGATAACACAGGATCCACCATTCACAATAGTTGATGTCACAGCTCACCTCCTCCTCCTGTATAATGACTGATAACAGCTTTATATACAGCTGGTAACACAGGATCCACCAATCACAATAAGTGATAGCACAGCTCACCTTCTCCTGTACAATCACTGATAACACCTCTATACACAGCTGACAACACAAGATCCACCATTTACAATAGGTGATGTCACAGGTCACCTCCTCCTCGTGTACAATGATTGATAACACCTCTATATGCAGTAGCTTACACAGGATCCACCATTCACAATAGATGATGTCACAGCTAACCTGTACAATGACTGATAACACCTCTATACACAGTAAATATCACAAGATCCACCATTCACAACAGATGATTTCACAGCTCACCTCCTGTACAATGACTGGTAACACCTCTATACACAGTAGATAACACAGGATCCACCATTCACAACACATGATTTCACAGCTCACCTCCTGTACAATGACTGCTAACACCTCTATACACAGTAGATAACACAGGATCCAATAGGTGATGTCACAGGTCACCTCCTCCTCCTGTACAATGACTGATAACACTTCTATATACAGTAGATAACACAAGATCCACCATTCACAATAGGTGGTATCACAGCTCACCTCCTCCTCCTTAACAATGACTGATAACACCTCTATATATAGTAGCTTACACAGGATCCACCATTCACAATAGATGTCACAGCTCACATCTTCCTGTACAATGACTGACAACACCTCTATATACAGTAGATAACACAGGATCCACCATTCACAATAGGTGATATCACAGCTCACCTCCTCCTCCTGTATAATGACTGATAACACCTCTATATACAGTAGATAACACAGGATCCACCATTCACAGTAGGGGATATCACAGATCACCTCCTCCTCCTGTACAATGACTGATAACACCTCTATATATAGTAGATAACACAGGATCTACCAGTCACAATAGGTCATCTCACAGCTCACCTTCTCCTGTACAATGAATGATAACACCTCTATATACAGTAGCTTACCCAGTATCCACCATTTACAATAAGTGATATCACATCTCACCTCCTCCTCCTCCTGTACAATGACTGATAACACTTCTGTATACAGTAGAGAACACAGGATCCTTTAATTATAATAATTGATGTCACAGCTCACCTCCTCCTGTACAATGACTGATAACACCTCTATATACAGTAGATAACACAGGGTCTACCAATTATAATAATTGATGTCACAGCTGACCCTGCTCCTCCTCCCTTCATAGTTATGTTAGACACGCTCTTTAGATGCTTCAATGCAAAAGCTAGGGACTGATGGCCACTTTACACGTCCCGATATCGGCGTCCAACTCCGACAAAAAGTCATGCGGTTCGTGCGTTGGCCTCGATATCGTTCGTGTGTTGTATGGTGTAAATGTCCAATACGATGCACGAACGATGCCAAAACGATATCGGGGATCAAATGAGCCTGCTCTCCAACGGCCCGATATTGGATGGACGTTGTGGCCGGATCAGGCTGTGTGAAAGCCCAACAACGGTGTGGAGTACAACTTCCCCTATTCTCTCCCATGTTAAATGGTCGTTCCTGGGTCGGCCGTACAAGGGGGCGTACACATCGCTGTTGTGTTGCCTGCCGATATCGCGCTGTGTAACATCTCCTATGCAATCTTGGAATTCTGCCCAGAAAAAGTGCGCTTCCGCGCCGTTGTATCCAATATCGGACCGACGTTGGGACGTGTAAAGTGGCCATAAGTCTGTTCGGTGCTGCTAATATACATGTGAATTTCCTTAAAGAATAGGAAGTTAGAGCCTGATATAGTCTCATAGGTCAGTGTTAACATTGGTGATTCCTCATTTTTATTGTTAATGGCCCCTTTACACGCAGCTACAGGTAACAGGTTATCCACAGGTAACTTACTGGTTGCAGTGAAATCATGGAGACATAGTTCCATTTGTACACAGCAACAAGATAGAACTATGTCTCCATGATTTCACTGCAACCAGTAAGTTACCTGTGGAAAACCTGTTACCTGTAGCTGCGTGTAAAGGGGCCATAATAACTAAATTCCATTGCCAAATAGCTTTAAAAAATGCAGTTCAGGGAACCTGTTGTAAAAAAAAGAAACACTATTAACCTACAGATATGGGGTTAATCTGCATGTTAATAGTGTTCACAGAGATGACTGCACACCTGAGGCTGCCAGGAGGAGTAAAGGCTTTCGTTCCATCAGCGGGGCTCTCAGTGCAGTATCCGCACGCTGTAAAAACGCTATTAACTTGCAGATTAACCCCATATCTTCAGGATATTAGCTTTTTTTTACATGGCAGGTCCTTTTTAATTTAACAAGCTGATTGAAACAGTAGTTTAAAACCTTCACCCCCGGGCGATTTTCCATTTTTCATTTTTCCCTCCCCTTCTTCTAAGAGCTATAACTTTTTTTTTTTCTGTCAGTATAGACATATGACGGCTTGTTTTTTGCGAGACGAGTTGTACTTTCATAATAAATAATTTATTTTACCATATATTGTACAGGAAAATGGGGAAAAAATTCCAAGTGCTGTGAAATTGCAAAAATAAAGTGCCATTACACAATTGTTTTTTGGGGTATATTTATTCAACATGTTTACTATATGGTAAAGCTGATGTGTTGGTATGATGCAATGTTGCGGCGACAAAGAAAACATTTTGGTGTGTGAACTTTTTTTTTTTACCGGTCTGATTGATTTTATATTTTGATAGATCGGGCATTTCTAAATGCAGCGATACCAAATATGTGTATTATTTTTTGTAATAATTTTAATTTGAATAGGGCGAAAGGTGGGGGATTTTAACTTTTGTGTTTTTTTTTCCATATTTTTAAAAACATTCTTTTATTTTCTCTTTATTTTGCACTGGTCCGTAGAGGGGCCTCAGTGCTGCACAGTCTGATTGCTTGTCCCATGGACTGATGAGCTGACGCACTTCAGTGCATAGAACAAATTGTCTGTGGATGCTGGTGCTCACCAGCCATCTATAGGAAGTGATCCCAGACAGCTTCCGGGATCATTACAGGACCCCGGGCTCTGCAGGTGACAGATCGAGATCCTGTGATTGCTTTATGGGATCTCTGAAAACGGCGAAGAACAGTGTGATCCCCACCGCAGGGCTTTGGATTGTGATGTCAGTCACTGACAGTACGATACAAAGGGTTAACAATGCCGATCAGAGCACAGATCTGATCAGTACTGTAAAGGCCCCGTTACACGTAGCAATATCGCTAACGATATCGCTGCAACGTCACAGGTTTTGTGACGTTGTGGCGACCTCTCCAGCGATATCGCTGCGTGTGACATGTAGCAGCGAGCGGCCCCCTGCTGTGAGATCGCTGATCTTTATGGAATGGCCTGGACCATTTTTTCATTGTCGATCTCCCACTGGCCATGCTGCATTGGTGTGTGTGACAGGGAAAACGACCAACGATCTCCATGCTACGCCCATGACAGATCCCAGCGACCGTCGGGGATCGCCGCATCAGTGAGTAGATGAGCCTGTGTGGCATCTCACCAGCTACCACTTAGCGACATTCCAGCGATCCCTGCCAGATCGCATCGTTGTTGGGATTGCTGGTATGTCGTTAGGTGTAACGGGGCCTTTTGATGCACATCTCAGCTGATGATATCGGCTGAGATGCGTGAGGGATAATGTGATCTCACTGCGGGAGTACGTCATGTGTCTGAAAAAGATTAAATAGGAAGACTGATGGCACTCCCTAACATGCAAGTGTGAACAGGCGCATACTGAGCAAAACATATATTATAACAAAGAAAGAGACTGTTGCACTCCGAAATGCTAAGGCAGGCAAATAATGAATATGGGAATATAGACATGATTACTGCTAGGGAAATATATGAAAAAAATTTAGATACTTGTATAAAATAGACCAGGTTAATTTGAGCCCAGTAGGCAGCGTCAAGTTTATTTCTTCACTGGGTCCCTACCTAAGATAATGCCTCTATCTGTCTTAAAAAAAAAACCTCCTATTTATGGGAAGATAGGAACCTGCTAATAGAGAATTAAAATCACCTGTGACTCATGGAGAATGGTGCACAGTCAGTAGGCATGACCCAATAATATAAATAAGGGTGGAAAAACATTATGCGAGATGCATTTGAGATACGCACAGGAGTCTCTCATGACTCAGCCAGAATGGTCGCCGCCTCTCTGGATAGGAGCGTAGAGCTGCATAGAAACACAAGCAGCTGACACGGGTATCTCGCATGCATCTCGCATAGTATGTTGCCACCCTAAGCAGCGATATGAATGCAGCATCTTACTGCTAAAATGCTACGTTGTACAGTACAAGCACAGTGGATGGGATTTCAAGAAATTCCACCCCCACTATGCTGCTTCTGACTGCAGCATTATTTCAGCTGCGGTGAGGGTTTCCGGACTTCTGCATCTCCGCAGCATTTTAATTTAGTGCTGGGGTGTTGGGATTGGTCACCATCGGGTGAATGCAGATAAAGCCGCCCTGCACCGAACACAGATCGTGGGTACAGGGCGGCTGCGCTCACCCTGCATTCACTTGCAGCTTCCCGCAGATCCGCAGGCACTGCGTCCAACACTCAGTGCCTCTGAATTGTGTGCTCATAACGTAAGAAGACTGATGGCACTCCTTAACATGCAAGTGTGAATAGGTGCATACTGAACATGAAATATACTTTCACAAAGAGACACATGCACTCTGAAATGCTAACAGTGAGTATAGGAATCTGGATATGCATTACTACTAATGAAATATATGAAAAACTGAGATACCTAGCATATAAGAAAGGCCAGTGTTATGTAAGCCCACTGATACTGAGTAGTGGAGGGGGGTGCTGTCAGGCACCAGCGGCGGCAGTGATCAGGGGGTGGTGCCGGGCGGCCGGGACTAGCTCCGTTCCCCTGCAGACTTTACCGGAACGTACCCCCACTAAAAAAAGCACTGCTTGTTGGTATGTCATGTAATAAATAAAGCTACTTAATTTTTGATACTTCGTGGCATCTGAATGTGCAGATTACATATATTTTTGGTGTGTTTTTCCGCAGTGGAAACACACTAAAAACGCATAAGTATTTGTGTTCCTGCAGATTTTCTGCATCTAATGGAAGTCTATAGGGAAAATCTGCACAAAAAACTCTGCATCATGGCAAGAAAAGTTAATATGTTGCAGGGTTTTAAACATTCACCATAGGTCAGAGTGCACCGAGTGAAAAAGAAGCACAGAGGGCTGGAGATTTCTATGAATCCTTCCAGTTGGCTAGAACTGTAAGGTTATGTACTCACGGTCCGGAGGAGCTGCGTGTTGGATCAGAGATGCAATAAAATGTAGTTCACTTTGCTGAACGTTTCAGACAGTGTTGTGGCATAGACGTTTGGCTGCCAAGGGAAACGGGTCATTGGTGATTTCGATAATGTGACTGTGTAGAAGCAGCAGAATGAATTCTGATGTATGTAGGGCTGTAGACCACCACAGTCTGATAAATATTGCAAAACTGGTAGTGCTTTACTGAACAGATTTATAATGACCAAAATATACCGAAAAAACTAACTCAAAAGTTTCTGGAGCTAAAGAAATGTAATGATGTTTTTCAATAGTCGGAGAAGTCATCTGATCTCAACCTGATTCAGCATGAATTTAACCTACTTAAGACCGTTTGAGTAAGTTAATCCAGACGATTGGGGCTTGTTCCCCATTGTACAGATGGATACCCGAGGAAGGGTATCAGAAGTCAAAACCTGTTCAAACAAAAATATATTTATATTTGAGTCAAACAATGTCCACTATTCTGAAGTGTTTCTCTGTAGGAGTGCAAATCGCTTGGATTAATCGCTCAAATTTTCATCTCCTGGAACTCCATTGAAGCGCCTCTTTCAGCGTGCCCTGCCTGGTGCACCGCGGTCATATTTTGGTCAGTGTTCTACCCCACACCATACTCACCTACTTTGCTTGGATAGTACCACATTTCTTTCTCTTTTCCCAAAGCAATTTCATCTTTTTTGATGTCTACTGAAGACAGACCCACAAGAAGGCAGCAATGGAGGACAGCAAAATTAGAGACAGTCGGAGTATCTCAAGGAAGGAAACTCGATTTCTTGATTTTCGTGCGTCCGAAACTTGAAGTTGTCCCCTTTCAGTTAATGTTTATTTCTGGATACAGCTTGTTATAAAAAAACAAACCATGCTGTCCTCTCCATCCCCAGTGCCCGCGGCTAATGTCTGCTCCTGGCGTCTGGCATTGGCTGCAGTATTTGTGTCACGTCGGCAGCCAATCAGTGAGCTGAGTGGCTCTGAGTGGGGCATTCTGTTTACATTGGCTAAGTCACTAAGCTCACTGATTGGCTGACGCTCAAAAATTAACCAAAAGGGACAACACCTTTAAGTCATTCACATAATATCAGGAGTATTGCTTTTCAGACAGGGCCAGTGAACATATCCTCATAAAAGTGTCAACCATAGTATACCAACAACAGCATCCCCAATACAGGGGAATTCACAACCCCCCTTAAAGAGAGTCTGTCAGCCGTTTTTGCTATGTAAACTAAGGACAGCATGCTGTAAGGGTTAAAAAAACAAAGGGCAACAATGTCACTCTTATCAGGCTGTGTGCTGTTATTTACATAAACTAAAGGCTTTCTTATCTGGTGACTACCATTACAGGACTACTTTGTCATGTGCATGGCAGTCCATCACGCCCCTCCTGTGATCGACACTTCACTGTCAATGTGCAATCTACATTGAGAGCCTGGTGTGGGCAAGGGCAACTCTCCCAGCTCTGTTGTATTTCTAAATTCAAATGCTTTATTGTGTGAGAATAGCTGAAGCCAGTAATCTATGTGATACATCATTGGATTCAGGGTTTCTTTGCTTACATTATACTGCTGTTAGATGAGGTAGGACAAACCAGCTGACAGATTTCCTTTAAAAGTCGTAGCTTCAGGGCTCCTACCAGTGGTGGGAATGACACCAGCAGTGGTTTAGGTGATGGCAGAAAAACAGTCAATTGCCCCTGGATCTTCCTACCATCAATGAACCCAGTGCAATCCAGAAGAAAAGCTAACTTGCACTTGGAGATATTATGCATGTTTCTGGGAAATTCGTTACAAGGACAATGGACATGTTGGAGGCTAAGACAACCCAAACAAGGTTAATCTCTGCGATGTAACTCAAAGATGCAGATTAATCAGAAGTTCTGACACTAAAGCATTTTTTTCAGAATAACAATATTGATAACCTATCTGTCAATATGGACTTTTCCTAACGGTTACACTTGGGCTTTATTTTTGTCACAGTGATTGTTTCTTCAGCTTAGAATTCACAGACTTCCCCAACACTAAGCTTAGCAGAGCACAATATTTCCATAACATACATTCATAATTAATCAGCCAATCACTTTTATTTCCTGGCACTTAATCAATTCTGAGTTAATCAGATGAGTGGAGGAGCTACATAAAACGTGCATGGATGGTATAGACGGTAATAATAAATGCAATCACGGCCTAATTATTTAGAGTGGAAGTCAGATTTTATAATGTAATTTTACAGTTTCCTTCATAGATATATTCATATGTGACATTTTCATTAAATGCAAAAATGATATAAATGGCGGCCTGATTCACATCTTTATCAGAATATCATGTAAACTTATAGGCAAACAGTGTTCTCCATTGCTGGAGCTTAGAGATCAGTTAAGATTACAGTGTTACAGGAATATAACTACAATAATACTGACTCTATGTACAAGAATATAACTACTATAATACTGCCCCTATATACAAGAATATAACTACTATAATACTGCCCCTATGTACAAGAATATAACTACTATAATACTGCACCTATATACAAGAATATAACTACTATAATACTGCACCTATATACAAGAATATAACTACTATAATACTGCCCCTATGTACAAGAATATAACTACTATAATACTGCCCCTATATACAAGAATATAACTACTATAATACTGCACCTATGTACAAGAATATAACTACTATAATACTGCCCCTATATACAAGAATATAACTACTATAATACTGCCCCTATGTACAAGAATATAACTACTATAATACTGCACCTATATACAAGAATATAACTACTATAATACTGCACCTATATACAAGAATATAACTACTATAATACTGCCCCTATGTACAAGAATATAACTACTATAATACTGCCCCTATATACAAGAATATAACTACTATAATACTGCTGCTATGTACAAGAATATAACTACTATCATACTGCCCCTATATACAAGAATATAACTACTATAATACCGCCCCTATGTACAAGAATGTAATTACTAAAATACTGCTCTTATGTACAAGAATATAACTACTATAATACTGCTCCTATGTACAAGAATATAACTACTATAATACTGCTCCTATGTACAAGAATATAACTACTATAATACTGCCTCCATGTACAAGAATATAACTACTATAATACTGCTCCTATGTACAAGAATATAACTACTATAATACTGCTCCTATGTACAAGAATATAACTACTATAATACTGCCTCCATGTACAAGAATATAACTACTATAATACTGCTCCTATGTACAAGAATATAACTACTATAATACTGCCTCCATGTACAAGAATATAACTACTATAATACTGCTCCTATGTACAAGAATATAACTACTATAATACTGCCCTTATGTACAAGAATATAACTACAATAATACTGCTCCTATGTACAAGAATATAACTACTATAATACCGCCCCTATGTACAAGAATGTAATTACTAAAATACTGCTCTTATGTACAAGAATATAACTACTATAATACTGCTCTTATATACAAGAATCTAACTACTATAATACTGCTCCTATGTACAAGAATATAACTACTATAATACTGCTCCTATATACAAGAATATAACTACTATAATACTGCCCCTATATACAAGAGTATAACTACTATAATACTGCCCCCTCTGTACAAGAATATACAGTTGTGTTCAAAATAATAGCAGTGTCTGCATTTGTCTTTACAAACTCAAAATATGTTCTTTTTTTTTGAGGATTTTGCATTTCTGTGAATTACTAATCTAATATTTAGTTGTATAACCACAGGTTTTTTTAGAACTGTTTACATCTATGTCGCATAGAGTCAACCAACGTCTGGCACCGGGATGCTTTCACTACATCCCACAATTTATTTGCGTTTGTTGGCTTTGCCTCAGAAACAGCATTTTTTATGTCACCCCACAAGTATTCTATTGGATTAAGATCCGGGGATCACACTTGAAACTTTGTAACTTCAATTTTTTGAACTGGAACCAAGATTTTATTGTTTACTGTTGTGTTTAGGGTTGTTGTCTTGTTGAAACACCCATTTCAAGGGCATTTACTCCTCCGCATAAGGCAACATGACCTCATCAAGTATTCTGATATTTGCACCCTGGTCCATGATCCCTGGTACGCAGTAAATAAGCCCAGCACCATAGTGAAAATATGCCCATATCATGATGCCTCTCCACCAGGCTTCACTGTCTTCAGAGTGTACTATGGCTTGAATTCAGAGTTTGGGGGTCGTCTGATGAACTGTCTGTGGCCCTTGAGCCCAAATAGAACAACTTTACTTTCATCATTCCACAAAGTGGTTCTCCATTTCTCTTTAGTACAGTTGATGTGTTCTTTGTCAAATTGCATCCCTTCAGTCCATGTCTTTCTTTTTAACAAGTGGGACTCTCTGGGGACTTATTGCTTATAGATGATCTTCGCACAGGCTTCTTCTAACGGGTCACAGTCCTCACAGGTAATTTGAGACGTCTTTGATCATCCTGGAGCTGATAATTGGCCGAGTCTTTGATATTCTGGCTATTCTTCGATCTGTTTGAATGGTAGTCTTCCGTTTTCTTCCACGTCTCTCTGGTTTTGCTTTCTATTTTAAAGCATTGGAGATTATTTTAGCTGACCAGCTTATCATTGTCTGCTTTTCTTTATGTTTATGTTTTTTGTTTTTTCTTTATGATTTATCCTCTTCAACAACTTTTTAATCAGTTCTTTTTAATCAATTCTTCTGAACAATATCTAGAATGACCCATATTTCTCAGGCTTTCAAAGAGAAATGCACGTACATGTGCTGGCCTCATCCTTAAATAAAGGCCACTTGATTCACACCTATTTCTTCACAGAATGATTGACCTCATTAATTGAACTTCACACTGCTATTATTTTGAGTACCCCCCTTTTAATTAATCATTCAAATACACAGACTCATAAACATGCAAATCATGAATGCTGAGTCTGTTGGTTTTCTAATAATCTAGTGCAACAAACGGTAAATTTTTTGACATGTGGAAATACAATTTATACCAAAAATAGTCAATAATCTGGTTAGTTATATTGGACTGCTATTATTTTGAACACTACTGTGTAATGTGTTTGGAGACCTTCAAATATCAGATGTTAGGGGAGAGACAAGCAATATTCCGATAGCTACATTATCTCATGCTTACCACCAATTTTAAAATTCACACTTTTGGAGCTTGTTCAGCACTGCACCAATTTTCCTTGTTAACACGTTTTCCTAAAATATCCATAAAACCACCTAGAAATGTTCACTTTGGAATATTTTCATAAGCCTCCTGTCAAGATTCTTCCTAGCAGTGTGTCTGAAACCAGTGATGGGCAATTCAGCTGTTCATTCTTGGGCAAGGGGTGTGTTGAGCTGTCAGTATGTTGAGAGACAGTTCAGACTTCCAGTCCAGGCTAGGGTGTACCGAGTTTCCTTCATGTGTCTCCTGTCCAGAGTGATTACCTGACTATTAGCTGGCTCACTGTCTCCAATTACTGCCAGTTGTGGCTTATTCTTAGTGGTGTCTGTGTGCTTGGTGCTCCTGGGCTTAGTCTCTGATCTATTGCTATCTGACCTTGGACCTTTCTTGTGACTATCTATTTGCCTACCCTTTTGTCTTTATCTGCTAACTTCCTAGAATTTTAACCTCGGACTGTGACCTGACTATGCCTTTGTTATACCCCTTTATTTTTGACCAGCCCTCTTGGTGTCTAATCCTGCACCTCTTGACTACCCTGCCTCATGACTAGCCCATGAGAATTGACTGGCGTCACAGCTTCTTTACCATTTTTTTTTGTCTTGAGTATTACTGGCTAATTGATTTACAAAATATGTTCAGAGCAGAACTGGCATTAACACCTGGCAAACTTGGGCCCACTGGATATTGGAATAATATGGGTAGACATGCTTTTTGCTTGTCAAGCTTGCGGGTGTAACGACCATCCGCTGTGAGGCTGGGCTGCTGGTAAGGCAGCACCCCGAGAAACCCCGAGACCCTTAACCCCTATACTGGGATCTGGAATTACAGCGGAGCCCGGGGAGTAGCTGCCTATTATGAGCAGTGGAGCAGGAATCTCGCCTGGAAGGGAAAATCAAGACCCGATAAACGTAGTCAGGAGTCCAAGTCAAAACCGAGAGGGCAGCTAAGCTACAAAATCGTCAGGCTGTAGCAGAGTCGAAAATCCAGGCAAAGGTCAAGGTCAAAACCAAACACATACTATATCAATGGGGAACCAAGACTATATCTGGTGGCCTGCAAGACAGGCTCCAAGGTATTTGAAGGGCACAGTTACCTCCCATAGGCCGGAGCTCACAGCCTGATGATCTCATCCAGAGTACCCCTAGAACCAGGCCAGATGGTGATGCACGACTGGCACCAACCACCCCACTTCTGACACAAGAACGAAGGCGCGGCTATCAGACACCTCTGCAGGACCCGCTCTTCTGCAACCAACATCATCGACAGGAGAAACACGGCGGCGTCCAGCGACAGAGTCAGACGTCAAAGGAGCAGGTCCATATGAGGACATGGCCCTCCTATCACCGGCACCATCAGCCAAAAGAATTTGGCTCCTCCCAGCGGCCGAGGCAGGAACACCAGCCGCTGAGTCCAATGGCGATGTGACAGCGGGTAGGCTAGGCAGCAAGCTAGAGACCTCCATACACATTACACCGAATGAATGCGCATGGTTGAAAAAATTGATCTTTTACCTTTGTGTTTTTAGATGTTGAATGATCGGGCACCAATTGATTTTTGAACGATGAATATTTGTAGTTGTCTGAAAAGAGGGAGCAATACATGGTATTAAGAACTGGGGTATGTGAACTTTTGATCAGGGTCTTTTGGATGTTTTTGGATGTCATTATGATTTAAAAAGTGAAAACACAGTAGTATGAGAATAGATGGCTTCACCCAACCCCTAACCATGAGTGGAAAAAAAGTTTTTTTGTGATCATTGATATTCTCTGAAAAAAGGCCAAGAAAACAAAATTCTGCCAGGGTATGTAAACTTTGGAGCGACAAGCGATTGTTGATGGTTCGATTTCCATCTCCTGTGTATGGAGTCCTAACTGTGATGGTGCAACATGGGATCCCACAAATGCCTAGATCTGGTCCCCTTTTATAGTATGTTGGAAAATTTAGGGCCCAATTTGTCATTTATAGAGTATTTTTAGGTCATTTTTCTTCTTTCGTCCTTTTGTATTTGTTGATATTTTTTGCTACACATTTTTCAAAATGGAGCAGGTGGTTCTTGAATTTTACACAGATTTAAAAATCTTTAACCTTTTTTATGATTTTTTTAGCGCAAAAAGTTGCAAGTTCTGCTCAGATGTTACAAAATTGGCTAAAAAATTGACGTTCATAAAAATCCCTCTAGGTGGGACGGGAGCACATTTGGACAAAAATTTTACCTGGATTCAATTAGTTGCTGAAAATATCTGCAAACCTCTAATTCCCCCCACAATGACGAACAAAAAATAAAAAATGCCTGCATGTGAATGCACATAAAACACTTTAAAAGGTGCAAATTGAAAGAAGATGAAAAATAGGGCAAAAATACCAAAAATGTGGACCCAGCTAAAACGTAAATGTACCGTAATTAATGAATTGCACACTTACTATTTTATTATTTGTAGATTTCTATCATCTATTTTTTATTCCATAAACCCATTTGATCAGATTTATTAAAACTGGTACAAGGCAAAGTGGAGTCGCAACCAAAAAGATGATATTTTTCATTTTCCAAAGGTGGATTATGGTTCCTATAGACAAACGCTCCACTTTCTTCTTAAAGCAGGACCAATAAATCTTCCCCTTGACTATGGTAGAAGTGTAATTAAATGCTGGATCTTCTTTCTTGTGTATTTCTTGTACAACTTAACAGATTCCAGGCGACGATCCATCAGCTTATTTGTTTTTAGTATTCCAAGGTTATTAGCCGGCTGGAATTTTAAAAGAAAAAGTTTGTCAATCACCCCCTCACCGCTCCGTGACAATGATTCATCTTTCATTCATAGGACATAACCTTGAAACAATGATATTTCCAGAGTAATATATTTCTCCACGGGTTGTAAGCCACCAAGTCAAGGAAATCACTGACTTTTATAAAAGTGCCAGACACAGACCGCTGCAGAAAATTCTAAATATTACCTGTTCCTGTAGGTGATCGGATGAAATCTCCGACACTGTTAGTCACTGACTGGAAATGGTGTCATATTTAACATTTTATATGAAAGGAGTAATTATATAGCAGGTGGGGACCAATAATTATTATCAGACTTATTATCAGATGTACTGCTTAACAACATCTGTACTGTAGAGGGCATCATTAGAGTAGTTATATTCTTGTATATAGGTGCAGTATTATAGTAGTTATATTCTTGTGCATAGGGGGCAGTATTATAGTAGTTATATTCTTGTACATAGGAGGCAGTATTATAGTAGTTATATTCTTGTACATAGGAGCAGTATTATAGTAGTTATATTCTTGTATATAGGGAGCAGTATTATAGTAGTTATATTCTTGTATATAGGGAGCAGTATTATAGTAGTTATATTCTTGTACATATAGGCAGTATTATAGTAGTTATATTCTTGTACATATAGGCAGTATTATAGTAGATATATTCTTGTATATAGGAGCAGTATTCTAGTAGTTATATTCTTGTATATAGGAGCAGTATAATAGTAGTTATATTCTTGTACATAGGAGCAGTATTATAGTAGTTATATTCTTGTACATAGGAGCAGTATTATAGTAGTTATATTCTTGTACATAGGAGCAGTATTATAGTAGTTATAGTCTTGTACATAGGAGCAGTATTATAGTAGTTATATTCTTGTATATAGGAGCAGTATAATAGTAGTTATATTCTTGCATATAGGAGCAGTATTATAGTAGTTATATTCTTGTACATAGGGGCAGTATTATAGTAGTTCTATTCTTGTACATAGGAGCAGTATTATAGTAGTTATATTCTTGTACATATAGGCAGTATTATAGTAGATATATTCTTGTATATAGGAGCAGTATTATAGTAGTTATATTCTTGTACATAGGAGCAGTATTATAGTAGTTATATTCTTGTACATAGGAGCAGTATTATAGTAGTTATATTCTTGTACATAGGAGCAGTATTATAGTAGTTATATTCTTGTATATAGGAGCAGTATTATAGTAGTTATATTCTTGTACATAGGAGCAGTATTATAGTAGTTATATTCTTGTACATAGGAGCAGTATTATAGTAGTTATATTCTTGTACATATAAGCAGTATTATAGTAGATATATTCTTGTATATAGGAGCAGTATTATAGTAGTTATATTCTTGTACATAGGAGCAGTATTATAGTAGTTATATTCTTGTACATAGGGGGCAGTATTATAGTTGTTATATTCTTGTACATAGGAACAGTATTATAGTAGTTATATTCTTGTATATAGGGGCAGTATTATAGTACTCACCATCCATGCCAAAGACAGAAAACCAAAAGCACTTACAGGACGCAGTCAGAGCCCAATTGTAGAGCAAGCCCAGCTGCTGGCTGATGAGTCGCCTCTACCAGCAAAATGTGGGAGGCAACCTGCCATGCATACACTAGGCCATGCATAGAGCACCATTCACACTGATACATATGATGCAGAGTGTCTGAAAGCTACCCAACCGCTCCGCTGCCTGAGCATTGGGCCGCACAGTACGATGCTTCTGCACCACTGGATGAACGGCGCCCCTATGGGCCCACCTGCGCCCTGGATGGATAAAAAAGTGCAAAAGTTTTTTATATGATAAATAAAAAACCTTTATAGATGGGATTTTGGTTTCATGTGTTGGCCCAAGACATTTAAGCTGATGACCCACGATCAAGGGATCCCATGCTCACCAGTCCTAACAAAATTGTACAAAAACTACTAGAAAAAAAGCAGCATCAGAAAAAACTCACCATCCATGCAAAGACAGAAAACCAAAAGCACTTACAGGACGCAGTCAGAGCCCAATTGTAGAGCAAGCCCAGTGCTGGCTGTTGAGTCGCCTCTACCAGCAAAATGTGGGAGGCAACCTGCCATGCATACACTAGGCCTGCATAGAGCACCATTCACACTGATACATATGATGCAGAGTGTCTGAAAGCTACCCAAACCGCTCCGCTGCCTGAGCATTGGGCCGCACAGTACGATGCTTCTGCACCACTGGGATGAACGGCGCCCCTATGGGCCCACCTGCGCCCTGGATGGATAAAAAAGTGCAAAAGTTTTTTATATGATAAATAAAAAACCTTTATAGATGGATTTTGGTTCATGTGTTGGCCAAGACATTTAAGCTGATGACCCACGATCAAGGGATCCCATGCTCACCAGTCCTAACAAAATTGTACAAAAACTACTAGAAAAAAAGCAGCATCAGAAAAACCTCACCATCCATGCCAAAGACAGAAAACCAAAAGCACTTACAGGACGCAGTCAGAGCCCAATTGTAGAGCAAGCCAGCTGCGGCTGATGAGTCGCCTCTACCAGCAAATGTGGGAGGCAACTGCCATGCATACACTAGGCCTGCATAGAGCACCATTCACACTGATACATATGATGCAGAGTGTCTGAAGCTACCCAACCGCTCCGCTGCCATGAGCATTGGGCCGCACAGTACGATGCTTCTGCACCACTGGATGAACGGCGCCCCTATGGGCCCACCTGCGCCCTGGATGGATTAAAAAGTGCAAAAGTTTTTTATATGATAAATAAAAAACCTTTATAGATGGGATTTTGGTTCATGTGTTGGCCCAAGACATTTAAGCTGATGACCCACGATCAAGGGATCCCATGCTCACCAGTCCTAACAAAATTGTACAAAAACTACTAGAAAAAAAGCAGCATCAGAAAAACTCACCATCCATGCCAAAGACAGAAAACCAAAAGCACTTACAGGACGCAGTCAGAGCCCAATTGTAGAGCAAGCCAGCTGCTGGCTGATGAGTCGCTCTACCAGCAAAATGTGGGAGGCAACCTGCCATGCATACACTAGGCCTGCATAGAGCACCATTCACACTGATACATATGATGCAGAGTGTCTGAAAGCTACCCAACCGCTCCGCTGCCTGAGCATTGGGCCGCACAGTACGATGCTTCTGCACACTGGATGAACGGCGCCCCTATGGGCCCACCTGCGCCCTGGATGGATAAAAAAGTGCAAAAGTTTTTTATATGATAAATAAAAAACTTTATGGATGGGATTTTGGTTCATGTGTTGGCCCAAGACATTTAAGCTGATGACCCACGATCAAGGGATCCCATGCTCACCAGTCCTAACAAAATTGTACAAAACTACTAGAAAAAAAGCAGCATCAGAAAAACTCACCATCCATGCCAAAGACAGAAAACCAAAAGCACTTACAGGACGCAGTCAGAGCCCAATTGTAGAGCAAGCCCAGCTGCTGGCTGATGAGTCGCCTCTACCAGCAAAATGTGGGAGGCAACCTGCCATGCATACAACTAGGCCTGCATAGAGCACCATTCACACTGATACATATGATGCAGAGTGTCTGAAGCTACCCAACCGCTCCGCTGCCTGAGCATTGGGCCGCACAGTACGATGCTTCTGCACCACTGGATGAACGGCGCCCCTATGGGCCCACCTGCGCCTGGATGGATAAAAAAGTGCAAAAGTTTTTTATATGATAAATAAAAAACCTTTATAGATGGGATTTTGGTTCATGTGTTGGCCCAAGACATTTAAGCTGATGACCCACGATCAAGGGATCCCATGCTCACCAGTCTAACAAAATTGTACAAAAACTACTAGAAAAAAAGCAGCATCAGAAAAACTCACCATCCATGCCAAAGACAGAAAACCAAAAGCAACACATGAACCAAAATCCCATCTATAAAGGTTTTTTATTTATCATATAAAAACTTTTGCACTTTTTTATCCATCCAGGGCGCAGGTGGGCCCATAGGGGCGCCGTTCATCCAGTGGTGCAGAAGCATCGTACTGTGCGGCCAATGCTCAGGCAGCGGAGCGGTTGGGTAGCTTTCAGACACTCTGCATCATATGTATCAGTGTGAATGGTGCTCTATGCAGGCCTAGTGTATGCATGGCAGGTTGCCTCCCACATTTTGCTGGTAGAGGCGACTCATCAGCAGCAGCTGGGCTTGCTCTACAATTGGGCTCTGACTGCGTCCTGTAAGTGCTTTTGGTTTTCTGTCTTTGGCATGGATGGTGAGTTTTTCTGATGCTGCTTTTTTTCTAGTAGTTTTTGTTACAATTTTGTTAGGACTGGTGAGCATGGGATCCCTTGATCGTGGGTCATCAGCTTAAATGTCTTGGGCCAACACATGAACCAAAAATCCCATCTATAAAGGTTTTTTATTTATCATATAAAAAACTTTTGCACTTTTTTATCCATCCAGGGCGCAGGTGGGCCCATAGGGGCGCCGTTCATCCAGTGGTGCAGAAAGCATCGTACTGTGCGGCCCAATGCTCAGGCAGCGGAGCGGTTGGGTAGCTTTCAGACACTCTGCATCATATGTATCAGTGTGAATGGTGCTCTATGCAGGCCTAGTGTATGCATGGCAGGTTGCTCCCACATTTTGCTGGTAGAGGCGACTCATCAGCCAGCAGCTGGGCTTGCTCTACAATTGGGCTCTGATGCGTCCTGTAAGTGCTTTTGGTTTTCTGTCTTTGGCATGGATGGTGAGTTTTTCTGATGCTGCTTTTTTTCTAGTAGTTTTTGTACAATTTTGTTAGGACTGGTGAGCATGGGATCCCTTGATCGTGGGTCATCAGCTTAAATGTCTTGGGCCAACACATGAACCAAAATCCCATCTATAAAGGTTTTTTATTTATCATATAAAAAACTTTTGCACTTTTTTATCATCCAGGGCGCAGGTGGGCCATAGGGGCGCCGTTCATCCAGTGGTGCAGAAGCATCGTACTGTGCGGCCAATGCTCAGGCAGCGGAGCGGTTTGGGTAGCTTTCAGACACTCTGCATCATATGTATCAGTGTGAATGGTGCTCTATGCAGGCCTAGTGTATGCATGGCAGGTTGCCTCCCACATTTTGCTGGTAGAGGCGACTCATCAGCCAGCAGCTGGGCTTGCTCTTACAATTGGGCTCTGACTGCGTCCTGTAAGTGCTTTTGGTTTTCTGTCTTGGCATGGATGGTGAGTTTTTCTGATGCTGCTTTTTTTCTAGTAGTTTTTGTGCAGTATTATAGTAGTTATATTCTTATATATAAGAGCAGTATTATAGTAGTTATATTCTTGTACATAGGAGCAGTATTATAGTAGTTATATTCTTGTATATAGGGAGCAGTATTATAGTAGTTATATTCTTGTATATAGGAGCAGTATTATAGTAGTTATATTCTTGTATATAGGGGCAGTATTATAGTAGTTATATTCTTGTATATAGGTGCAGTATTATAGTAGTTATATTCTTGTACATAGTAGCAGAATTATAGTAGTTATATTTCTTGTACATAGGAGCAGTATTATAGTAGTTATATTCTTGTACATAGGAGCAGTATTATAGTAGTTATATTCTTGTACATAGGGGCAGTATTATAGTAGTTATATTCTTGTACATAGGAGCAGTATTATAGTAGTTATATTCTTGTACATAGGAGCAGTATTATAGTAGTTATATTCTTGTACATAGGAGGCAGTATTATAGTAGTTATATTCTTGTACATAGAGGCAGTATTATAGTAGTTATATTCTTGTACATAGGAGCAGTATTATAGTAGTTATATTCTTGTACATAGGAGCAGTATTATAGTAGTTATATTCTTGTACATAGGGGCAGTATTATAGTAGTTATATTCTTGTACATAGGAGCAGTATTATAGTAGTTATATTCTTGTACATAGGAGCAGTATTATAGTAGTTATATTCTTGTACATAGGAGGCAGTATTATAGTAGTTATATTCTTGTACATAGAGGCAGTATTATAGTAGTTATATTCTTGTACATAGGAGCAGTATTATAGTAGTTATATTCTTGTACATAGGGGCAGTATTATAGTAGTTATATTCTTGTACATAGGAGCAGTATTATAGTAGTTATATTCTTGTACATAAGGGGCAGTATTATAGTAGTTATATTCTTGTACGTAGGAGGTATTATTATAGTGGATATTCTTCGGTACAAGGAGCAATATTATAGTAGTTATATTCTTGTACAATAGGGGGCAGTAATGTAGTAGTTAAATTCTTGTACATAGGGAGCAGTATCATACTAGTTATCCTCTTATTTATAGGATCAGTATTATAGTAGTTATATACAGTACTTGTGCATAAGAGGTTGTATTATATCAGTTATATTCTTGTACATAAGGACATTATTATATTAGGTATATTCTTGTACATGGGGGCAGTATTATATTATTCATAAACATCTCAGAACTGCTCCCATGGTGCCGGAAGGATAAATGCAGATAAAGACAGACCAGATCCGACACGTGCACCAAATGCTACAGATACAAATAAAAAACTGAAAAGTGGGGCGTGCAATATTATTCGGCCCCTTTACTTTCAGTGCAGCAAACTCACTCCAGAAGTTCAGTGAGGATCTCTGCATGATCCAATGTTGTCCTAAATGACTGATAATAGAATCCACCTGTGTGTAATCAAGTCTCCGTATAAATGCACCTGCTCTGTGATAGTCTCAGGGCTCTGTTTCAAGTGCAGAGAGCATCATGAAGACCAAGAAACACACCAGGCAGGTCCGAGATACTGTTGTGGTGAAGTTTAAAGCCGGATTTGGATACTAAGAGATTTCCCAAGTTTTAAACATCTCAAGGAGCACTGTGCAAGCGATCATATTGAAATGGAAGAAGTATCAGACCACTACAAATCTACCAAGACCTGGCCGTCCCTCTAAACTTTCATCTCGAACAAGGAGAAGACTGATCAGAGATGCAGCCAAAAGGCCCATGATCACTCTGGAAGAACTGCAGAGATCTACAGCTGAGGTGGGAGAGTCTGTCCATAGGACAACAATCAGTCGTACACTGCACAAATCTGGCCTTTATGGAAGAGGGGCAAGAAGAAAGCCATTTCTCAAAGATATCCATGAAAAGTCTTGTTTGAAGTTTGCCACAATCCACCTGGGAGACATCAAACATGTGGAATAAGGGGCTCTGGTCAGATGAAACTAAATTCTAGCTTTTTGGCCACAATGCAAAACGATATGTTTGGCGTAAAAGTAACACAGCTCATCACCCTCCAAACACCATCCCCACTGTCACACATGGTGGTGGCAACATCATGGTTTGGGCCTGCTTTCTATAGAAGGGACAGGGAAGATGGTTAAAATTGATGATAAGATGGACAGAGCCAAATACAGGACCATTCTGGAAGAAAACCTGTTGGAGTCTGCAAAAGACCTGAGACTGAAATGGAGATGTATCTTCCAACAAGACAATGATCCTAAACATAAAGCAAAATCTACAATGGAATTGTTGAAAAATAAACGTATCCGGGTGTTAGAATGGCCAAGTCACAGTCCAGACCTGAATCCAATGGAGAATCTGTGGAAAGAGCTGAAAACTGCTGTTCACAAACGCTCTCCATCCAACCTCACTGAGCTCCAGCTGTTCTGCAAGGAAAAATGGGCAAGAATTTCAGTCTCTCGATGTGCAAAACTGATAGAGACATACCCCAAGAGACTGCAGCTGTAATCGCAGCAAAAGGTGACGCTACAAAGTATTAACTCAAGGGGGTGAATAATATTGCACGCCCCACTTTTCAGTTTTTTATTTGTTAATAAAAGGTTAAAATATCCAATAAATTTCGTTCCACTTCACGTTTGTGTCCCACTTGTTGTTGATTCTTCACAAAAAATTAGAATTTATATCTTTATGTTTGAAGCCTGAAATGTGGCAAAAGGTTGAAAAGTTCAAGGGGACCGAATACTTTCACAAGGCACTGTATATACCATATATATTTCATTATCTTTATATCACTTTTTTTTCAGATTTCCTTGATTCGTGTCAATCTTCTCAGAGCTATAGCCTCACCAGTCAGTAATCCCTTAAATAACTGCGTTTTTGGATATAGTCTGTAATCTAAAAAATGTTTCCCTTACTCAAGTGGATTTGATACATTTAATTAAGTCCCGGCTGATATTCCTTGGAAAGTGAAATTAAAACTTTGGCCAAAACATGTTTCCTCATATTGGTAGTGACAACCTCTTGGCCTTCTTACTCGGCATTGGCTAAAACATGCAGCAAGCTCAGCAGTTTGATAGCAAACCATTATTTGCAGCTCAACCAAGGTCATGTCTATGCATAATGTTGTGTTTCAAAGGCATTGTTTTGTGCTCACTGCGATGACATGCCAAGAATACTACCACCCGGTATCATTGTGCTCTATGAATTCTAATATTCAGATTCTCATTTCAAAGTTCATATGACATTTTTAAAAGCGTTCTATTGATTGTGGTACTTTCCGTTAATATGGTCTTTAGATCATCAAATCTAAAATCTCAGAGTACAAATACCATTATCGAAGGAGCACTTTCTCATGGGCCATGTTGACCTGCAAAGGGTGGGGATAAGGAAGAGCGTGACGTACTTTGAGTCTTAAATGGAGTTCTCCACATTGACATTATTTAAGGGAATGAGTCCGCTGGTTTTTGCTACCTCATCTGACAGCAAGATAATGTTGGCAAAGAGACTCTGAATCCAACAATGTATCACATAGATTGCTGGCTGAAGCCATTCTGACCCAATTCAAGAATTTAGTTATAGGAACACAGCAGAGCTGGGAAAGCTGCCCCTTCTACACCAGGCTCTGTATAGAGATTGTGTATTGACAGTGAAGTGTCAACAACAGCAGGGGGCGTGTCCGACTGCCATGACAAAATAGTCCTGTAATGGTAATCAAAGGGTGATAAACCCTTTAGCTTAAGTAAACAGAATAGCACACACTGATAATAGAAGCACAGTGGCTTTTTTGTTTTTTAACCCTTGCAGCATGCAGTCCTCAGCTTACATAACTTGACCTGTCAGCAGATTTTTGTTAAGACAAGTTTCTAACTGGTCAAAAGTTTAATTTAAAACTATAGGCAAACCATTATAGGTAGATATGTTATTATTTATTATCTTAATTATTTGACATAAATGGTTTGTTTGTATTCTGTAACTATGGACACAAAGATCTGCACAGAAGCTTTAAACCCAAAACTTTAGAAAATTTTCATTAAGACTTTTTGCAAACTGCACATTTTTTTTTGTTTTGTTACCTGCACTGGTAAATTAGTAAAAAGGTTGCAAAAGTATACATATCCTTAAAGGGAACTAACCAGCAGGATGAGGGCTATAAAGTGAAGCCAGTGCCTTTGAGGCACTGGGATGCTGAATGCAATGTACCTTTACTTCAATGATTACATGTATGATTGCTGAGAAAACTGTTATCAAACACTGAGAAAACAGTGCAGCACAGTGTCATTATATGGGGATAGGTTCCTTTTATTATTCCCCTATTTGCTCTAAGCCAAACCCTCCCCCATCCCTCTCTCCCCTCCCCTCTCACTCCCTCCCTGTAACTATATAGAGTAGCAGGCACATTACATCTGATGTTGTGCATGGAGATAGCACAATATCAGGCTCCTATGTGCCCCAGATCATCACTCCCTCCTGTATCTCCAGCTTCTAGTTCTCGCTGAATCTTCTCTGGCTGTCTGATCACAGGGTCACAGTGCAGGAGAATGCCCTTCCCCCTCTAGTCTCTGTGCGTCTCATAGACAGAAGAAGCATTGAGAACTAGAAGCCAGAGACACAGGAGGGAGTGATGATCTGGGGCACATAGATTGCACAATGTCAGGCTCCTATCTCCATGCACAATGTCAGACATAATGTGCCTGGGTATATAGTGACATGGAAGGAGTGAGAGGGGAGGAAGGAGGGTTTGTCTTAGAGTAAACAGGGGAAAAATACAAAGAAATCCAGCCCCTCTTATGCTAATGTGCTGCACATGTTTACCAATGTTTGATAATACTAATCTCTGCAATCATACTTGTAATCATTGCAGTAAAGTTATGATTGCTCTCAGTATCCCAGAACCTGTAAGGCACCAGCTTTACTTTATAGCCCTAAAACCTGCTGGTTGGTTCCCTTTAAAGTGGGGCGACTTAAGTCCAGAATTGGTGCAGCAGCAAATTTTCTTATTTACTTTAGGAAATATTATTATACAGATGATACACAATTCTTAACAAATAGATTAACTTTTCTTCTATTCTGCCTAAGCACTTTTAAGACAAAGTACCGCAAGTAGAAAACAAAGCTCCTTATTCCTCTCAAAAATGATTTATTTATGAAATTGAATAAGTTATAAGTTGTGTACGAGAGATAGAAAGGATAGAAATGCTCCGGCTAAAGGTGACGGACGCGCCATATATCATAGTTATGGCAAACTGCCTCTCCACCATCTATGGGGAGCATAGATAATTTACAAGGAAAAAATAAAGGAGTCAAAGGCCGCAGAAATCCCAGGATATCACATCCACGGTAACGCTCCAGGTAAAAGAAGAGTTTGAATAGACAAAAGAGAAGATAATCCTGTAATGTAAATAGACCCACAAAAACACCAATAATAATGACACATGTTCAATATTAGATGTCCCGAAAAAAACAGTCTAGGGAGCCACACACCGGAGGATAGGTATTGGTGGTGCAGAGGTTGCATTCACATATGGACACATGTTTAAGGAGGTTCAAAGGACTACCCTGGTGCATTAGGAGGCACTCGTACTACAAATGTCACATGTTAAATGGGAGACACAGGCCCAGGAGCAGGTATATACAGATCTATCACTGTTATACCTAACTGGACATGAGACAACATGTCCCCTCTTGACCCCCCGCATTGGCCAATGAAACAATCGTGATCGCAGGGGTCGTAACCAGGCCGGGGGTACAAGGTCCCGCGGACAACAGCTCCTGCTTCAGCTGGATGTGCATCAGAGGATGCATATCCAGATGAAATGGATAGTGGCATAGAGATTCATTGGGTCCCAGTTGACGTCAGAGGTGCCACAACTGTGATAGTGATGTCATGCGGCTTGGCGCACACTCCGATGTCAACTGCCGTCCCCTGCACACTGGTTGCAGACAACACTGGATGATGTGGGAGCTGGGGAAAGATGAGAAGAATGTTTTTGTTTTAACTATGCGTTAGAGTCAGAACGGGAACGCATATACTAGGATTTGTATGCAATGTATACCAGGTTGAGGACCATATATTAAAGGAGAAGAACCATGTATACCAAAATGATGCCTATATATATACCATGTATACCAAGATGAGGACATATACACCAGGATAGGAGGCCATATATAGTAGGATCGGGGGCCATATATACCAGGATGGGGACATATATATCAGGATGGGGGGCATTAATACATGGGGAGGGGGGCAATTTATAAAACATTACAGGATTTAGAATGCTACAAGGTACAGTTGACCAATATGTGGGATGGCAGGTCTAAATTGTGCACCTGGGTCCTTTGGACTCTAGTTATGACACTGGACAGCAGCTATCTTCTTCTCTAAGGCTACTTTCACATTTGCATTTTTGTCAAATCAGGTTTTTCACTGAAAACGAGATTTTTTTCTGCTTCAAGTTTTTTTTTAAATGTTGGTGGAAGCAGTATAAGGCAAGAAATCAATGTACGGTATATACTTGCCAATTTTGTAAAAATGTTTTGTGGCAATTGGAGGATTTTATGTGTACAAATACATCCGATTGAAAATAGGTCAGATCCCATCATACCCCTAGATGCACGCTCCCCAGCTCATCCATGTACAGCTTACTCATCCCTGCATGATTCTCCCTGCTCACTCCCTAGAGAGCACATGCGCCCTTACACGTCTGAAATCTTTGGACACTTAGGTATACAAATATGAAGGCCGCATGATACATCACACCATCCCATCACAAGCTTACAGTAATTACAAAATTACGTTGGAGGGGAACTTGGTGGGAGCTAATAAAGTGGAGAACAAGGTGTCTGTCTATTTTGTATGCAATAAAGGATTTATCTCGGTCTTGCTTCTTTTTTTCTCTTTACTGAAAACATTGCTAATAGCCAGCTTGCGTACTGATGGCTGACATTAGCAATAGTATTTGATGTCAGCTGCCAAAAAAAAGCTGACATCAATCCCTTTATTACCAGTTTGTCATCGCTATACGGCATCGCTACACTCCAGTTTTGGTGTCTCTCATGGAGGTGCCAATTCTGGGGTAGCAGGATGCTGGGGCCGAACTGCGCTGAGAATTCCAGCCATGAGCTGCCTGGGATACCTTGGCTGGCAATAGAAAACACAGCGAAGCCCACCTCATTTTTTTTAAATTATTTACTTCAATAAGTAAAAAAAAATATTTCTTCCCTGTATTTTTCATTGCCAGTGAAGGTAACATCAGGCAGCGGGGGTTGCCAGCCAGTAGCTGCTTGGTTTACCTGGCTGGCAATACAAAGTACTGTGATACCTTACACATTTTTTACAAGGAATTTAAAAGCGTTATTAAAAAAACAAACAAACAAACAGGTTTTTAAGTAAAAATACATTTAATTACATACATTAGGAGAGAACATGGGGGGAAAGAGAGACAGCGCCTCCCCCCAATTGTCATGTCACCACCTTCCTGATGCCCACATCTAGTGATTTGTTAAAGTACCCAATAACACTATTATTTCTATTGTTATTACAGTTACTACTCATGTTACTCATATTATAAGGGCCATGTCACACCTGGCGACATCGGCCTAATGTAAATAGGCGAGGGCGATGCATTTGAGCGGTCGCCTGCTTTTACAGGCGGCCACTCTGGGGCGATGTGCACACATCGCCCCATGTAAACGGCCGACAGCGATCTGACAGGCGACGGGAGCCAAAGGCTCCCGTGTTACTGCATCGCCGCTGGGGTCTTTAGACACCCCAGCGGCGATGCCGCCTGTCAGATCGCCGGTGCATCGCTGGAGGTGTTGCCCCATGTAAACAGGGGACGGCGACGCTGGCGGGGCTCCAAAAACGTGCGCGCTCCCGCCCGTCGCTGCCGACATCGGCGACATCACCTGGTGTGACGTGCCCCTAAGTGTACTTTTACTATTTTTATTATTATTTAATTTTTTGGTGATTTTTTAAAATTTTTGTTTTTACTACAACTTTTAATATTTTCTGATTGCTTGAAATTCCCTGCAACTCAATTGCTGATATTTTAATGAATCTTTTGCTGTTTTTCCATTTGTTTCTTTTCGCTGCGCTCATCCTGTTATGGAAATATATTTTATGTTTCTCTATGAGGACACATCCTCTGTGAATTTGCCCGGGGTCCAGCTCCATGCTAAGCTTGTTTTATTGGTTCACAATATGGTTAGAATTGCCGGTGAATGATGAGTTCTGGACGTCTTTATAAAACACGGCCGCAGGAATGGTCCCCGTCTGCTTTGATAGAATAGCAGTATTAACTCCGGGGTTAACTCCTTGCTCCCACATGGGCCCAGGACACTGGATGGAGTTTGCTGTGGGGCAATATTTGATTGCAAGTTGTTTGTATAGTTCATCATGGGTTATATTGTCCCAACTGCATGAATTGATTTTTATCCTGGCAGTTCTATAGGAAAGTAAATTATTACAACTTGGCGGATTATGGTGATTACTTCTGAGCTGGCCACTGTCCCTAGGGAGCAGAAAGACATTGCAGGGTACGAGCGAGGCCTTATTTCTCAAATAATATACTGATTGCATTGACTCTTTATAGGCCAAGACAAGTAAATGTGCTGGAAATTATTTCATGGTGTTTGCAGCAGATTTTATCTGGTTTTTTTTCTAGTGTTGTTCAAAAGCAAATTTAAAACAAAGAAAAAAATGAATTATTTCATAACTATATGATTTGATACCTCCATACTCTTGAACCTCATATTGTAGATACTAGATGGCCATTCAACATGGGAGGTTTTGCTTACCAGAAGTCCATATCTACTTGCATAATTGCATTACAGATCGAAAGTGTCCAACTGTCCCCTTTATTCGCCACCTGATTGGTCCACTTGAAAGAGGAAAAAAAAAACAAAGGGGTCACCATATTGGGACACCCAAGTGATGTGCCAATATATTGGCTGCATGTTGCTGCTGCTATCCTCCAGGTCCAGGTCCTCCTTTGCTGCCTCTGTCACTGCTCCCTCTTCCTTTGTTGCCTCCACCACCCTTCCTGCCACACCTGCACCATCTGGGTGCCCTGTACATGAGGTGGTAGACAAGAGGTGAAGGATCGGTGAAGATGTGATCAGTACAGGAAGGAGAGGAGCTTAGCAGTGATTGGATTACTCACCTGTGGAGATTGTCATGTAACATAAAGGGGCGGAGCTTAGAGACAGCACAGGGGGAGAGAGCACAGGGGGCAGAGACAGGACACAGGAGAGCAGAGACAGTGCACAGGGGGCAGCGACAGCACACATGGAGGGAGAGAGAGCACATAAGGAGGTAGAGACAGCACACAGGGGCAGAGACAGCACACGGAGAGAAAGAGCGCATGAGAGGGTAGAGACAGTGCACAGGGGGAAGAGAGCACACAGGGGGGAAGAGGCAGTGCAAATGGGGTAACACTGCACAAGGGGAGAGTGCAAAGGGGGCAGAGAGCGTACAGGGGGAAAAGAGTGCACAGGGAGAGTGAGAGCACATAAGTGGCAGAGAGAGCACACAGGGGGAAGAGATAACGCATGGGGCAGAGAGCATGCACAGGTGGAAGAGAGCGCACGGGAGGAAGAAAGCGGACAGGGGAGGAGAGCTCATGGAGAAAGAGTGCACAGGGGAAGACAGTTCAAAGGAGAGAGCACACTAGGGGAGAAGACAGGAGAGACCCAACACATGGGGAGAGCAGACAGAAGGGCAAGACAGCTCAAAGCAAATAGCACAGAGGGGAGAGGACAGCACATGGGATAGAGAGAAACTGCATACAGGGGGAGAGAGATTTCACTGCCCTTTTGATGCGATAGCATTGAACCCACATCTAGTACCCTATAAGAGAACAAAAGAGTTTGCCTTCGTGTCTACATAAAAGTGCTAGCCCCAGTGCTACTGTTAGAATACCAAGATCACAGTGCTTAAAAGTGAGCCAGCCATTGCGCTACCATAAAAGTGCTAGTGTATCTATAACTGTTTCAAAGACAGTTCCAGTGCCATCATGAAAGTTCTTGTCCAAGTACCTTTATAAGAGTGCCAAGGAACGTGCCCTTTTACCTGGACCAGCACAGTGCCACTGTAAGAAGGTGGTCCAGCTTTCATGTTTCTGCTAAAGACATAGATTGCATTATTGTATTGTAGTATTGTGATGTACCCGTTATGTGACTTGCAGTGCTACTGCTGTCCACAAGAGGTCAGTGTTTTCCTTTTCGTATGTTGTAATTCCTCTGGGTGCTGTAGGATCCAGTGTTCAGGAAAGAGAGAGTTAATACAGAGTGAGGCAGGAGAGGAGTGTTAGGGAGGGTGAAGTAGATCCTGGTTTCTTGGGGAGAGTTGTAAGAACACATGAGAAGTAAAGACAAGTCCTGGTGTGCTAGTGTGGTGTATACCTGGGAGTACAAAAACAGCAAGAAGCACTAAAGGAACCCTTGGACAACCGTAAATCGTTCCGCCAGCAAGTTGGAGGGGACCTGTAAGGATGAAACTTAGGGTACCATCACACTTGCCGACGCTCCAGCGATCCCAAGAACAATACGACCTGGTAGGGATTGCTGGTGCATCGCTATGTGGTTGCTGGTGAGATGTCAAACAGTCAGATCTTACCAGTGACTCAGCAGTGATACGGTAGTTGTTGGGAACCTGTCACTCTCTGGTGTAGTGTTCAGATCGTTGGTCGCTGTCCTTGTCAAACACAGTGATGCATGCTGCCCAGCGGGAGCGCGATGACCAACAAATGGTCCAGAATGTTTTGTCACGATCAGCGATCTCACAGCAGGGGTCCGGTCGCTGCTACGTGTCAAACGTAGCGAGATTGCTGCTGAGGTTGTTGTTGCGTCACAAAACTTGTGACTCAGCAGTGATCTCGCTAGCAATCTCGCTTAGTGTGATGGGGGCTTTAGAATGTAGTGAGTCGAGTGTTGGCCAGTAGTGAGGGACCTGATGAAGTAAGCGTGCTGCCCAGCTATGAACAAAGGAAGATAAAAGCAGCTCTAAGAGTGGCCCCCGTAAGGAATCAGTGACTGTGGTTGGACTTCAGGGGACTCAGCAAAACATGTTGACCCGTGGGGCCCTGTGCCGAAGAGAAGGAGGTCTAACTAACTTTTCCTGCTAGTAGCCTGTTCATACATTTTGTGCTATCGATAGTAACCGCAACGACTATGCCTCTGTGTGATACAGAAGAAACATTGAAGTGTGCTGCCTGCTTTATTATGTACTTAGAATAGTGGCAAGTAAATAGTGCCTCGTTTTTATGACTGTGTCTGTTGTCTCTTTACGGAAGTCTCATGGACCTGATGAGGAGGGCAATGGACCCAGCCTGTAGGTACTCCAAGTAACACCACCAGCACACACAGAACTCTCAATTTACTGAAGCTTGCCGGAGCGCAGAAATTAAATTATGTGGGATCAGAGAGTACTGTCTCGTTGTCACTCCTGGTAAATAATGTAGCAGCAGACAGCGCTGTCTCCTTGTCCCTCTTGGTAAATTATG
Source organism: Allobates femoralis (assembly GCA_033576535.1). Taxonomy (NCBI): domain Eukaryota; kingdom Metazoa; phylum Chordata; class Amphibia; order Anura; family Aromobatidae; genus Allobates; species Allobates femoralis. The sequence goes on along the minus strand of JARQOC010000009.1, from coordinate 158,846,077 downwards.
TGGGATCAGATAGTACTGTCTCCTTGTCTCTTGTGGTAACTTATGTGGGATCAGATAGTACTGTCTCCTTGTCTCTCATGGTAAATTATGTGGGATCAGATAGTACTGTCGCCTTGTCTCGCATGGTAAATTATGGGGATCAGATAGTACTGTTTCCTTTTCTCTCATGGTACATTATGTGGGATCAGATAGTACTGTTTCCTTTTCTCTCTTGGTAAATTATGTGGGATCAGATAGTACTTTCTCCTTGTCTCTCTTGGTGAAATATGTGAGGTCAGATTTGTTCTGTCTCTAATGCTAAATAATGTAGGCTCAGATAGTACTGTCTCCTTGTCTTTCACTTTACATGCTACAGGAACATATATTACTGAGTCTATTGTGTTTTCTGGGAATGGATATATATGAAGGATAACTTTCCCAGTTATTCTGCTTTCACATTGTGATTTTTTTCCTGTCTGTGGGGATCCTACTTTTTGCAGGACCCCACGGACAGGAAAGGACTGCATTGGAGATTACCTCCGGATGCCATTTCTGTGTCCGGGTCTTCGATTTTCACGGATGCAGACACAGAAAGCCCGAGCCTGCAAAGGGCAGGCAAGCCAAGCACTTTCACTCCCGCAATGTATATATATATATATATATATTGCGGGAGTGAAGCATGGGTTAAATAAAAAAAATAAAAAGATCCTCACCTCTTCGGCGTGTGTCCCGCATCATCTAGCTCCCGGAGCTTAAGGACCTTGTGGGGCAGGGCTACCCGATCAGCTGATCCGTCACATGGATGCATCAGCTGATCGGGTTGCCACGCAACGCCAGGTCCTTAAGCCCCGGGAGCTAGAAAGCGCGGGACACACGCCGGAGAGGTGAGAATATGTTTTTTTTTATGTTTAACACTTTTACTTAATTTTACTCCCGCAATGTTTGTATATACCTTGCAGAAGTGAAATTAGACGGTAAAGAGCAGTTTTAGTGTACTGAGCATGCTCGTGCTCCATAGGCCCCGATGTTATTTGCAATGGATTGTGTCAAGCAGAAAAAAACATACTAATGAGAAAAAAGAGATATCCGCTGCAACACTGACACTTAATGTGCACATAGATGAGTGCAATGAGCGGCCGAGCTGCACAGCTAATACAGGTATAATGAAAAAATGTATTATAGCAATCACTGCTCTAGAATATAATGTAAATCGGAAGACTTTGCTTCAGCAGTGGCCACTGCGGAGTGCCCGATGACCGACGCCAAGGTGCTTCCGTCTCATCGGGTCCTAACACTATGACTAACAGAGTTGTGCAATGTGAATGGGTTTATATGCCCCTATTTTTAATTGAAACAATAAAAACATGTGTTGGACTCCAACAAGATGGAGACCTTAGTTGGCCCTGGGCGGGGGAAGGGGGAGGGAGAAGGGAGGAGGGAGCTCAGTCAAAAAATATACTTAGGCTGGCTTCACACTGCAGTTTTTTCCCTCATCAGGTTCCATCCAGTTTGGGTGCCAAAACCAGGAGTGTCTCCAAAACCCAGAACAGGTGTCAATCTTTCAATGATAGTTTTTCTCTGCAAGTTCCTCTCCTGGTTCCTGTTCTGGTTTTGGCACACAAACTGGATGGAAACTGATCAGTGAAAAAACTGCAGTGTGAAGCCAGCCTTAAGTTAAAAGTGTGAATGACTGGCATCAACTTCAAAGTGCAGGTGGTCTTGTGAAATTGTCCATCTATACATTATTAAGTATAATGTCTTTCCCATGTCTTGGCTTGTTCAGTTTGCTTTCCTAACCATGTGTGTGACCAAGTTGGTTGGTTTCTACTTGGGCACCCAGGGCACTCACTCTACCAATCCCCCCATTGCTTTGTAACTCCAACAGAATAATGAACTCCTGCCATGCAACTGTGAGAAAGTCTTATGTGTATTCATTATTCACCCGCCTGCTGACCCGACAGTCCTGGTTTATACACTTGACAGCAGTATACATTAAATGGGTCATTGCTCTGCAGCCCGGGCTCTCATGTAAGACCCAGGGGAGCGCAGCAGACGTAGATTTATGGAGATCCATGAATGAACACCGGTGAATTAGTCAATGCACAGGATCCTAAGATTAACTGCCGACTTCTCTAATAGATTCTAGATGGTTCATTATATATTAGAGATTTCGCAGCAAATCTCCAGGCAGAAAATTTGTATTTACCAATCTCTATTGTCTTTGGAAGATTCGGATGAGAAAGTATTTTAGTCCAATGCCTACATAAAGCCAAAGTTATACAATTCTGGAACCAGTCCTACAGAAAACTCATCGAAACCAGTGTCACGAAAGAAGGGTTAGCTAGAAACGTGGACATCTCAAAATGTCCAGAATGCATAATACCAAATATGTCTGACAGTGATATATGGAATCAATATCAGGACCGGACTATCAATATTAGGATTCCAGGAAAGCCGAGTGATGACCTTCCTGGGAGCAGCGTTGGCCCCCGTAACCTATCCGCAAACTATAGGGTGGACGCCTTCTTACAACTTTCTTCTTTGGGAGCTTCCACAATATGGACAAGACCTTTCGTGAGGGCTCAAGGAGGCAACGCAAGGATCACTTACAAACTGTGGAAAAAAATTATGCACTGCCGAGACCCGAAATATTGGGTAAATATTGTCCAATTAGGGTAAAAAATGGGAGTTGGCAATTTGTAATGACCATGTGGAGCCTTGGGTCTATTCAGATATCCATTTTTTCTCATGTTACTGATTTTAATTTTTACCATCATTTTCTTGTATCTACGAAAAAAATAAATTAAAAAGCTTCTCCAACCCATTACAATTTTAGAAATGGGCAAACACTGATGGCATCCGTGTGCTGTCTGTGATCATCACTGACTTGTGTGATCTGTGGCTCAGATCAAAAATGAACATGTCTGACTACAAGAAACATGGCCATGTGAAGATTATAACAGATATGTATTTTCCTACCATAGAACAGTTGCACGGAAAGCTTGATTCTCTGTATCGCGTGGCAGAAACTATAGCCACAGTAGAGAACAAACAAAAAGTGTTCAGTGAGTTGTGGAATCCGTGGATACAATTCAGGGCTACTCACAGGATACATTAATTCATATGGTCCCAGCGGAACTATGAAACAAAATTACCTGATGATTTAGTCCTCAGAGCTCCTTTCCCCCCTCACCTTTCACCCTTTCTTTTTCTCTTCTCTCGCCCCCTCTTTTCTATCTTTTTCTTCTTTTACTTTTTACTCTGATGTTCTTTTATTTTGACTTGTTTGTTACAATAAATTATTATATTGTCAGCTATTAATTAATCTGTTGAATGGACTGCCTAATATTTTCAGATGTCAGCTACAGAGACGTCTTGAAAGAGGCAATGGCAGGACGTTGAATTATTGAAGCTGAACTTACGCAAAGTTATGTCCTGATTAATGTGCTTTGGTATACATGTATTTATTGATTCAAATTTGATTTAATGTTATTCAAATGTTTTGGATTGTATGTTTATCTCATTTTCAATAAAAAGATAATTGAAAGATATGTATTTTAGGCATAAAAAAACACAGAACACATACGTGAATGAGGCCTTGTGGCGTTTCTGTAACACATTAGATTATTGAGAACATTTGCATTCAAATATCAACAACTTTTACAAAATAAATCTTCATTTTTTGGCGCTGTTATTTTAAAGTCCAAACCTTGTGTCTAACAATTATAATTTTTTTTTATTAACAAAGTTCTTAATCTCCTGCATAGATGTAGATTTAAAGTGAACCTGTCACCATTTTTTGTGCCTCTAAAGTATGACCTGGGTGGTCTGGTTCAGCTGGTGTTGCTGGTCTTGGTCCGGCGCCTCCTTTCTTCCTGTGGTCGCTGTCCTCTGCTTCAAATGGGTGACCCATCCTACGTCACCCAAACACAGTCTCCTCTATTGCACTCCTGCTCATGCGCACTTCTCCCTGCCCTGCTGAGGGCTGAGCAAAGTACTGCAGTGCGCAGGTGCTGGGCAAGTTCAAAGAATGCCCGTATAGTACACACATTTACATTCTGTGCCCATTTCCGGTGTCTGCGCACTACAGTACTTTGCTCAGCCCTCAGCAGGGCAGAGAGGAGTGCGAATGCGCAGGAATACAATAGAGGAGATTGTGTGTGGATGTCACCCACATGAAGCAGAGGAGGATGGCGACCATAGCAAGAAAGGATGTGTCGGACCAAGACCAGTGACATTCATTGCACTGTAAACGTGAGATAAATGCGCATAGGGTCTTATCCTTTTTTAAAAGTTATATCGGTGTAAATTAAGAACTGCTCACCTGATTCAGTTGTGTCACCCACAACCAGTATAATCGCCTGTAAGATGGCTTATAAGATGGCTGCTGCAGGGCTGCACCTTCACGATAAACGTGGAAACAGGAATGCTGTAATAGGAACAAATGCCGGAATGCCCGCACTGCCAAACAGGAATCACCAGGAAATGAAGAGTTAACTGGGCAGATTTTTTTCTTTATTTCATCCTACGCGTTTCGGAGCCTCTATCCGAGCTCCTTCCTCAGGCCTGAGGAAGGAGTCACTATAGTATAATGCAGCCTCACAACCCTCCATATAGTATAATGCAGCCTCACAGCCCTCCATATAGTATAATGCTGCATCACAGCCCTCCATATAGTATAATGCAGCATCACAGCCCTTCATATAGTATAATGCAGCCTCACAACCCTCCAGATAATATAATGCAGCATCACAGCCCTTCATATAGTATAACGCAATAATGCAGCCTGATAGCCCTCTATATAGCATACATCCTCCCCACACAGACTCACTGCCCCATGAACAACCTGCCCCACTCACCCAGTCACACTGCCCACTGAACAGCCCTCCCCCACACACACTGTCCACTGTACAGCCCCCCCCACACCCAGTTACACTGCCCCCTGTACAGCCCCCCACATACACACACACACACAGACACACTGCCGTCTGTACAGCCGTCCCTCCACACACAGACACACACTCTCCCTCCCCCTTCCTCTCTCCCTCTCCATAAGCTGTGAGAGGCTGTGAGAGGCTCTTCGGCTCCTGAATGGTGCTCACACTCATCGCTCCCACCTGCAGCTCCGTCCTGACTGTGATGAGGTTACATGACCTCATCACAGTGCAGCACGCAGCGGCTGTGGGAGTTTTAAAGTTACAGTGCCTGCCAGTCCTCCGGCGACTGTGATCAGCTGCCTGGGGACCGGCCGGGCGGACCGCTGCGCAGTGACATGGATGTGCGTCTTCAGGGACGTACATCCATGCATAACAGGGGAAGGGGTGGCAGGGATCGACGGCTTAGGGGTTCTGTAGCTCCGGGCCTGGTCTTGCGACCCTTACGACCGCAGTTGTTACGCCACTGGTGCAGGTGTTGAATATGACCCCTCCTGAGCGCTCCTGTAGGGGTGAAGTCTGGGTGCAGGTGTTGTAGCACCCATGATGTTCATGCAGTTATAGGAGCCAGACACATTTTTGAATGTGCAAACATACCACTTTACTAAAGAGGTTAAATAGGATAAAGTCTGTCTCTTAAAGTGTTGGCCAAAAGTATTGACACCCCTGAGATTCTGTTAGATAATACTCAGTTTCTTCCTGAAAATGATTGCAATCACAAATTCTTTGGTATTATTATCTTCATTTAATTTGTCTTCAATGAAAAAAACACAAAAGAGAATGAAGCAAAAAGCAAAACATTAATCATTTCACACAAAATTCCAAAAATAGGCCAGACAAAAGTATTGGCACCCTCAGCCTAATACTTGGTTGCACAACCTTTAGCCAAAATAACTGCGATCAACCGCTTTCAGTAACCATCAATGAGTTTCTTACAATGCTCTGCTGGAATTTTAGACCATTCTTCTTTGGTAAACTGCTCCAGGTCCCTGATATTTGAAGGGTGCCTTCTCCAAACTGCCATTTTTAGATCTCTCCACGGGTGTTCTATGGGATTCAGGTCTGGACTCATTGCTGGCCACCTTAGAAGTCTCCAGTGCTTTCTCTCAAACCATTTTCTAGTGCTTTTTGAAGTGTGTTTTGGGTCATTGTCCTGCTGGAAGACCCATGACCTCTGAGGGAGACCCAGCTTTCTCACACTGGGCCCTACATTATGCTGCAAAATGTGTTGGTAGTCTTCAGACTCCATAATGCCATGCACACGGTCAAGCAGTCCAGTGCCAGACGCAGCAAAGCAACCCCAAAACATCAGGGAACCTCCGCCATGTTTGACTGTAGGGACCGTGTTCTTTTCTTTGAATGCCTCTTTTTTTCTCCTGTAAACTCTATGTTGCTGCCTTTGCCCAAAACGTTTTAGGCTTTATTGTATAATAAATGTGTAATAAAAAATAAGCTGGACATGCCTGTAGGAATACATTTCTCTGAGCCTGGACACAGCATGGCAGTCCTAACAGTCCTGATATTGAAAGGTCACTTCAAAAATGACAGAGAGCGAAAAATCTGGGAATTCAAATTCATAAGAATGTTCCAATCCTTAACAAAAGGACTTAATTTGACACCTGGATTCATGACTCATTACCTAGACACAACTAACACTTCCACAAGAAGATCTTCTGATGTGTAAATGACCATTGCATGTCATCTACATCATTAACAAAGACTTCATTTTCATTTCCTTAACACACCTCCGTTTCCTTATTCCTACTGTATTTTGTATTTAACTCATTTGTGATATTGTCTGATGAAGGAGCCTTGAGCTCTGAAAGCTTACAAATATAATTTTTCTTGTTAGCCAATAAAGGTATCACTCCTAGAATGCTTTTCTCAACCCCTTTTTTTTGGGACTTAAGTATTTACATCGTTTTTTCTTTAATGAAACCCATTGATGTGATTGTGTCTCAGAGGGGTGGGTGGGGGTAGAGAGCAGGGTCACCGCATCAGGAACCCGCAGCGGCATTAATGGGGCATTGCTGCAGGCCATGGGCTAGGAAAAAAGGCTGTCCTGGTTGTGGTGCTAGTGGGGTGATGTTGCGGGTCCTGGACTAGGAGAAAGGGGCTGTCCTGGCAGTGGGGCTAGTGGGGTGATGTTACGAGTCTTAGACTAGGAGGAGAGGCTGTCCGAGGGGCTGTCCTAGTGGTGGTGCAAGTGGGGCATTCCTGTGAGAGGAAGGTGCCATTGAACTCTCAGTGATGGACGTGATGGGCTTCAGGAAAAGAAAATGGTGCTGGGAAGTGCCGTATGTACAGATTAAGACCTCAAATGCTGCTTCCAGTGGCATTTTCCTGACGTCTATCTTGTTGGACTTGGCGCATGTGTAGATTGAGATCTCAGCTCTCAAGATCTCAACCTGTGCATGCGCCGCCCCTGCCTCCATTTTTCTTAAATCCATCGTGGCTATCACTGAGAGATCAATCGCCCCACTATCGCTGCAGCCTGTACACCCCCCACCCAGCCCAGGGCCCGCAGCACCACCCCTCTCCTGCCTCCTGTATCGGGGGGGGCACCACCGCTGCCCCCCCCTCATAAGCTACATTAGTACTGTAAGACAGACTATAGTATTTTTTTTTCTCCTATTTTTCTCCTCTAAATTTGGAGTGCATCTTATGGTTCAGTGCATCTTATAGTCCAAATATTGCAGTGCATATTTTCTAAATCACAATGCCTAAAGTAATTCTTACACACTTGAACAAATCTCCTGCAACACAACAACAGTTTCACTCAGCAGCAGTACGGCAGGTACCGGGATACCATATAATGTCCATGTGAAAGCTATTGCAGTAGGTACTATTGTCTTCCATATGTCAAATGAGACTCACCTGTGCAAACCTACAGGTTCATAACAAAAGAAAATCGGATACATACGGATCATTCCTATAGCAGCTGACTTTTGTGGAGACACTGCCATTATTAACATAGCATCACACAAGGATACAAACATGGGCACACAGATGGTAATATGGATGAAAATCCTCCTAGCTTTCTTAATTTTTTCATGCACATGTCTGAACCTGGGCCTAAATAAGCTTGGAATGTCTAAAATATAAATTTGAGTCCAAAATGGAAAAGCCAATTTCTCTGATATAGATCAGGTTCAGATGCAAAAATCATCTGTTTTTCATCCAGAAAAAAATTAAAATTTTTCACCTGTGGCTCCGATTTTTTTATATCCACATGGCATCAGTTTTTTACACAAACCAAACAATCTAATAAATAACGAAGGCTTACATACAGGAATCTGTCAGCAGATTTTTGTCATGTAAACTGAAGACGGCATGCTGCAGAGGTTAAAAAACAAAAATCATCTCTGCCCCTTATCAGTCTGTGCTGTATTGGTTACGTAAACTAAATCATTTATCACCTGGTGATTAGCATTACTGAACTACATTGTCACGCGCATGGCATTCCAACACGCCCCCTGCTGTGATTGACATTTCATTGTCAATGTACTGTACAATCTAAATAGAGCTTGGCGTGGGTGGGGGGCACATGGCTAAAACTAAATGCTTTGATTATGTCAGAACTACTGCAGCGAGTAATCTAAGTGATAGATCACTGGATTCAGTGTCTCTTTGCCTAAAACATGCTGCTCCCAAATGAGGTAGCAAAAACCTGCTGACAGATTCCTTTTAATAACTGTAAAGTAAAAGTATATATTCAATAGTAACCAATATGTGATCAGGGGCGGGCTGGCGCTCTTGGCCCAGGGAGGCATTGAATTGATGTCAGCCCTAGGTGAGGAGCGGGGGGTGGGTGCTAGTGGAGTCTAGCGAGGAGCGGGGGAGTCTGGCGAGGTGAGGGGGGGCAGCGGGGTGCTGGCAGCACACTCACCAATCGGCGCATCGCCTGGCCGGCTGCAGTGTGAAGTGAGCGGCTGTGGCCGCAAAGCATGGCCGGACCGGCCCATTCAGTATGGGGGTGGCCCTGGAAGAGGCCATTATAGCCAGCCAGGGGGCACTTGCCCCCCTGCCACCTGGGCCAGTCCGCCCTTGTATGTGATCCTGTTCTGCGCACCCATTGCCTTATTATGGGCCAGTCTGATTAGGAATACGGATCATTTAGGCGCACTAAACATCGGTCCATAGGTCAAACCGTTTGTATGAACCACATTGACTTGCCATTGATCCTTGTGCTCAGTTATGCATGCAGACAGCACCACGTGATTTTACTCTTGTCTGAACAGACCTTTACTAGTCTACTATATTTTTCGATAATCTACTACATGTTGTGACGGACGTTTTTTGTCCTCTCCCAAACAGTTAATGATCAGCGAGTAGCTGGTTACGGATATCGGGTGCATGTATTTAATATGAAGGCCGTCTAGCCATTGTCTGAAAATAGCGGTGTGCAAATCCATCTCTGTCCCGCTGGAAATGTAATAGGTATTTTGGTGCACATAATATACTTTGTCTTTTTTATCAAACCATAAATCATAACTAAGATCCAAAACCTACATTGGAATTCTATGGAGAATATTTATTAGGCTTTTCGTCTCCCACGTGGCTTCCCGGATTGCTGTTCATTTTTACTAATTTGGATGATTGAGTGCTGCACAAAACATGGACTGCTCATCTCCGAATGTGGAATTAGTCTTATGGCAAGATCTTCCTCCAAAACTCACCAACTAAGGGATTCTCAATTGTAGGATATATGTATTATGTATGAAGATGTAGCGGAGCTGCAGTTTCTGCTCGGAACAGCTCACTGCCTTTTCTGTGGATTTACTTGTGAAATTGAAGTGAATTGGATTTTCATCGGGTTCCCAGCTGTCAGGACCAAAAGATGGAAATAGAGAAAACACATCTTAGGTTATAGACCTGTAGGATCATCCGAGAGTAACTGGCAACCAGATAATTATAGCATTAATCATGTGTCATGCAGATAATCAGCTCCATGGAGAAGTCCGGCACTGATTATCTGATCAATGACTTCAGTGCGAGCCGGTCTGTGAATAGTCACAGCGGGAGAGTTTTAATGGGTTAGACATCAGTCCAATAAATCCTTATTGAATGTATTTTTAAAATAATGTTTATCATTTTTTACCGCAGTCTTTTTTAAAAATAAAAAAATAGAAATTCTGCAATGCTAACACCGGCCACTGAAGCTTTATTAGACACATACTTCCTGTTGTTTCAGGAAACAACACATGTACATAGACACAATTGTCAAATCCTTACTATCTTTTGTACTAACGCAACTACTGAGCATGTGCAGAGGTCACTGTGAAGAAAAGGGGAGCAGATTGAACTGTGACATCACCTATTGTGATTGGTCGACCCTGTGTTATCAGCTGTGTGTATCACCTGTCATTGTAATCCTGCCTCTGATGTTAAAGAAACTGCTGTAAACTCTTCCTGAAAGGGTCATTCCATGTCAAGTGAACCAATGATTATTACCTCTATATTTTTAATTCTTTTGAGATTTTGTTATTTGATAATAGCATGTCAGACAATGCAAAATGTGAAGAGAAAATTTTTTAAAAAAATTTATTTTTTTTAAAAATGATTTTAAAAGTTCGGAAAAAGTGTGAATTTCGCTGTTGCCTGCCTTTACGTTTCTCCTCATAACTAAGGCTAGGAATAAGATAGAGAGACAAAATAAACACCATTCTACTCAGAACTATACAGGCTTTCACCAGATATGTCACAAGAGGATCTTTGTTAATATTTTACCCATGTGATCGCAAGCGCAAAACTTTAAAACGTATTTCCGAAAAATCAGCGCGCTTTAAATATTTCAAAAACTGCCCATGTGTCTGCTATGCTCTTAGCCACATCTGTACCAAATTTCAAGTTGGGATCGCGATGGGATCATATTTTAAAATATTTTACTATTAATAGCGTCAATGGGTCATTCCATATCAAGTGATCTAAATATGAATATTTTTTTTTACCTGACGTCTTTAGATTTTTTTTATTTTTTTTCCTTTATGAAGTACTACTTTAGTTAATTACAAATTAAAAGTTTAGAATTTTTTTATTCATCAGTTAATTTTTTACAGATTTTTAAAGTTTAAAAAAAGTGTGAATTTTGGCCTAGTATGACTTTACATTTTTTTATCTTGGACTAGAAATAAGATAGAGAAACAAAATAAACACCAATCTACTCAGAACTGTCCAGGCTTTCACCAGATATGTCACAAGAGTATATTTGTTAATTTTAATTTTTTACCCATGCGAACGCAAGCGCAACATTTTGAAACGCATTTCCGAAAAAGCGTTTTAATAAAAATTTTCCAAAACTGCCCATGTGTCTTTTATGCTCTTAGCTACATCTGTACCAAATTTCAAGTTGGGATCGTGATGGGATCATATTTTAAAATATTTAACTATTATAGTGTCAATTCAAAAATCTTGAATTCAGATCTGTTCAACCTGTGGTCTAAAAGCGTGGGGTCTATATTTATCAAATCCATTATTTTTAGACATTACTGTATTATTTTGATATGTTACAGCTTAGAAGCAGGAGAGGACATATAGGAAAAAGCTTTGTTAGGTCTCAACCTGAGAAAGCACAGGGATAGACAGTGAATGCAGAGCAGATGATAGGCCAGCAGCTCTGTCAATCATGTTAAGTGTCTACCCACTGCATTCAGGAAGTAAGACAGCTCGTTCAGACCTTTCATGTCCTGACATGTCTGGACATCTTCACTCCTGAACAAACAATAGTCTGTACAAAGCCATCAAGGCTGTGTACTAAAATATGGGTGAGTAAATATATTAATAGTTTAATGCTTTTATTATTAAGGGCCAATACACACAGTGCTATTCTTAGGGATCATCATTCAGAAAAACAGCCCCATTGATTTCTATGGGGTTCATCACATGCAGTGTTTTTGGAAACACTCAAGAGTGAGTAAATCACTGCTTGAACTACTTTTTAATCACTGCAATAAACGCAGCATTTATCATTTATATAAAAAAAAGCTGCCATTATTTTCACTAGCGATTAAAAAAACTAACGCATATGTGGTAAAAACTTGGTAGAATAACAAGCTGCCAAAACTGCAGCGTGTATCTGCAGACAGAAAAAACTGTGCGCGCTAGCCCTAAAACTCACTTTATAGTAATACAGTTCTATCTCAAGTGTACTGTAAATCTTTATTTTTATTACCTATCTTCCTTACTTAATATTAACTGTATTTTTCCCACACAGCAATGGCTGCTACTTCTCAAGAAACAGCATTTTATCATAGACACTGTTGCAATCCTTTTGAAAAAATATGAATATGATTGGCGCTGGTTGCTGGCTACTGTACTCTCCAAAGATTGTGAAAATGAAGAAGTAGAATTGACTTTATTGCATCCTTCTGGTCCAGCGCCATCCTTTGTGTATCCAAGAAAGCCAGACATTTTAAAAGTGCACAAAAATCAGATATTAACTCAGGCGGAGCCTAACACCGTGACAGGCTGGACATACTCTTTGACACACAAGGAAATGGCGATTGCTAGTAAGCGTTTATGGACAAGATTACATTTCACCCACTAGAAGGGACAAATTGATAAAATGCCACTTTAAAAACATACTATTAATTTATAGAACGATGATTTAACTACTGTACTATTCTTATTAAACACTTCATAAATCACATGTTTAGTGATAGAATAGAAAACAAATTTATATGTATAAATAGGGGTTAACATTTTGGTTCTTTTAATCTTGTTTAATCAAACTTGAGGATATGATCACCTTTCTTCTTTTGGTTTGTTCAATACATTCAAGTTGAGAATGCTGAGCGTTGTGTTCTGATGATTAAGATGTATGTATCCTGGCACTTATGGGATTTGTTTTTTGTGTTTCTTTTTTGTTGCATATAAATGTTTTATTCAATAAGTTGTGTGAGGCACCGCCGGCATGATCCTCATGGCCGGGGCGCATCACATGCAGGATCAAGGTATGATCCTGTGCACACTGGCCGGTTTGACTGTGATAATGCTGTGTGAACCAACTGTGAACACAAGGTTTCATGTTACTAATGAGCGGCAGTGAGAGTGGGATGAGATCGAGGAGTCCCTAAGGAATAAGGGCTGAGTGCTGACAACCCGGAACACAGGGAGTTAACCTGAGCTGTGTGAAAGGCTGATTACCGGCAGCTAAGGGGGTGTGTCCATGTGGGAGTGGCTGGCACGATAAGAGGCAGCCAGCTGAGTGATTGAGAGATTGATTCAGATTCAGATGGAAGCTGAGACCAGCCAAGTGCAGAGCAGTCCAGAGGCTGTGCGAATGAAGGGAGCATGCTAGCTCCAGGCCGGTGCCAAGGTCCGTGGTTGTGACGAGCACCTGGAGGGGGAAGCCGTGGTTGACCCGTGGACGCTGGTCCGGGCGTGGTTCACCTCACGTCCGGGAAGGGGCCCGTGGGGATGCCTGGTGGAACCTGTGACACAGGTAGCGAGACCCGGATCCGTGCCCGGTAAGAAAAGCAGTTCCTGAATGATTGTGTGAACTGTGCACCTTGGGTGTAAATCATGCTAGGCGAGTGTAGCCGCCATTAGGTCCAGTGAAGGACCTGTTGAACCTTATAAGTACTGTATGGCTTTTTAAAAGACCCAGCGAGTGAATGCAGCCCTATAGGGGCCGATGTATGAAGTGTGCCAGGCGGGCATAGACCGCCCTTGGGACCGACTCAGTGGAGTCAGTTAAAGGTCCTGATGAACCGGAATGTATGTAGCCCTTCGGGAGGCGATTGTATGTAGTGTGCCAGGCGGGCATAGACCGCCCTTGGGACCGACTCAGTGTAGTCAGTTAAAGGTCCTGATGAACCGGATTGTATGTAGCCCTTCGGGAGGCGATTGTATGTAGCCCTTCGGGAGGCGATTGTATGTAGCCCTTCAGGAGGCGATTGAATGTAGCCCTTTGGGAGGCGATTTTATGTAGTGTGCCAGGCGGGCAAAGACCACCTTTGGGTCCGAGTCGGAGTACTCAGTTAAAGGACCTGATGAACCGGAATGTGTGTACGAGAGGTCAGAAGCAGGGGTTAGAAGGGCTCCCGTACTGGGTAACGTGTGGTTCACCCCACAGGTTACTAGGGTTTGCCAATCCCTGTTCTGAGCCCAGAGGAGCAACAGTCCATGGATGTGTATGATGGGCTGTGAGCGAGTGAAAGGACGTGTGTGGTCCATGGTGGCTTATAGGATGGATCACATATTGTATGTAAGAACCCGGTCAGGCTGGAGTCCTGATTCCGGGGTAGTATGAAGCTGGGGAAATAGAGCCAGGCGGCTGGTTCCGCCATTGGGACCCATAGGGCCCGTTGATATGGTACTTGATGTTAAATGTATGTGAAATGTATATAGGCCGGAGGCCGTAGCCACCACGGGAGCTGTTAGTAGAGCTCCAATGGGGACAGAGAGATGGTTACAGGTCCCGGGTTACTATAAGCGTTATGTGCAATATATGTATTATGTAATGTTCTATGTAATGTATGATGTATTTATGTAAAGTGTTTAGAATCAATGTGAGATGTGTCCAACATACTACCCGTGTTATGTTATATATGTGAAAAATAAACGAGTACACATTGGTTAAACTTATAAACACGTGTTTGTTGTCGTTATGCAAGCGGGTTCCCCGGTTGCTACCTCACAGTTGTGATAACTCATACAACCATAAAATAAAAAATATATAAATTTGACAGGTCCCAAGTTGAATCTCTGCACAAATATAACCAAGAACACAATCAGTCATTTTTTCACAATTGCCCGTCAATAGTTTGAATTTGATATAAAGAAACATAGTCTTGTAACATATCAAATGAAAGCTGTTACCGTTCTGAGTAAAATGATGCCTCTCCCACTTCATTATCTTATTTCTAGCCTGAGATAAAAAAAATGTAGTCATACCAGGCCAAAATTCACCCTTTTTTTAAACTTTAAAAATCTGTAAAAAATTAACTGATGAAGAAAAAAATTCTAAACTTTTAATTTGTAATTAACTAAAGTAGTACTTCATAAAGAAAAAGAATAAAAAAAATCTAAAGACGTCAGGTAAAAAAAATATTCATATTTAGATCACTTGATATAGAATGACCCATTGACGCTATTAATATTAAAATATTTTAAAATATGATCCCATTGCGATCCCAACTTGAAATTTGGTACAGATGTGGCTAAGAGCATAGCAGACACATGGGCAGTTTTTGAAATATTTAAAGCGCGCCGATGTTTTGGAAATGCGTTTTAAAGTTTTGCGCTTGCAATCACATGGGTAAAATATTAACAAAGATCCTCTTGTGACATATCTGGTGAAAGCCTGCACAGTTCTGAGTAGATTGGTGTTTATTTTGTTTCTCTATCTTATTTCTAGCCTGAGTTATGATAGAAAATGTAAAGCCATACCAGGCCAAAATTCGCACTTTTTTAAAACTTTAAAAATCTGTAAAAAATTAACTGATAAAGAAAAAAATTCAAAACTTTTTTTTGTAATTAACTAAAGTTGTTCTTCATATAGGAAAAAAATAAAAAAAATCTAAGGACCTCAGGGAAAAAAAATATTCATTTTTGGATCACTTGACATGGAATGACCCGAAAGGAAAGGTTGTAAGTGTACAAAAGTCAGATTTGATCCAGAAATTGGTCCATTGGAGGGCCCAGAATAATGCAGAGGATGATGAGGACCCCGCCGATAATTTAAATCCTCTGGTTCAATATGTGTCACATCATGTATCCAGTGACAATCGTGAATCAACCTTGTCTCTAGCAGCCCAAGCCGAGGAGTGGTTGGACGCATTGGGGCCTAACTCCTCAAGAGAAGAGAGGGCTTCTATGTTAGGATATGTTTATGGAGTTCCATATGCCCGACTACTAGCAGCAACCAGTCGAGAAGGATGTTTCCGTTAACCAGTAGACGCCCCCCCAGGACAAACGTACACAGACAGGATCCGTGACTTGCCCAATCCACGGCGCTGTTATACGTGTGGACGTCTTGGACATATAGACAAAGATTGTCGCCAACGGTGGGGCCCCATGCCTGGAGCTTAACTGCCAGCACAGCCAGTCCAGGTCAGTGACTGCCAAGCCCCGGGACTACAAGAAACTGATTCTGTCAACATCCTGGTAAGCCCAACTATTGTTTCTCCAGACCATGTACCATGTTCCCAATTAACCATCTCCCTGGTTAAGGGTCAGTGCTTAGACATCCCTCTGAAGGTGTGCAGCTGGACGGTGCGAATGACCAAGGAGAGTCGAGTTGGAGCTTATAGACAGCATCCCCACCCCTGTTATTTTGGAACCTGAGCAGGGAGAGGACAAGTTGGAATTTATGGACAACGTCCCTATCTCTGTTGCTTTGGGAACTGACCAGGAAGAGGTCAATGTGGAGCTTATAGACAGTGACCCTACATCTGCTATTGTGGAAACTGACCCAGAAGAGGTCGATGTGGAGCTTATAGACAGCTTCCCCTTGCCTGCTATTGTAGAGACTGACCAGGAAGAGCTTGATGTAGGATTTGTGGACAGCCTTCCCACACCTGTTGTTTCAGGAACTAACTTTAAGGAGGTTGAATTGGGGCTCATGGATGGCTCCCCCATATCTGTTGTTTTGCGAGCTGACCCAGGACAAGGACTGTCCAGCCAGTTTGTTGCAGCCATCACTCACATCCAGGAAGCCAAGCAGCACCCTGATGTGGATCTTGCTACCACACCTTCAGAGGATAATCCATGTTCCCTGCCCCCATCATTCTCTTCTAAGCCATCAAAAGTGAGTAAACCTACACAGACTGTGGCCATTGACTGGGGGGGAATTGATAGCAAGAGGTTTATGGGTGCCGAATTCTTGAATCCCATTTTAGTGCTTGTCCACAATATGTCTGCCCATCCTGGGGGAGGTAATCTGGGGGAGGTGTATAGATGCAAGCTTCGATTGCTGACTTCACCATTAAAAAAGACAATGCCGCCAAGAGGAGAAGGATGACAAGAGACTTATCACATTTGACTGTCCTGTCTGGTTACATAAGAAGGGGAAGGTATGTGAAGAAATGGACTCCTTCAATGTAGAAGATATGATGATTTCTTATGTAATCCAGACAGTATTGTATTTTGGATTGCAAACTTGTGATGGCCAACTCGATGTTCCTAGAGTCTTGTAGATGACTGTTGGTGTTTATTTTAACATGGTAATGTAAATATCTAACTTGTTTGTCATAGTAGGCTAGAGAACTTAATTATGCTAATCGTCCATTGTATATTACCATGTGGATTGCTGACTCTATGTAAATGGCCTCAGCTACTATTGTTTAAATGTCATTGATTGCAGACTAAATGTCTCCTGAGGGCTGAGGGTGTATAAGGAGAGCTGTTCATTAACTAGATTATATTCTGCTTCTGCATAAGGAAGCCACGCAGGTTGGGACAATCCAGTCACCTGGCTACAGAATTTGCTGTGCTATATTCTAATCCCTGGTGAGCCGGCAGACAGGTGAGACTCTGTTGCCTGTTACACTGTTTTGTTTTGCTGGTTATGTGTTACATTCTGTTAACTGTTTGGGGATCCAATAAAGCCTTAATATTGTGATTCCCTCACCCTGTGTTGTCTGAGTAGTGTTCCGCCCACGGTTAAGGAGCTCGGGCATTCAGTTGGGGATGAGCCCTGGTCCACGTTGCCTTGCTAAAGGCGGCTGGGCCAGCGGACGAGAGCACCCACTGACCCCCGGGTCTCCACAGTTACCTCCAGAAAGTTGATCTATTATGAAAGGTCTCCATGTTGCGAAGAATTTAGTTGTTCTGGTGTTCTGTCCCCTTCTGCTTCCACCTTCTCAACCAGCATTGTCCCCTTTAGTTCAGGCAGTAGTTCTGATAGCGTCGGTGCCGCTGCTGTCAACCAGTGTCTTAATATCAGTCGTTTGTGTAGCATCATGATGGTGTGTAGTAATTTTTTCTGTGCCTTATCTAGCCCCAGGTCTCCCAGGTTATGGAATATCTACAATAAACAGTTTAGTGGGACACGGTGCTGTAGTATGTGTTGTGTCCTTCCAGGATTGGAGGATAACCCTGCATTCCCATATCCCATGGAACATGTCTACCCCCTTGTCCCCACATTTTGGACAAGACTGTTTTCTGTCTGGATGTGCCTTGTTGGGTGGTATATTGAACCCCAGAATTGCCCCATGCATCACTTTGAAATAGGTGTCCCTCCACCTTTCGTTCACGATGTTCTTACGAACCTCACGCCAACCCATCAGGATCTTTCCCTTTAGATCCTCATTCTGTAATCTTACCTCCCATCTTTTGAGAACCCTACGTGGCCTCGAGGGGACTATATCTCGCCTAGGGTGGCATATTTGGTGGATACACTAGTGTATGCTATATTCCCAGCTAGTAGAGTGTCCAGTCCATGGTTTGAGCATTCCTTCCTTAAGTCATGTAAGCAATGGAATAAATGCAGCCTCAATTGTTCGAACTGTAGGGCAAGGGAATGCTCTGAATGTCTCTGTTGCTGTCAACCACCTCCTCTCCTCCATCTGCATTAGGTCCTGTACTGTTTTAATGCCCTTAGCTCTCCAGACTTTAAAGAGTGCATTGTCTGTGCCCTGACTGAAGGTCAGGTGTCGCCATGGACTGAGATTTAGATATCTTCCAACATAACCCCAGCTTGGTTCGGAGTGCCTTCCAAGCCCCCTTGTGTCTTTGAAAATGATCGTGCTTTTCACCCGAGGGTCCACTGTTGCCCCGTTGAATGTAAAATGGTTTCTGGGTCCCATGGGATGCACCACTGTGACTCGAGTGTTTAGTCTGAGTGTTTGCTAGTGTGTTTCAGCCAGTCTAAGATATGTCAGACATGCTATGTTATAACCTCGTATATTAGGTAACCCTAATCCACCTTCGTCTCATAGGAGAATCAGTGTGCGTCCCCTAATTCTTGTTTTTTTACCCCTCCAAAGGAAGGTAGTAAAAGCTCTATTTATCCTATTTACATCGACATGGCAGAGTAAAAGAGGGATGGTCTGGAGTGGATAAAGGAGCCTAGAGAAACTACACATATTAATAAGGTGACATCTCCCCAGCAAGGATAATGGCAAATCTCTTCACTGATCCACTTCTGTCACTATTTTGTTGATTAACGGGGCATAGTTTAGTCTGTATATGTCTCTCGTATCTCTCCCTCGATATATTCCCAGGTATTTAATTGCCCTATTGGCTAGAGGGATGTCACAGAAGCTTGCTTGAGTACCCTCTGTCTCTCTTCACCCTCCAGAGACTGTTCGCGGGAGTATTTCACACTTAGATTTGTTCAGGCGGAATCCAGATAGTTCCCTGAAGGCCTCCAATTGTGATAGGAGGCCGCATCAGCCATTTAAAGTATGACATCATCTGCAAAGAAGCTGGATTTAATTTCCTTGCTGCCTATGTGGATCCCCAGGAAGCTTTGACCCACATTTATGAACCGTGCTAGAGGTTTGATCACCAAATCGAATAGCAGAGGCGACGGGGGCATCCTTGGTGTTTACCCCTTCCCAGTTGTATCACGTTTGACAGGAAGCCTGGTGTGTTCACTCTGGTCCTCGGGTTTTTCTAGAGAGACCACAAGAATGTCCTAAATGCTCCTTGCAGTCCCATCTAGTCAAGCACAGCTTCCAGCCATGACAAGCTGACTCTGTCGAAAGATTTCCCTGCGTCCAACATGACCATGGCTGGGGCACCCTCTGATTTGCCCTCCCTCAACCTGACCGCTTCCAGAACCATTATGGCCCTGCCTATGTTTCCAAACGCTGACCTTCCCTTGACAAAGCCCGCTTGCTCCCAGTTTACCAGGTCTGGGAGAAGAAGAGCCAGCTGGTCTGCCCTGATTTTAGCTATGATCTTAAGATCTTGGTTTTTATCAGCAAAATAGGCCTAAAGCTGGCTGGGTCGTCTGACGCTTTATCTCCCTTGGAGAGAAGCTTTTTGTAGGCAGTGTTCATGTGGTCTGGAATTTCTCATCCTGATAGGAATCCGTTATATATTCCCTGTAGGTGGGGTAATATCTGGTCTTTCAGCATGTTATAAAAACCAGCCCCATAGCCATCTGGGCCCGCTGCTTTATGTATATTGAGGTCAGCTATTACCCTCGCTACCTCCACTTTTGTTATTTCTCCATCCAGACCGCCCAGGCCTTCCTCTGTGACCATCGGGAGTGCCACTGTCTGTAGCCATCTCTCACCCGCCTGTTTGTCTGATGGGTTAGCTCTGTACAAAGTCGCGTAATACTTTCCCAGAATATCATTTATATCTCTGGTGTTGGTCGTCACCGAATTGTCTGGTCTTTTGAGTGTGGTTATGTGTGTCATTCCTTGTTCAATCCTCGCTAAGTTAGCTAATAAGTGACCCGCTTTATTCCCGTATTTGTATAGTTCGGCGTCTTGTAGTGATTTCCCAAAGAGCGCTCTCTTTTTGGCACAGGTGTCGAATTCTGTTTTAGCCTCTAGCCACAGTTGTTTCGTTCGTGGGAAGGGCTGAGTCAGATCTGTGTACGTCCGCTTGACTGACTTGTCCGTATGTAATGGGCATTTGTCATCTTTTTCGTCTTGCTGGTGTGGGCAATGATCTTACCTATAAGGACCGCCTTTGCCGTCTCCCAAAACAGCATAATGTTGTCCTCCGCTTCCCTGTTGGTTTCGTGAATGGCTGTCCACCATTCCCTTAGTAATTTGGCAAAGTCCTGGTCCCACTGTAGGAAGTGGGGAAATCTCCACAGGACGTCTGTACCCCGTGGCAAGGTGTCTCATAGCGTTAAGGTGATTGGGCTGTGGTCAGAAATTACCATGTTTTCTATTATAGTCTCCTCTACCTTCTGAAGTATGTCTTCCCGTACTAGGAAAAGGTCAATGCGTGACCAGGCCTTGTTTGGGTGTGAGAAGTGCGTGAATTGAATTGTCTCTCCACCGGGTGTTGTAGCCTCCACATGTCCCTTATTACAAGATCTGATGCAGTTCCCTGTAGTGTCGTTTTCCCCGTACTTGAGTCTACTAATTGTACTCCCCCTCCCCTTCCCGATCTGTCTTCTGATGCTGATATTACCCCGTTCATGTCACTACCAATTACTAAGTTGCGTTCCTTGTCTAGCGTGATGGATTGATGTAAGTCCCAGAAGAAGCTATCCTGTGCTGATTTAGGTGCGTACACATTGTGTATACTAAGGATCCCCCCCGGTGTCTCCAAAGTCAAGTGTACGTGTCACCCT
Organism: Allobates femoralis; assembly: GCA_033576535.1. NCBI lineage: Eukaryota > Metazoa > Chordata > Amphibia > Anura > Aromobatidae > Allobates > Allobates femoralis. The sequence continues at coordinate 158,824,954 of JARQOC010000009.1, read as the reverse complement.
TGGTCATTGTGGTGACAGAGCAGCACTTTGTGCGCTAGTGACCTATGTATTAAAGTTATTATTATTATTTATTTATATAGTGCCATTAGATTCCATGGCACTTTACATATGGAGTGGGGAGAACAAGGACCAATACAATACATATGGAAAATCAAGCATTGCAGGTACACGACAAGTACTGTATATATGGACAATCAAGTTTTGCAGATACATGAGGGGAGAGGAGTATGCTTTCCTGCCACTAGGAGGCAAGACAAAGTAGACAAAATATTAAGTCTTCCTCCCTGCAGTATACACCCATCCATAGGCATAGCTAGTCAGTTTAGTAGTAAAGCAGTAGGAGAACACATTAACATAATAAGGTACAAGAGGCTAGAGCCAGGGTTATGTGTAAGTTGTTGAATGTTGTTAGGGCGGGTGCTGTGTCCCCCAATGATGAGCTCAGAAAAAAGGATATTACAGTGAGTACACAAAAATCCTTGTTTCTCCTTCGCATCATTGGGGAACACAGGACCATGGGACGTCCTAGAGCAGTCCCTGGGTGGAAATTAGCAGAGTAGCGGCCGAGCATCATGCGCCAGCTGCTTTCAGATGTGTGACTGCCGCTTGCAAGATTTTTCTCCCTAGGCTTGCGTCTGCAGAGGCCTAGGTTGTGGTGTTTGGGGAAGGTATGTAGGCTGGACCAGGTTGTGGTCTTGCAAACCTGAGCTGCCGAGGCCTGATGTCGAATGCCCCATGAGGCACCCACTGATCGAGTTGAGTGGGCCTTGATCCCTGCTGGGATTGACATGTTCTTGACGCGGTAGGACTCTTGGATAACTGAGCGGATCCACCTTGCCAATGTGGATTTAGAAGCCGACATTCCTTTCTTCATTCCTTCAGGTAGGACGAACAGCAATTCTGTTTTACGGAAGGGGGTTGTTCGGGATATGTAGAGTCTGAGGGCCCTTACTAGGTCCAGGGTGTGAGGTTCTTTTTCGAAGCGGTGTACTGGCGCCAGGCACAAAGAAGCTAGGATGATGTCATCGTTGAGGTTGAAGTGTGACACTACCTTGGGCAAGAAGGACGGTGACGGACGGAGAACTACCTTATCCTTGTGGAAAGATAGGAGGGGGGGGGCGACAGGATAGTGTGGCCAATTCTGATACGTGCCTGATTGATGTGATTGCAACTAGGAAGGCAAGGTGAGTTGGGGGTACTTCTTGCAGTGGTTCGAACAGGGGCTGTTGTAGAGCACCCAGGACCAAGCTCAGGTCCCAAATGGGTACGGGTGTTTTGTAGGGGGGCAGTGTGTGCGAGACCCCTTGGATGAATGTTTTGACTTGCGGTTTGGTAGCAATCTTACATTGGAACAATACGGTCAGGGTGGAGTTTTGGCCCTTGATGGAGCTGAGTGCTAGGCCCGAGTCGAGGGCGGTTTGAAGGAACTCTAGGATAGTGGGGATGGAAAATAGGAGTGTGTTATGGTTGCGGTCTTTGCACTACTGAAAATAGGTCTTCCAGGTGTTGTGGTAGATGTGCGAGGAGATCGGTTTGCGGGCGTTAAGCATGGTGGTTACGACCTCTTGTGAGAACCCTGTCTGGATCAGGACCCATAATTCAATAGCCATGCCGTCAAAGACAGGGCCTCCGAGTTCTGGTGGCAAATTGGGCCCTGAGTTAGGAGATCCAGGCGGTTTGGAAGATGCCACTCCTGCCCGCCTCCCCTGAGCTCGTGAGCCGTAGACCCCTCCTACCCACAGTCTGTGCATGCAAAACATATCCTGATAGGGCAAATGGGTTTATGGCATTGTGTCTCTCTTCAATCTCTTGAGGTCCTCTGAGAAGGGGCTGAATCATAGCCATCTGTGCCACACTTCACCAGTCAGAGGGGATCCTTATTTGTCCACGTTCATCAGTTATCTGTCTGGAACAGACCCGGGTCAGTAAGGCAATTAAGAATCACTGCACCGCTGCAATGAGTAACCATGCACATTGCATTTTGGCACCAAAATACTCGGAACTGAGACTAAACCTTTAGTTAGTTAGATAGGTATATTGAAGCCCATGCTTTTTTTTTTAACTACTCACATCGGACAGCCCCGAATCGGATTGTTCCGTGGTGTGAACCTGGCCTAAGGAAGAGGTGGGTAACATGAGTTTGGGGCTTCTAACAGCTGAGACACCGGGAATTCTCTTGTTAAACAAGGACTGATTACTTAAGATGTGACATTCATTGATCTGGATAGCCGATCATTATAATCAAGTCAGTTTATATCACCTTTATTATGAAAAACACTCAAATGATTCCATCTTTTAATGATTATGAAATCCTCCTGGAGAATATTCTCATGGGAACAAGTCGTTCGGTTGACTATAAATAGAGGGTGATTCATCTTTACAGAGTGATTCAACAGGCACTATCAATATTATGACACCAAGAGGACAAATTCTGCGCTGGTTCTTAATATTTATATAATCTTATGCTTTTTGTGAATATTCTGCACAGGTAATAATTAGCCGCACTTTATGTAATACCCTGATATTATCCAACTTAGATGTTATCCACTAGGCTGCACTAATGCTTCATGTTTAATATGGGTGATAGGCTGAAAATATGAAGCGTGTTATCGCTTAGAACTCCGGATAGAGCAAATAAGAAAGATTCTATGAAGTGCGGTATATAGAACAAAAAAGACTCCATAGCAAAAGTGAAAATTGTCCTGCTATTATGGTGTCGGGGATCACTATCCAGGAGAGGAGGGCTGAGTGTCTGCTTCCATCTCTATATCATTTATACCATGCTTGGCCCAATTCTCCATCTTGTTCGCATAGGGTAATCACGCACAGGTCCTCAAAAACCAAAGAGATAGTAAACAAGACTAATCAGAGCTCCATCTTCTGTATCCAAATTTCCCAAATCTGCTGGATACTACTATGGCAGAGTTCTATGTGTATCAGTTAATGTAGGCACTGTGCAAATGTACAAGGCAAAAAACTGAGGCACCATTAATTTTGAAGGGACTTTGTATTTTAGGCTGCGTCACCATCTGCACAGCGCTCAGTTTTTGCTTGCGTAAATGCAGTGAAACTCAGCGCTGGAAACATATCCCAGAAAAAGCAATGGCTTTTGCTGAAATGTGTTCAGACGATCTGGATTTTTGCGAACGCACTTTCACTGCAAAAGCGCGTCCGCAAAAAGAATCAACATGTCACTTCTCTGTGCCTTTTTTGGCGTGCTTTTCCCGTAGCCCACATTATAAAATTGGCTCGGGAAAAGCGCAGCCGAAAAAGCGCGGTGTGTGAATGCAGATGTGCTTTTGTGCGCAAAGCGCGGGCAAAATCGCGCAACTGTAAAAAAGCACCGCTAATACGCAGCGTGTGAATGTAGCCTTATGCATCCAAAATTAAGGAAAGACAAGTTCAGTTTGCACAAAATATATATATATATATTATGATGTGTACTCCAAAATTGTGACAGTTAGAGTATGGCTGGAAATGCACTGAGCGAGACGCATGTGAGATACTCGCATGAGTCTGGCATGACTCACCCGGAAAGATCGCTGGCAATCTGTCCAGGAGAGTGGAGCTGCATAGAAACACAAGGAGCTGACACGCTCTAGTACAGAGTGGCAGCGGCCATTCCGGGTGAGTCATGTGAGACTCATTCCAGTATCTTGCATGCGTCTCGTTCAGTTTGTCTCTGACCTGAAATTGAGCACGCACATTTAAAATAATTTCAGTCATTTCCTTACACAATTAAATCAAATTTGTTTTATCCTCATTTCCCTGATACATACAGATAATAATATTCTGGCTGCCACTCACTGCATATGGGGTATACAGTACCCATTAAAGGGTTATTCCCGTCATTAAAAGATATCACCTATCCATCTATTGTAGAGGAAGAGCTCTGACCACTGGGACCTTCACCGATTCAAAAAAATGAGCCTTAAAATGCCCCATCAGAATAACGTGGCCATGGATCAGAGATATACTCGACTGTCTATGACTTCTATAGATATTGAACAGAGCGGTGGTGCGGATGCACAACGACTGCTCTTTACAATGCTTCTTTTCAAAGACCCATTCTTGGGATTAGTAGGAGTCCCAACATCTTGACTTCGACTGATGAGCAAGTTATCACATAACCTGCAAGTAGAAGACAGAGTTGGGAATAACCCTTTAAAATTCATCTGTGTACAGCATTGCAGGGTATAGATAATTCAGTGACAAAGAATGTATAAAAGTGAAGGAAGGATAAACTTGATGGACCTGTCTTTTTCAACCTATTTAACTATGTAACAGTTAGTTAAAAAATATTTTAATCTAAGTATAAAGCAATTGGATCAGTTCATTGACAGACTCACTCCAAGCTTTTTACCCCTTACCAAGTAACATGTTGATCTGCTTCTATTGTTAGCCACAGTAAACAACCCGTACATTGCATGTGATCTGTGGAAGAAGGTGTTTACATTGGATGACACCAAACCGAAGTCATATGATAGTGTGTACAAGTGTTGCAAAATCAAGTCTGTAATACCATTGGGTGAAATAAATCTTTTAAGTTGTAGGTTAAAGTGCGCAACACAGACCTAAGGCAACGGCACAGCAGACTGAGGATGGCAAGCAGACAATCGCAGCAGAAAATACAAGAAGACACAAAGCTAGGAGAGTGGATATACCCAAGAACTCAAGAAAAATAGGCAGTCCAGGACTTTCAGAAGACAAATTGTTAAGGGCAGAATTGTATTCAATCAGCAAACAGATATTCAATATCAGAGATGTATGCAATCAGCAGAAAGATCATCACAAAGCAACCTTGATGAACAAGCAAACTGGATAGCTGCTTGCAGAGAAGTTTATATACTGTAGCAGCAAATTTGCATGAGCAAAACTGGCATTAGCAGGGAAGAGTTTGTTATGCCTACACCAGACAAATGGTTAACTGCAGGTCTGAGCTAGGCAGTAAATGCAGATAGTTGATAAACAAGCATGAGTATGCCGAAAATATAATTAGATAACTAAGATGGGGAGGAAAACTCTTGAAGTATGCATACTAAATGGTATAGGAGTTGAATAGACAACATATAGCTGTCTGAGCTGGCCTTAAAAGGCCTTGGGCGATGATGTCAAAGATTTTTGCTGTGTCACTACAACAAGGCTACTTTCACATCTGCGTTTAGCTTCAGTTCAGGCAAAACCTGAACTTTTCAACTTCAGGGTGTTTTTTACTTTTACATCAGCGTTTTATCAAATCTGGCGGAATTCTGCCTTTTTTAAAAAAAATGGACGCGGCACCTTTGCGTTCTGGCTAACGCATTTGTATTGGAGCTCCGAACAGGTGTGTTGACTTGCGTTTTCATCCGGATCCGGCACTTCAGGCACCAGGGTAAAAACGCTGCTTAGTACGGTTTTAAGACAAGTCTGAAGTGCCGGATTTGCCGGATCCAGATGAAAATGCAAGTCATCACACATGTCCGGAACTCCAATACAAATGCGTTAGCCAGAACTCAAAGTTGCCGAATAGAAATGGTAGTGATTTACCTTTCTGTGTGCACCCACTATTATTGTTCAAATTACAGTAGTTTCCATTGGTTCTTCTTCACTTTTCCTAACCCCTACATGCACCCCAAAAATATCATAATGAAAGCATAACATTTGAATTTAAGGTTCTACCCCCACATCACCAGACCCACATAATTATCATTTATCCTTTAGTTTTATCATCCCTTCTGTATAGAGTGCACACCTTGTCACGGCCTTGTGATTGTGGCCATTTTTCTGCGAACATCATATGGAATAATACAGAAATCAATCATTTGTGGAGATAATAGAGACTAGTTTATATCTGACCTGCGCTCTTCTTTTCAGCTTTGCCTTCAAGGTTCAACCACACATTCAATGTCTAAAATACCGTAGTTCTATTCCTTCAAATGAGATGAATGTGTTATAAGACATGTGCATAATGTAATCACTATATAATGTACTCTAATAATGCTATAATATGATAACATATACCGTATATAACATTTTATATCTTACATGCAAAAGTATAGTATAAAGTCTCATATAATAAAACATAAAATGCATAATATAAAAATCTAATAGGTTAAGTATAAGAGCGGGCTCACGTGTGCGTATAAATACGCCGCGTGAAATCCAATAAAAATATCGGATTCCACTTACACCAATGTTAAACAATAAGGCGAATTTTTCCTTTAGGTGTTTCGGCCTGAGGGAAAAAAATCGCATCATTCTACGTATGATAACAAGATGTCAATAACAACTCATCCAATCCACACAGGCAAAGAAATCAAACCATTGATGTCCATAAATGTAGAGATGTGTAATAATGAAAAATGACACAGGGAGAAAAGTATTGAACGTGGTTACTGAAATGTATTTAACACTTTGTACAAAAGCCTTTGTTGGTGATGAAGCTCCAGACACCTCCTGTATGGAGACACTGGTGGCTTGCATTGCCCAGGTGTGATTTTGGCCCATTCTTGCACACAAAGTAATGTAAGCAATAACATCTGTATGTTGTGCAAGAATATGGTTGCAAACATCTCGAGACAGCTCACTGGTTTTACCCATCATGAGATGTTTCTTATTTGGCACATTGGTAATAAGACACCTTTCAGTTGAACAAGCTGATATTATTTTTCACTAAGTGGCCAGATTGCTTTTCATTTACTGATAGACTTAAGATGGTGTTATGGCTTTCCATGGCTTTTTGCCACCTCTCTTTCTTCATGTATTCAATACTTTTTTCCCTATGTCCTTTCTCATTATACACAACTAAATTCATTGACATCTATGGATTGATCTCTTTGCCTGTGTGGTTTGGATCGGTTGCTACTGACATCTAGGGAGAAATTCATGTTAATAGATTCATGTTAATGGCACTTTTAGAAATATATTTACTTAGAAAATTGGTGAAGTGTTAAATTCTTATTTCACCCACTGTATAATGAAATTAAAAATACAATACAATTACTATATTCTATTTTAAGTATATAGGTATATATATTTAAAAGATTGAGAGCAGCATCTATATAATATGAGGAGCATTAAAGGGGTTTTCCCAGGAACAAAGTTAATTTTAAAGTTAATTTTAATCAATAAATCTTGGAGTAATAATATATTCTTAAATTGTATTGTATTGGGGCTGGGTGGTGAAGGGAGTTAGTTAGTGAGAGCACTCGGGAAGGAGTGAGGTCAGGAAGAACACACGTAGATGACGTGGGACACGTGACAAGGGGTATAAATAGCGTGGAAACCATCTAGAACACAGGAGAATGACAGGAAAAAGACAGGAGAACAACAGTGAGAAGAGGAGGAGAGTTACCCAGCTGAGGAGAGGCAGTAGAACAGCTGGAGTAAGGCCTTAGCACATCAAGGTCGAGTTGGAGGGAAGCTAGAGAACATACACCTGAGAAGTGTCTAGAGGACTACAGCAAGAGACAGCTTATCCTGAGGCCGAACCCAAGCGCAGAGAACACCCAAGTGGCTCCAGGAGAACATGGGGATCCCAGAGGCACGGGAAGTGAGCAATCCACCCTTGGGGCTCATATCCATTGTCAAGCGGAGGCGGTGGAGGGACTAGGCTGCGAGGGGCACCGGGAACCCCAAATGACTAGTGGAGATGATCAAACAGGCGCAGCTAGCAACCCGAAGGCTGTGGCACTTCCATGGTGTCATAGCCGAAAACCGGAAAAAAACGGTTGAAAAGGTGGCAACCATAGGGCTGAGGGTAGACACTGCGGGGAACCACTCAGAGAAGCCCACAGTCACTGTCTCAGAGCTCTGTGTGGCAAGGCGCCAAGCACGAAGGGCGAGGCAAAGTGCTGTGTGAGAGGACCTGGAAAGGACAGAGAAGGGGTGCTGGTTTTGTATCATCCTACTACCCGGGAGTAGCTGGACCCTTGCCTCCGACAACCCAGTCCTCAGCAGGCTGCTGCACAAGAGACTGTGAATAAACAACCAAAGACTGCAGCCCACTGTGTCTGTGAACTTTCTTAATGTGTCTAAAGCATCAGAAACACTACTACCATCTCACTAAGGTACCTTTGGCCACCCTAGGGGTCAGCTCTGCCCTTAGAGGGCTTAAGAACAATGCTGCCTCCCAACCATTGAACCCTAGGAGGACTGTCGAGCAGCAGCGGCCAGATAAAGCCGCAACCTGCGGGTGACGTCACGTAAAAACACTGGTATCCTCAGGTCCAATCATCCCTGCCCTGAATGAACCCTCCACACCAGATCCCTACCCCCAGGAGAGAGAGCCACCCACACCAAACTTTTAATGACACCACGGAGCCAGTTCTTGGTCCCTGTGATCCCCGTGAAGATGAAGCCTCAAGAAAGTTTGGTTCCGAGTATTCTAAGGCCCTGAAGGGGCGTGTCACTAGATGTGTGGTGAGCACCTTGAACCCCCAGGGGCTTCACAGAATTTTATAACAAAGAGCCGAGAAAATAGACAATCACTGTTTTCCCACAGAAACATTTTAATTTAAAATTTTGCAAGTTCACAAGGGTAACATGGAAAGTTGCACCATGCATATTGTTGTGCAATTTCTCCTGAATACACAGATACCCCACATATGGTGGAAAACTATTATTTAGGTTCATGGCAGGGCTCAGGAGGAAAGGAGTGCTATTCGACTTTTGGAATTCAACATTGACTGGAATCGTTAGCGGATCCAATGTCGCATTTGGAGAGCCCCTGATGTGCCTAAGCAGTGGAGCTCCCCCACAAGTGACCCCTTTTTGGAAACTAGACCCCTAAAGGAATTTATCTAGATGTGTGGTGAGCACCTTGAAACCCCAGGATCTTCACAGTATTTTATAACGTTTAGCTGTGAAAATAAGGAGAATTGCACAATGCAATTAATGTGCAGTTTTTCAGTGCAAAGCTCAGATGTGAAGGAACATCATACCGGAGTGCAGATTTGGCTGGTAATCAAAGCAAAAGGTGGCTACTTTGAAGAACCTAGAATATAAGACATATTTTCAGTTGTTTCACACTTTTTTGTTAAGTATATAATTCCAAATGTGTTAATTCATAGTTTTGATGCCTTCAGTGTGAATCTACAATTTTCATAGTCATGAAAATACAGAAAACTCTTTGAATGAGAAGGTGTGTCCAAACTTTTGGTCTGTACTGTACACTAAAATAATAAACGGCTAATAACTTACCCTCTGCCGCTCCCTGCATGCAGCATCACCACCATTTTCCGGTGTCTGTGCTCGGCATCCGATCATGTGACTGGGAATACAGAGATGAAATCACTGTGCTGTGCTGGTCACATGACCGGATGCCAACCACAGACACAGGAAGACAGCGAAGATACTGCAGGCAGTGAGTGGCGGAGGGTAAGTTATCAGCTGTTTAGTATTTTAGTGTGTGCGCCAGCAGAGGTGCATATACTGTGACAGGGGGCCATATCCAGGATGGGAGAAGCCATGTACCAGCATAAGGGGGTCAGAACCAGGCTTAGCGGGCCATACCCAGGATGGGGGCCATATGCAGGATAGGGAGCCTTATGCAGGATAGGGGGCCTTATGCAGGATGAAGGGGGTGATTTGCAGGATGGGGGCATATGCAGGAATGGGGGGACCCTTATCTAGGTTCCATATCCAGGATGGGGGCCATATACAGGATGGAGGGTCCATATCCAGGATGGGGGGCCATATGCAAGATAAGGGGGCCATATCCAGGATGAAGAGGTCCATATCAAGGATGGGGGACCATGTACCAGGATGGGATATATATATATATACAAAAATGAGGGGGATATATGTTGGGATTGTAAGATGGACACTGGCATTTTAAGACACATGCCATCTAACATTAACATTTGTTTTTTTCCTCTTTTCCTTCACCAAATTTGGGGGTGCGTCTTATAATATGGTGCATCTTATAAAGCAAAAAATATGGTATATAATTTTGACAATGTGATTTTCTGGATTTAATTTTTTATTAAATCTGTTAAAATTAACCTACCCTTAAAATGATAGACTATTCATGTCTTTGTCAGTGGGCAAATGTACAAAATCAGCAAGGAATCAAATAATTATTCATTCACTGTATATACCCCTTCCCTCTTGAACCGGCATCTTTAATTTAACTATTGCAACGCTGCCCGTTTGGACCCTTGGCCTATCCTCCATCTAAGATACCCAGGACCAATGATATCTAGCAGTGGTTGGGGCATGATACTTTGCTCGAGCCTTCTTACACAGAATGATAGTGTACGCAACCTACTAATACTGTGCCTATGAGGAATACTGTGAAGGAATTCATTATGGGGGTTTCATAAAATGTGATGGATGCATTTTTGGGGGCATGATGACAGGGGTATGGTAGTGGAAGAGAGCATTTAGAATCAAAATTACTTGCAAAGTGGCGAAATACATGTCACTTTTTTTAGCTTAAAAAACTGGGAGGTATGCCCTTCTGTGACTTGTGTCCATGTATGCTGTTACCCCACCTACTCCTTTTTGAGGGGATGGAGTATGGATCCCCATAGGGTGTTTGTATGGGGCTCCATACTTTCTATGTATGCCACTGTCTTTGATGATGTTAAGTCATCAAAACAAGAACTATAGCTTTGCAATAAAAGTAACAGTAAAATAAAGCCCTGTGTCCACGACGAATAAACATTTATCTATTGACTGCTTACAATGAGAGGTGTAACACAGTTATAGAGGGCTGTCGGAGAGGACAATAGAGACATGCATCAAATTATTGTTCCATAGCATCGAGGGAGCTGCTATAAGTAGTGACATACAGTTTATTACTGTATTGTCGTGTGAACTGAAATGACTTGGGACTCTTTTGAAGGTCATATCTAGTTTTTCTTCTTGTCAGTTACCTTAAGGCGTTGTGATTTTATTAGATTTGGAATGGAGCTGCCAGTCAGCAGTCAAGGGCATCGCTCGCCTCTTTCTTCTTATTGCATTCTACTTTTTGTACCGAATATAGAGAAAAATAAAGTGGAGAAGATTCAGAGTATAGGATTAAACATTGTTATGTTACACGGATAAAACGGGAGAAGGAGGCAATGTAATAAATGTGTTCAGGTAGGGGTACATCAGTGTGGTACTGAGACTCCTTGGGTTCACCAGATCACTTTTTAGCCTGGGGATAAACTCCATCCAATGCATATGAACTGAGGTCCACCGATTGGGTCAGTCATCTCTGCGCACTACATCGGAGGCTCAGAAATCTCTTACTTTCTGGGATTTCAGCATGAATTTTGATCAGCCTGGTCGGCGTGACATCATGATGGTGGTTTCATACACAAATTTGAGCTGGGAATGCCAGAAGTTAAGAGTTTTGCGAGCCTCCGCCACAGTAACCATAGACTAGAGACCTGGCTGAAGGAATGGAGATCGTGAATAGATCCTCCCAACTCTAAATATAATCTTTGGCTGTTTCATGCAGGACACATCACCAATAATCGGTAATAGTTTATTTGTCAATCATCCCATATGAAATAGAATAGTGACTAATGATTGGCTGAAAACATACCTCCAATTTGGATTGTCTTCTGCTGGACCTTATTGAACTGGAAATTCCTGGGAAGGTCAAAATGAGTCCTTACTAAAACCAAATTACTCGAGCACCATCATGACTCTTAGTTCACTTTATTGTTTGATAACACTGATATACAGGGTGGGCCATATATGTATATGTGAGGGGAAACACCTTTGCAGATGGGTGGTAACCATGGCGGCCATTTTGAAGTCGGACATTTTGGATCCAATTTTTTTTTTTTAATGGGAAGAGGGTCATGTGACACATCACACTTATTGAGAATTTCATAAGAAAAACAATGGTGTGCTTGGTTTTAATGAAACATTAATCTTTCATGACTTATTTTGAAGTTTCTCTCTGTTTACAGCCATTGACATGTCGCAGAGGTTAACACGTGAGGAGCTGATAGAAATTGCTACATGATTCAGATATCCAGTGGCATTGAGGTTTCCATTGATGAAGAATGGCCCCTCTACCTTTGTACCCCATATACCACCCCATACCATCAATTTTTGTGTTACAACAGTCTTGGAGGGATCTATCCACTGTGGGTTAGTGTCTGACCAATAGCGCTGGTTTTGTTTGTTAACTTCACCATTCACAAAACAGTTTGCCTCATCACTCATCTGAAGGCAATTGTCTATGCTGGGAGATGTGCAGCATCTGAAACAATGGGTACTGGAAGCCTGTGCTAGCATTTCTTCTGCGGTGTTGCTATCAGTGTGTGAAGAGTGGGAGAAGAGGGTTGTTTAGTAGTTGGCAAATCTTATATTTTGGTCTAAGCAATTATCATACACTGGTCTATAATTTTAAACAACATAGGTGGGCATGGTGACGTGTCATGGCTCCCGTGCATGCGGGGCTTGCTTGGTATGCCGGCGGCTTCTGGGATAGGAGGACGGGATGGTTGGGCGTGCACGCCGCATCAAAGCAGGTGACGAGCATAATTAGAGATTGCCTATACTTAATCTGACCATACAAAAAGGCCTCATATGGAGTATGCTGGTACACTGGAAAAGATCACTGTCCCCTGATGAAGTTTACATAACGTAAATGAAATGTACGTTGGGCATTCTTATGAGTCTGCTTGCAGATTGCACCATTAGGGCTTAACATGCAATATCTGACATACAAAGGTAATGAAATTGGCCAAAGTATAGGGCAAAACTGCACTGCTGAAATACAGGTACCATTGTGAGTTTGGGAAATTTAATTTATTTTTTCTGCAAACATTCAGTTTAACTTGGGATATACTGTATATTCACATGATTTTTGTAGACTTTAATGCACTTGCACTTTTTAATCCACTAATGGCTGTTGTAGGTCTATTTACATCAACTATGTGGTAATGGAAGTTGTGATCATAATAGGAACCTATTTGTTGTACTATGTACTCTTCCCTATTTGAGCCATTTGACTATTGTTGTAAAACAAACCCTGTCATGTCCATGTGATACCTGAGAGTGGTGTGTTAGGCTGCCTTCACACCACAGTTTTTGCTATCCTTTTCTGCTAGTTTTTAAAAGAACAAACCAGGATAGTTTTTAGCCTCCAATGTATCTCTATGGTGCTGGATTGGTCATAAATGGTCATCCGGTTTTGTAAATTCAGTCCCAGATTCGTTTCTGTCCTGTTTTTTCCCGGCCCCAAAATCGGAGGCTGCTCCGAATATGTTATTTGGTGAAACAAAATAGACCAAACCGGACAGAAACGAATCCGGGGCGATCCGGTGCCTATAACATGGGAGTCTATAGGTGTCAGATCCGGGAAAAAATCGGATTGTTTCCTGGATCCGATTTTAGGCACAGAGCATGCACCAATGACGACTGGGACCTCCCACCCTCTCTGCAGCAGCAATCTATAAAGACGTGATATCCAGGTACTCACAAAACGCTGTATGTGACAAGGCCATTTTCCACAAAAAAGGGTGAAGGGAAGAAGGGGACACTGTATATATACTACCCACCCACTGGAGGGGAGTGACATTTAAAATGAATTTGTTTAAAAAACAGATCGAAACTAATGGAAATAGGTGCAAATGAATGCAAACAAACTGATTTTTTAACAAATCCGGGAAACGAATTTGGTAAAAAGAACAAATCGTTGCCATCTGTTTGCATTCATTTCATGAGCATCCGGGAGTGTCCGGGAGTGTCCGGAAGTGTCCGGGGAGTTCTGGAAAATCAAGGATCAAAACGAATTTGTAAAAACCGTGATGTGAAGCGAGCCTCACTGTATGCTATTCCCCTTCTTTTTCTGTCTTACTACTGCCAAGCGCTTTTAGAATTTCTCCTAATAAGAGAATTTTATATACCGTAATTGTTGTTGACTGAGAGTTTACTTGAGTGATTCATAATTGAGCTGAATAAAAATAAAACGTTTACGGTAAGTGAAAATGGTCTTCTCTTTGGATATATATTGTCCAAACGTTACCACCCCTTTAAACAGAATCTGTTAGCAGGTTTTTGCTATGTAATCTGAGGAAAGCATGGTGTAGGGATTAAAACAGATTTCAGCAATTTGTCTCTTATCAACCGATGTGCTGTTATTTATGTGCTATGATTGTTTTAGCACCATGGGCTTATCATTGCTTGTTTTACATCACCTACACCAGCTCTAGTCCAACCACCGACCCTCCTGTGATAAGCAGCTCGCTGTCAATACACTATGTACACGCCTGGTGTGGATGGGGTTAGCTTTCTCACTACTGCTTCTTCCTAAAAGTAAGAACCCAGATGATGTCAAAAGTGCTTCACCCAGTAATCTTAGTGATACATTATTGGAATCATTGTCTCTTTTCCTACATTATGCTGCTCTCAGATGAATAAGCAAAAACCTGCTGACAGATTCCCTTTCAACTCGGACTCCACCAGGAGCTATGATCACACTAGTGTCACAAGACAATCATTTCAGTATTTGCAGCAGGCTAAATAAAAGTTGGGTGACTAAATTTTCAGCGACCAAAAGCAAAAAATACTGGGGAACTAACCTAAAGTGATAAACGCATCTGAAAAAGGTGTTACCTTAATTTTCTTTTACTGAAATCTTTTGTAGTCTACAGCTGCATTTGACTTGCCCCAGCGGGGGCCATGGGGTACTCGGAACTGGACCCTCTCATCGTTGTCGGGGCTGTGGCGATGTTGTCACAGTGGCGTTACCCGGTCTGTGGTCCCCTGTAGGGCGGTTAGTAAAAACGGGTATTGTGAAAAGGGGTAAAAAGTGAAAATGAAATAAAATAAAATAAAGAAGTTTGTTGTGACGTCACCCATGGAAGGCGGCCAGTAGGAGCCGCTACTGCGGTCCGTGACCTCTGGGGATGATGGAGTTGCAGCTGTGATGGTATGTGATGGGCCGCTGCTGTGGTCCGTGACCTCTGGGGATGATGGAGTTGCAGCTGTGATGGCATGACTCCCCACTGGAGGAGCGGGTCCCCAGGGTTTCCAGAGTTAATGTGATTTGGGGTTATGGGGAGCCAGCGGGGCTGAGCTGGCTGCGGAGCTGGACCAGGGACACTCTCAGGCAGGCTCCTGCTGCCTGCGCAGCGTCTCAGTCTACCTCTCCTCAGGTGCGAAATAAATAGTCTGACACAATGCTGAATTTCAACCCAGTTTACCTGGCTTCTCTTGTCAGGTGCTTCAAGTTACAAGCAAGTATAGTGGCAGCTCCGATACTCCTTGGCAACCAGGATGGCTTGTCCAGTGCACCCCCTTTGTGTTCCTTCCTCTTGGGCTCCTCTCTTAGCGCTGCCTACTCTCCTCCTTCCTGCACGTACCTACACATGCAGAGACCCGGTCCAGCAGCCACTGGCCTTCGTTGGGCGACTTGTGGGGTCCCCTGGCCCTAGTACGGCTGCCTTTCCAGTGCTGCATCGGGGGTTGGCCATGGGTAATAGAGATCCTGTGGTCCACCCAGTTCTATGGTTGGGGCTTGAAGCTTCCTCGGCACCTCAGGACCAGGCCCTTTGTTCTCGCCCTGCCCTTCTGCTTTACAGCTGATTCGGGCACGCGGGTGGACCGCTCAGTGCCCGCGCCCCTAGGACTCCTTCCATCTACCTGCGATCTGTAGCCCCGGGACCCAGGGTAGGCATCATAGTAGCTCAGGGCTCCGGGTCTGTGCTCTCTGTCCTCTCTGTCCCTTGTCCTCCTCCGACTTCCTGCCTACTTCCCATTGTGTCCTCTCTTTGTTTCCTACTTTACCCTAACCGCTTCCTATGCTAACTTCCCACCCACCACCTGTCTCCCCCCGCTGTCCCACAGCTGCCTGAGCCATTCGTCCACCTGTTTATTAAAAATGGAAAAGGAGCGCAATAGGGTCTTATCTTATTAAATGACTAGATATTGTTAGCCACTCACCTGGGTGGGTTGTGTAGCGCACAACCGGCATCAAGGCACAGGAGACTTGAGGCTGCTGCAAGGTCCACACCTCAATATTCAGCGTGGTTTGGAAAATTATGAATGGACAGTGTTCACGGACCTGCGCTGCACTGATCGTAGCATGAAACTTCACATGATCTTCATCACAAAGTTTTCTTTATTTCCTACGTGTTTCGGAGTCAGTCCCGACTCCTTCCTCAGGGATTGATTACCAATCTTTGTGATGAAGATCGTGTGAACTTTCATGATACGATCAGTGCAGCGCAGGTCCGTGAACACTGTCCATTCATAATTTTCCATCCCTCCACCTGGGTTCACCCGCTCGCTCTAGGATCGGGGTGTGTCCCGATTACCGCAAACTATTAGTGGTTACCGGATCGCAGGTGCGCCACACATTCACAATTCTGATGGTTGCTACTTGAAGTATCCAGTCTACATATACATCAGTAACTACAGATTCTAAAAACAAGCAAAATCACTGAACCTGCAAGGGATGCTGGGATGGAAATCATCAGAAAAGAGAAAGATTAACATGTGTAAAATATAGAATGGTTATTGAATGTAACTCCCTGTTCACATTGAATTTTTTACCATGCATTTGGGGGGTTCTACTTGAATCCCCTTAAATACAGGATTAAGACAACCTTCCGATGGGGAAAAGCCATAGATTGCAGTGACACAAATGAAGTTCTAATGATGGTGCTATGTTTCTGTGCCCATCTGAAAACACAGACATGTTCAGAAAAAAATGCAAAGTTTATTTGAACTCTGTCATGTCATTGCAGTCTATGGCACAATTCGAGGTTTGCATGAATCTTGTTTTTAAAGGGATTCAGGTGAAACAGACTTCAGAAACGCAGTGTGTACAGGACCTAACCAATGAAAATTATCTTCCAAAAAGAAAAAAGTATCAAATGTTATAAAGAAATCTAAGCATAAAATTAAAGTTTTTACCAACTTTTAATTTACTGACAAAACGACTGGCACCGTCATCTCCATTATTGTTGGTGGAAGGTCTCAGCGTGCCCACGGTCAGCATCTCAGGGGCATCGGTGTAATGTGTCTAGACAGTTCATTTACTTGTTTAGTGGCTACGTGAATCAACGCATTTACCGGTAATTTTTTTGAGTTTCCTTTGTTTTAATTCAATACTACAGGACGGAATTAACCTTGATATCTAGACAAGCATCAGACAGACAATCATCATACCTCACCTCCTGGCAAAGGAGAAGCAGGGAAGTCTTAATTTAACTAGAAGGAATAGATTAGACTGTTTACACCTGCTAATGATATGGATCGCCACACTGGACAGTGAAGAGCGGAGACGATTAAGGGATTTGGTAAACGTAACAAACAGGTGATCGGGGAGACAGAAAAGACGGCTAGGCTAAATACATTCACATTTACAGTATCTATAAATCTTCATCAACTCTCGTCTATCTATCTATCTATCTATCTATCTATCTATCTATCTATCTATCTATCTATCCATTGAAAAAAGCGGAGCAGCACAGCATCTATGGAGGGGTGCAAGCAAACCCAAACTTCCCTTGTTGAAGTCTCCAATACATACAAAGAAAGGTTGCAGCACTCCAGTTCTTGGTGCAATAAAGAACCTTGTTTATTTCAGCAGGGGCCCAGGTGGCGACGTTTTGGGCACAAACACCCTTTGTCCAGCAAACACTGGCTGGTCTATTCAGAGTTTTATACATTTTACAGTTGTTATCTCATTAATCCACCAATATACAGATATTACATTTGTACTACATGCTTTTTTCAGTATATACATGTACTTATTCAAATAGTGCTCATACTCCTTAATTACAGTGCTTTTATAAATATTATATTTTTCTCTTACAATATTTTAGGCTTTTTTTGTTAATTTGAAGACTTCCGGCTCAGGTTGTTGCAATTGACATTGATTAATATCGTTATTTTACATTTATATCAAGTGCACATTGCTATGTCAAATCGTGTTTTGTCCTGTGTTCCCGGTGTCCCGGAAATGTGTGCCACGTATGCGCGTGTACGTCTTAGCGTTTCCGCTACCATGGTGACCAAGGAGGAGTTACGGTGCCATATTGGTTGAACCATGCGTGTGCACTCCTTTAGTGTCCACTTAGGTGTATTGTATTACAGGCCGTTCATCTCTTTAGTCAGTAGTGAGCCAGCGTCTTTGCTAAAAGTGTTAAACTGTAACATAATTCTTATATCCTCAGATTCTGCTATGGGTTTAAAGTGCCTGTGTGCATATAGATATTAAAGTGACTTTTGTGCCATATAGCATACTTCTCAAATAAAATGTGGACTTCCCATATGTCTGGTCTCTTATACGGGACTGCCGTTCTAAATGTCCTCTCCCTGAGTGCACATAGTTTTCCCACTGTATCGGGGTCACTACGGCTCCTACACCACCATAGGGGGTTACTTGGTGTAATCACCTTCGTATCTCCCTATTTTTTATAGTCAGGGATCAACAGACTAACTACGGCTACATCCCTTCTTTAATACACAAAAGATAAAAGCACTCCCATAGGGAAAACCTGGTGGTCTAATGGGGCAAATTAAAGAATGAATGAGGGGTCGCCTCTCACCTGTGATGGTTGTGCGCCTCTGCACAACCTCAGTGTAGCGTATGGCTCAAAGGACCTCCGGGCACCAGCTCCACTCTGACACAGCTCATGCTGGCTTCCTGACCAGCTCCTGGCTTGCTCTGATTGGATGGAACACAGTCACGTGACTCACGAGTCATTGGTTACAGGGTCTGACATCACCACAGGTCCTATCAGTCCAGGGACGCTTGGCTAGGATTATCCGTGCCTCTCCGCAGCTCCAGTAACAACACACCCAGAAGGGTGGTTGTGTAGAATTAAGAAAAGAAAGGGTTACTGGCTAAGAGTGCTGGGGGCACAAATAAGGAGATTACTTATGGCCAAACACATTTATTTACCACAATGCGTTTCCACAACGGATTATTGTCTTCCCCAGGTGGATTTTCATTAAATAGTGAGAATGAACACATGAAATATTATCACAAGCCAATCAGGAGTTAACAACTAATGATGTCACTCTATCAACCCCGTCCATCCCATATATCCAGAGATATAGAAGCACTCAGTGGAAATCATTGATAAAAATAAAATCAAGTGGCATATAAAACATACAATAATCACATATATCACATACATTAAAAATAAACTAACACAAGACGCATAATTCTGTATAAAACATAAAAGTGTGCTATAAAATTTATATGTGTAAACCACAACAAATATTAATATACATGCACATTCCAAGAACAGAGCCAAGCTTTTCACTTATACCCATGCTCAAACAAAACACATAGGCTCAGTTCGCATCTGCGCTCCGGTGCATTTGGCGGCATTGCGCTGGCACGGGTGGTGGCGCGGTGTGGGTGCAGCCGGGCGCTTTGGGCCGCGTGTGGGGTGCATCGCGCTGGCTCCCTTGTTTTGACTTGTGTGGGAGGTAGTGGGTGCCCTCAACCCCTTGTTGTTCTTGTGTGGGGGGGCGAGGCCACTGGTTGCAGGTGTGGGGGCGGCTGTGTTGCAGCACATGCGCTGGTCAATCTTTCTTGCACGGAGGCCCTTTTCCTTCTGTGTCTGCCAATGCCCTTTCATATACTCACCTCCTAGAGGCTTCACCTTTTACTAATGTCGCTTCGGTCCTGTGACGCCATTTTGTGGCTGTAACTTCTTATTGGATAGGGGTCAGGAAACGTAGATTTAGAGCACCAGTACAGAGGTGAAATAAGAAAAAAAGCTGGAGTGGTGCATTAAAAATACAGTCTTTCCTCATTTGAGCACGTAGACGTTTCCTCTCTAGAATATTAATTTCTCTAGATATATTCCGATGTTTTTTCATTATTTATTTTATTAATCATTGGTATTAATAAGCTTGAAATGACTTGATGTTGGATATCTCAGCAAGCACATTATATGGCATAAGGGTTCTGCATATATGGAGATTATTTATCTCATTGTTTCTCACCTGTCCCATCTCTGCCTTTTCCTTCCCCTATAGCCAGCTCCCATTGTGCTAGTCTACGCCAAGTTACTATGCCAAGATAGCATTCACCTCTGATGTCATCATCTGAGGCATTTTAAGTTTGGCTCAGGCGGCTGTATACTCTGAATTAGGTAGCTGTGCACGTGGCTATCATATGCTTTCCAGAAATCAAGCCACACTTCCTACTTGGTTCTGCTGCAGCCACTGATTATTATCTTCCAAACTGCTCTTGAATGTTATACAGCATCCAGTACTTACTTCCAAATCTGGATTTTCTGGTACTGCCCTGTTAGGTTCACCTGGTGAGGTGGATCCTTCAAGCCCAAGGTCCGGGTGGACACAAGGATAAAAGGCATCGGCGCAGCAGAATGGAGAGGCACGCAGGGTACAGATAGCTGAGGGGCAGGAAACTGCAGTCAGATAGGAGACGTCCTAAAGACCACAGACAATATTGGAACTGCTAGCAGGCAGCAGATGTCATGAAGAACACAGACAAGTGGGTATAATGGAAATTACTGGCAGACAGGAGACCTTGAAGATCAGAGAGAGATGGTTGCAATATTGGAAACTACTGGCAGGCAGGTACTTAGCAGGTTGAGGTGTACAATGCAACTGAGAATTTTAGAACATTGAAGTCTTACTACCACGACCAGCTGTGCATTCTAGTGAGCCTCATATAGGCCTGGGTGGATGACCACATGTGATCAAGCTGGGTCATCTCCATAGCCTGAGGAAAAGCACACCACAGTCTACTATGCTGGGGTGAGGGAGGAAAAGCTCGAATCTAGGGCATAACACGTCCACACCCTAAACTCTGATACATTAAGGTACCCGTCAGCCTGCTCTTCTCCGCTATTCTAATGTGCTGTGCACCCACTCAACTCTGCTGTAAAACTCTGATAGCGAACAGGAACAGAAAAGTCAAGCTGTTAAGGATAAGATTCTAAAATCCGCTGAAAACCTTAATGAAACATATATATATATATATATATATATATATATATATATATATATGTGTGTGTGTATATATATGGAAGTATATTGTAACAAATATCTATACCTACATTCTGCTACGTTTTATGAAAACTTTATATATATATATATATATATATATACGTTAAATTAGTTCACTATATTTTGGTGTATATGTATACATTATCGGATATCTGTAGTTGGGTTTTGCTTCAAGTCTTGAGTGAACCAGCTGAAGCCAGTTGTATAGTGAGCAATGGAGCATCTCTCGGCGAGCTCTGGAATTTAAGGGGAATGTTACAAGATTAATTAGGACTGTTATCTATGCAGGATTTGAATTCCGATTGGTCGAGAGTTGTAGAGCAATGCCCAGTTGCTACCTTCCTTTGTGTGGGATAGAACTGATTTTGAAAATAATAAAGACACTTTTATGCTTTCTCTGATCTAGAGAAGTTCTATATATCTGACTTTGTCTGATATTATTACTTCCTGCATGCACTTGATTAAGTTAATTTGACAAGGGATAAGCAAATAGTTGGGGTCCATGGAATCCCAGCCTAACACAGTAAATAATTTATACTCCTACAACGAAGTGCTTGATTATCAATTAGTGATGAGCGAGTGTAGTAAGATACTCGGGTTTGGATAGCTCTAACCAATATACTTTGAACTGTTTCAGTATTTGGATCCGAGTGACTTTCTCATTGACTTTCATTGGATTCATTACTTGTTACTTGTTCAAAGTATTTGGTTAAAGCTATCTGAACCTGAGTATTTTACTACTTGCTCATCAGTATTAGCCACTAAACTGCTGTTTCTGTTTGCTATCTGTATTCCTGCAATAAGTTGCTGTTCCCGCACATTTGCCTCTGTTGCATCAGGTACTTCCAGCTCTACTTATCCAACTGTCACCCTGGAAATCTAGTCTCACTAGTCCTCTCTGTTGTATGTATTATTTGATTGTCCTGTTTTGCTGAATCAACACTTCTGTCTTTGTTGCTCCACCCTGACCCATGGCTTAGCAAATCATTCACACTAGATGAGTTTATAACAATTTTTATTTATCCATCATCTGATCCAGAAATATTATACTTATTAACATAATTCATCAACTATTAAAGGAGAAAATGGAGAAAAATTTTAATTCAGAGCATCTCAAAACTGAGGACAACGCTGACGTGTACACAGATTGCTCTTTAGCTTGTGTAAACTTGACCTTAAATATGCAGCCCTTCTAGACCTTTCTTCTCTGAATTATTCATTGCTCTCCAGTCTTGTCTTTCTCTCGATATATTCTGCTTTTTATCTCATTGTTTGGTTTATTAATGTTAGGTAGAATGATTTAGGAATGAGTTACATTAGACACAGCATTTGGTGTAAGGGGTCCCTTGCACACGTGTCTGAAAATGATTAACGAGACGATCCATCAACGCCTCTTATATTTCATCTTGTCTAATAAATAAGAGCTCATGTTATATTATCTCCGTGGTATATTAATCAAAGTGTCTCACTCCTATCATTGTGTGATGAATGACCTCAGATAAAATTATGTAAGAGGGGAGCTCAAGATTCTCCATGGAGGAATAAATTAGACCCGGGGGTTAAATGATTGAAGCTTTTGATTCCCTGTGAAAAATATATATGTAGCCCCCCACCTACCATGTACCACTGGTATTAACATCACCAGCCCACTATGTAAGGGCTGAATAACCACAGACTGGCCCGGGTGCTCATGCTGCCTTCTGTTCCCGGCGGACAGCTCCATCATGGCCACATGAGCATGGAGCAATAGTAGGACAAGGCCATGTCTGATGTGTCCAGTTTTCTTCTACATTTTCTGGACATTTTTGTTTATTCCACTCAAATGGGAAACAGAACAGACGGCACTAGAAAGCATTATTGGACAAAGTCAAGATGCCAGTGGCAGTGTGATACCCTGGACAATATGATGCTGGGTAACCTTTAGTCCTGGCTTTCATGCTTATGTTATTTTAACTCCAACATCACCAAAAACCCAACAAGAGTAATGCTTTTCTTCGCAAACAATAGACCTTTTCTCAAGTACAGGTCACATACTGACTCGCTCCGTGGGGACCATGGGGTACTCGCTGCCGGGCCTGTCGATGTGCTTGGGGAATGTCACCGTGACGTGACCCGGTCCGTGGCCCCTTTTGGGTGGTCAATAAAAAGGGGATTGAGGGTTTTATTTGGGGACTGGTGATGAGGGAAAATGTTCCTAGGGAGAGGATCACTGGACTTGGGGATCGTTGTTCACGTGACACCACCCGCGGGTTCCGGCTAGTGATGGCCGCCGCTGCCACACAGTTCCTCTGGGGTTAATGACAAGGCAGCTTGGTTGAAAAGCCCTCCAAGGCTAGGGCTGATCCCAGGGCAGCAGATGTTACTGATTGAGTTGGTGCTGATGTTATAGTGCAAGGTGGATGACGCAGCAAGAAAGTTCACACACACGGCGGGGTGCAGTTCAAGATGTTTACTCACAGCTTTGTTGCTCCCGGTTACAGCAGTTGTCACCGTTGCAACAACCCGCATAGCACTGAGTCCTTGGAGGTGGAGAAGGGGATCCAGCTAACTCACGGGTAACTTGGTGGCACTTAACTGGTACCCCCTTTTACTGTCCTTTCATGGTCATCTCTTTCTCTGTGCTGGCTTAGCCCCCTGCCCTGTGCCTCACACACAGAGCCCCAAGCCAGTTGCTAGCTGAGCCTGGTTGTTCTCCACTAGTCTGGAGCCCAGTACCCCTACTCTGCTGCCTGGTCCCTCCACATGGTTTCAGTCACTGTGGATGTGGGCATCCCTGGGTGGATTGCGCCCTTCCCGGTCCCTTGTTACCCCTTCTATGTTAGGAAGTACCCCTCTCTCTCTTCCTCCACTTCTCTGCCAAGTCTTGTCTCCCTCTCAGGTCTTAGGATGAGCTCCCACTGGCTCCAATCCCCTGGACGCTTGGTTCTAGATGTTGTCCCTCTCTGACAGACACTCTGGCCTTCACAGACTCCTTCAGCTCTTGCCAGCCACCCACCAACCAACTTCTAGATGTTTCTCTCGTCCTTTTATACTATCTGTCTCGTGTCCTAAGTGACTAACATGTATCCTCCCCTAAACTCTGCTCTCCACTCATCCCTTCTACCTTGGTTCCTCCCCTCCAGATAGGATCAGGGACTGTGATCTCCCTTAGGAGCAATCTCGCAATAACCCTGACCTGGAGTAGTGTAGTCTAGGCTATGGGTGTCTGAGTACCATTCAGTGTCCCCTCCTTACCCGAGAGTGGGGTACTACACCTCTGGCTGGGGTGCAGTACCTCTGTGGTGATTGGATCCGCAGGGGCGCCACAATACCGTAATTCGATTTTCACACATAGGCAAGATATCTTGGGGAAGCTTCTCTTTTTAGAGGTCACAATAAGCAAGTCCTTGTCTTGCAGGGGTTTGTACTTTCTATCAGAACTCGACTTTCCAGCTTTCCTACACACTCCACTTTCCACTCTCTTTTCCACGGGCAATTTTATACTGTTTAAAGGCAATCTGTCAGTAGGCTTTTGCTGTTTAACTTAAGAGCAGCATAATGTAGAGGCTGAAAGCTTGATTCTAGTGGTGTTGACACACCCCTCCAGGGCCTTAGGATACTCGGAACTGGGCTTTTTTGAGGCTTCATCACGGGGATCACAAGGACCAAGACCTGACTCCATGACCCTGGCAGTGTCATTAAAAGTTCGGTGTGAGTGGCTCTCTCTTTTAGGGAAGGGGATCTGGCATGGAAGGTTAATTCTGAAAGGGACAACTGAACCTGGGGATACTTGTTAATTTTACATGACTCCACCCTCAGGTTGCGGCTATAGATGGCCTCCGCTGCACAACAGTTCTCCTAGGGGCCGATGGTTGGGAGACAGCAATGTTCTTAAGCCCTCTACGGGTAGGGCTGACCCCCAGGACAGCTCGAGGTACCTGAGTGAGCTGGTAGTAGTGTTTCTGGTGCTTTTGGATGCGTAAGAAAATTCACAGATACAACGGGTTGCAGTCTTCAGTTTTTTTACTCACAGTCTTTGTGTAACAGCCCGCTGAGCACTGGGTTCTCAGAGGCACGGATCCAGCTACTCTCGGGTAGGAGGATGACACGTAACCAGCACCCCTTCTTTGTCCTTTCTCAGCCTCTTTACACTGCCCTTGCCTGTCCTGCCTTGCGCCTCGCCACACAGAGCTCTGAGCCAATGACTGTGGGCTTTTCTTACGGGTTCTCTCCTTAGCCCTATAGTTGCCACCTTTTCAGCAGAAGTGCGCGGTTGTTGACCCTGTCACCTTGGAAGTGCCACACAGTCTCCCGGTGCCTCTGTTCTTCGGCCTAGTCCTTCCACTGACTTGCACTTGACAATGAATTTGAGCCCCACGTGTGGATTGCTCATTTTCCCTGTCTCTAGGACCCCTTCTTTCTCCTGAAGCCACTTAGGTGTTGTTTCTGCTCCTCAGTCTGGCCTTAGGACGAGCTCCCACTTGCTACATTCCTCTGGACACTTAAGTTCTTTCTCTTGTGACAGGCTTTCTTGCTCTAGCTTCCCTCCAACTCGACTCTAGCTGTTTTACTCTCCTCTTCTCTCTCTGCAACAACTCTCCTCTCTGCTATTCAACTGTCTCTCCTCCGTTCTAGATCTTTCCCACTCTATTTATACCCCTTGTCATGTGTCCCATGTCATCTACGTATGTTCTTCCTGGCCTCACTCCTCCCAAGTGCTCCCTCTAACTACTTCCTTCACCACCAACCCCATTACAATGGTTCCTAGTTTGATCTGGGTGTCCCGGCACCGATCTGTGCCCCTCTAACCCGAGAGTGGGACACTACACCCTAAAAGGGGTGCAGTACCTCTGTGGTGACTGGATCCGCAGGGTTGCCAAAGTGTCACTTATTGATAAGACACTAAATACAGGGTAATCCTGGAGTAAAACCTGTTAGAGTCTGCAAAAGACTTGAGACTGGGGCATAGATTCACCTTCTAGGAGGACAAAGGCCCTGAACATACTGTCAGAGCTACAATGGAGGGTTTAGAGCAAAGCATATTTATGTGTGTGAATGGTCCAATCACAGTCCAGACCAAAATCCCATTGAAAATCTGTGACAAATCTTCATAATTGCTGATCTTCATCCAATCTCACTGAGCGAGAGCGAGTGTGCAAAGAAGAATGGGCAAAAATTTCAGCCTCTAGATGTGCAAAGCTGTAGAGCCATCCCACAAAAGGCTTGGAGCAGTCTCTACCTGTCCTCCACGTGCAGTGTGGGGGCTGTCACTCTCTACCTGTCCTCCACATGTAGTGTGGGGTCTATCACTCTCTACCTGTCCTCCATGTGTAGTGTAGGGTCTATCCTCTCTACTTATCCTCCATGTGTAGTGCGGGATCTGTCACTCTCTACCTGCCCTCCATGTGTTGTGTGCAGTCTGTCACTCTCTACCTTTCCTACATGTGTAGTGTGGGGTCTGTCACACTCTACCTGTCCTGCATGTGTAGTGTGGGATCTGTGACTCTCTACCTGTTCTCCACGTGTAGTTTAGGTTCTGTCGCACTCTACCTGTCCTCCATGTGTAGTATGTGGTCTGGTACTCTGTACCTGTCCTCTATGCGTAGTGCAGGTTCTGTCCACTCTACCTGTCCTCCATGTGTAGTGTGTGGTCTGTTACTCTGTACCTCTCCTCCATGTGTAGTGTGGGGTCTGTCACTCTACCTGTCCTCCATCTGTAGTGTGGGGTCTGTCACTCTCTACCTGTCCTCCATGTGTAGTGCAGGGTCTGTCACTCTCTACCTGTCTTCCATGTGTAATGTAGGAGGAGGGTAGGAAATGTGGTGATATTATATCTGGGCTAGTAGGGTTTGTGTGCCAGGGCTGCTTATTAATACTAGTTTGGCACACAGTAGGACACTACAAGTTCCAGAACAGCTTAGTAGTCAATAAACATTTAAAATATATTTAGTATTGAATTAAAAATTACTATTAGACTAAGTTGGGATGTGCAACCTCAGACTTAGGATGCATGTATTTACCGGTGCCGTGCATCTCAAAATCATTGCTGAACCTAGTGATGGGGAGCAGTGGTCATGAGAGTAGAAGGCACATGATTGCCGCATGGAAGTTAACAAAAGCCAATTGGGGGCACCAGATGGGGAATATATCAGGTCAGTACTGGTTAATATGTTTATTAAAGGCAACTCCTCTTTGGTCAAAATATTAATTTTTTTGAAACCTTTTAATCACTAGAAGGTCGTAATGTTTGGTCCCAGTAGAGTGGTATTATTTGATAACGATATCAATCGCTATATATGTTGTTATTTAAGCCAATATCTTTTGCTTCACCTGAATTATAGCTTCACAGGACAGACGGAGGGTTTCCTAGTTTTATAAATCCTGATCACAACAACTTTCAAAATCATGTCGCTTTCTTTGCCCAAAAGTGCACAACATCACAGCATCTATCCTAAAGGCAGATGGATTTGTCTGAGAAAACCTATATTTAAGTGAGGTGAAATCAATTTAGATCTCTTCATGGGGTCGAGCCAACACGAACATGCTATAACTTCTGATCAGTCAAATGTAGAAAAAAAACACAATGTTATTTCAAAGATAAGTTGAAAATGAAATAAATATCACAACTGCATTGATTAATTTTTTAGCGCTACCGCTCTACTTTTTCTTGTGCATGTAGCCTAATGTAATTTGGAATGAGATGTTTTTCTTAATCATCGTGGCTGTGGTATTCTTCAAAAATACAAAAATAAAAACAACATTGTTATCCAAAGAGTTAAGAAACAAACAAAAAAAACACCTTAAAATAATGTTTTTTGCTTGTTTTGTCTGCTCTGGAGAAGCTAGTTTGGCCCTATTTCAGATGTAGCTGAACCATAACCGGTAGTAGGAAAAACCTGACGTTCAGGATGACACAATACTCCTCCTTTTATGAGGTTCTCCTGGACTGTTAGAACCATTCTTATCTAAAAACACTTTTGGAATTTCACAATGGGGTTATAGTCATGTGTGCTGCTAGCTAACACCCAAAATCGTTCTTCAGGTCGGTAACCATTCCAGTGACCCAGGTATTGCACATCACCACCCGGGAATCAAGGCTCATTTTATTCTTGTACTCTGGGCTGTCTCCCAACTAATTCAGAGAGAAGGCAATTACCAAGTAGGTGTACAGACAATCAGTATTTCTGGAGCATGGATTTATGGAATAGGTTGGGTATGAGGAAATTAGTGAGAAGTCTTAAATGAAAAGCTACAGGATTGTGAGCCTCATTTATTTTACATGGCCCAATGTAGTTGAGTCCTAGCTTACTGAAAGGGATTTTTAGTATAATATCTTTACTAGAGAACCACACTTTGCCTCTAACCCAAATATGTGGCCCATCCATGTGTATTTTATTGGCAGAGGTATGTTATCTGCCCTATTCCCTTCTTAGGGTCTCCTCGACTTCAGACCAGATAACCTTGATTTGTCTACAGATTTACCGCCTCAGATGCCTAAATGGAAACAAAGAGGGGACAATACCCAAAATTACAGAAGAATATAGAGGTTTTAGTAGATTCTTGAAATCATAATGGCAAACGTAGGTTAAGATAGGTAGTCCACCCAGCTGGACTGATGGGCAGAGACACAATGTCGAAGCAATTGCTTGATACGTTCAATCTGACCATTCTTTTCTGGGTGGCAAGCAGGTGAAAAGGACATGTTAGGCACTCATTGTAACTCACACAGGAACTCAGAATAAGCACACCTGACCCAATTGGTTCCTGTACAGACTAAGGTTCCTAGCTGTGCAGACCCTAGTAGCCCCTACACAGACTGGAATAACCCTAACCACAGGACTAGGAGATAACTCCGACCTGACCTCCTAATCATCTGTTGAGTGCTCCTCGTAACTTCTTAGGAATCAGGGGAAATGTGAAAAACACTATAACCCTGAATCAGGAAGGAGCGCTGAGATAGAAAGGATCCTTGAGTGAGAAAAAAGGATACCAAAAAAACAAAGTTAAAAAGAGACATACAGCTGTACATTTAGACATATGAAAGCTTGTTTGTAGGGGAAAGAGTTGTAGTTTCAGATGAAATAATTTATTTTACCATATAGTGGACAGGGGAAAATGGGAAAAAAAATTAGTGATTTGTTTGTTGAATATTCGTCGAACACCGCGAACTTCATTGAAATCAATGGCAGGCTACAGCAAACACATAGAAAACACCTTCAAAGGTCTCCAAAAGCTGCCAAACTACTCAGAATGGACAACAAACACCAGGAAAAGTGACAACAATCCAAACACAGTACAAATAGTCAGAGGCAAAGTAGCATTAGTTTTCTACATTAAGTAAAAAGAGGTGGAAGAGTAAAAGGAGGATGAGACACAGGTATGGGCATGCCACACCCTTCTTAAACCATGTAAACCATAGCAAGAGGACTCCAACAAGAATACGCACTATTTTCAAAGCGTCACACCTACAGCAAAATGGCATCAATTGTCCCAGACCAAAAATTGCTGAATGGCTCAGCCTGTATGCGTGGCACAGGGTCTGGAACAGGACCTGGCCTTGCATTTCAAGGTTAAACATTGCACAGCAACTATAAGTTTTGTGGAGTATTACAGCAAAAACCAGAGAGGTAGGTCAGTGACCTGAATAGGCCTAGTGGGCCAGATCCCCTCGAAGCTGATGCAAGAGCTCCTGTCAGTGTTATGCCCCGCCACACACAGATGGGACCACCATGAGTTTTGTGAAATATTGCAAGAAATAACAGGGAGGTCAGAGACCTGTTTGGGCCTAGTAGGCTGGATAAACTCAAAGCTCGTGCAAGCGCTCCCATCAGATTTATGCCCCGCGCACACACAAGGTGGGACCACTATCAGTTTTGTGGATTACTACAGGTAATAGGAGAGAGGCAGGTAAGTGACCTGTTTGGGTCTAGTGGGCCAGAAAAATTCAAAGCTCATGCAAGCGCTCCCATCAATGATATACTCTGCCACACACCGGTGGGACCACCATCAGAGTACTACAGGAAATAATAGAGAGGTAGGTCAGAGTCTTGTTTGGGCCTAGTAGGCCGGATTAACTCAAAGCTCGTGCAAGCGTTCTCATCAAAGTTATGCCCCACCACACACGGGTAGGACCACTATCAGGTTTGTGGATTACTACCGAAAATAACAGAGAGGTAGGTCAGAGACCTGCTTAGGCCTAGTAGGCCGTATAAACTCAAAGCTCATGCAAGCGCTCCCATCAATGATATACCCTGCCACACACAGGTGGGACCACTATCAGTTTCGTGGATTACTACAGGAAATAAGAGAGGTAGGTAAGTGACCTGTTTGGGTCTAGTGGGCCAGATAAATTCAAAGCTCATGCAAGCATTCCCATTAATGATATGACCTGCTACACAGAGGTGAGACCACCATTAGTTTTGTGGAATACTACAGGAAATAATGGAGAGGTAGGTCAGAGACCTGTTTGGGCCTAGAGGGCCATAAATTCAAAGCTCTTGCAAGCGTTCCCATCAAAGTTATGCCCCGCACCACACAGGTGGGACCACAGTTTTGTGGATTACTACAGGAAATAAGAAATGTAGGTAAGTGACTTGTTTAGGCCTAGTGGACAGGGGAGATTGACCAAACAATGCTTTTAAGCACCCTAAAATGGTGGATGTGAATACAGCTAATTTGTTCATCACTGGTTCGATGGACAAATAGGTCGAATATTCAGAAACAGGGGCAAGAGTGTCAAGGATAGGTATTGAGCTCAGAGGGCCCTACTCAAGTCAAGCAACAAACAGCAAGGAGACCCCAACAACAGTCTCCATTTTTTTTTTTTTTAAATTAGGAACAGCCACCACTTCAGTGACATCAATTGCCCCAGAGTAGAAATATGGAAATGTGGAGTTTAATGCAGCACATTGTAAAGTACACAACCGTTCAGTCTCCCCAGGCTGACACAGGGGTGGCAAAGTCCTTGCGGATCCATGACTTGTTCATTTTGATAAATGTTAGTCTGTTTACACTGTCATTGGACAGAGACGTGCACTTATCCGTCAGCACACTACCAGCAGCGATGAGGACACGTTAAGAGAGAACACTGGCTGTGGGGCACGACAAAATCTCCAAGGCATGAACGGCAAGCTCAGGCCATTTTTCCAGTTTGGAAGCCCAAAATGAACAAGGGTCTAGTTGCCCAGTCATGGCATCGGTATTGAGCTGTAGATACTCCTGTACCATTCTCTCTAGGCGTTCACTATGTGTCAGACTTGTTCTCTCTTCTGGCGTTGCAAAGGATGATGTAAAAAATGGTGAAACGATTCCACATAATTGCTGTTACTAGATAGACTGTAGACTGTTACTGTTAACATATGAGTGATGATGACGACTCGACGTTCCCAGGGTTGGAAAGTTTGAACTACGATATTCACTATGTGCTCCACTGGTGTTTTGGGGAAAAGCAGATCTAGGATTAAGTAAAAGATTCTGTTGATACTCCTGCATGTGTGAATCCCTTTCCAGGGCAGGAATCATTTGGCCAAATTTACTCTTGTACCGGGGATCTTAGAGTATGGCAACCCAGTGGTCAGTATTACTTCGGATTCTAACAATCCGAGGATCATGTTGCAGGTAGTGCAGCAGGAAGGCGCTCATGTGTCTTGCGCATCCAGGAGGACCAAGTCCTTGTTGTGTTGGTGGCGGTGAGGTAATATTCACGCTTCCTTCCTTTGCCCTCTTCCCCCAACCTTGCACAACAGAAGTGTGATCCAGATCTTCCTCATCTGCTGAGTCTTCAGTGTCCACCGCCTCTTCGTACTCCATTTCTTCCTCGGCTCCTGCACCTTCATCAACAGTTTGGCTGCTACCATGCGCCTTCGTTAATCCCTCTCGCCCACCCTCCCTTGCCAGTGGCCTTGGTGCTGCCGACCGCCTGGACCTTTGAGATCTTGTTATCCATTCCGCATACGCCTCCTCCTGTACTTCCTCCCCTTCCTCTTGGCCCACCTCCTGACTCCGAATATCGGTTAAAGTGTGCTCCAGCATGTAAATGACAAGTATAGTCATGCTGATAATGGCATCGTCAGCTCTAAACATCTTAGTAGCCATTTCAAAACTCTGCAGAAGGGTGCAGAGGTCCTTGATCTGAGACCACTCAAACAGCATGATTTGCCCCACCTCTGGATCGCGTTGGCCCAGGCTATATGTCATAACATACCGCACCAGGGCTTGTTGCTACTGCCACAGGTGCTGCAACATGTGCATAGTGGCATTCCATCGTGTCGGCGCATCACATTTCAGTCTGTGAACTGTCAGGCCGAACGACTTCTGTAGAGATGCAAGTCGTTGAGCTGTGGGATGCGAACGGGTGGAAGTGAGCACACAGTGACCGTGCCCTGTGCAGAAGCGCATCTAGGCTGGGATAGTGGGCTAGAAACTGCTGGACGACTAGCTTCAAGATGTGAGCCATACAAGGCACGTGTGTCACCTTGCCCCGGTGAAGGGCTGCGCCCAGGTTTGCAGCATTGTCGCACACGGCCTTCCCTGGCTGCAGGTTCAGTGGAGACAACCATTCATTAAACTCTGTCTCCAGAGCTGACCACAACTCCACAGCTGTGTGACTCACATTTCCCAGACATTTTAATGTAAACACTGCCTGATAGCATTGAGCCCTGCTGCCAGCATAGTAAAGAGGTGTGCATGATTCCGTCAGAGCAGTTTGAACGTGGGTCACATTACCAGACAGGCTTTGGGCGCAGGTGGAGAAGGCAGAAGCAGTGGAGGAACATCTAGATGCAGAGGTTTGATGCGCAACCCATGAGGATGGCAAGACTTGTAGAGCAGCCCCTTCTCCTGCTCTCACCGTAGTCACTCAGTGCCCATTCAATGACATGTAACGCCCTTGTCCATGCTTACTTGTCCAAGTGTCAGTGGTGAATTGCACCCTATCACACACATAGTCTCTCAAGGAGGCCTTGATGTTGTGTGCGACATGCTGGTGTAGCATAGGCACAGCATTCTTTGAGGAGCAGTGGCGACTGGGCATCTGGTACTGGGGGACTGCGACGGCCATAAGGTCTCGAAAATCCGCTGTTTCCAGCAGACGGAAAGGCAGCATTTCCGTAGCCAACAGCTTGCAGATGGTGAAATTCAATCTCTTAGCTTTTGCATGGGTAGGAGGAAATGGTCTTTTACTTGTCCACATCTGAGGGACCGAGGGCTGGCTGCTGTGATGAGACGGGGTTGAGTAGGATGTCCCAGACAAACTGCTGGTCTGTGAGGGAGGTGCAGGTGGACTTATTAAGTCACTTTCATGAAAAGGTGGTGCTATCGATGTGTAATAGCACTCAACTCCACCAGGTGTTTCCACTTCCAAAACAGCTAACGACCTGTCAATCACACTGGCTGGAAGTTCTGTGTCCGAAAACCTGTCTGACAGCTGTCTCCACAGTCACAGGGGATGAAAAGGCCACAGATGCACTTGATGGGGCAGACGGTGGTTGGCCAGGCCCGCTAAGCCTCAATGTAAGTCACAGTGGGAAGGTCACTGCGCTAAACTATTGATTTTTTTACCTCTACTTAGTGTTTGTTTACAAATTTGGCAGATAACATGAGTTGGGTCATTCTTTGCGATCTGAAAAAAGGCCCATTCTAGGCAAGGCTTTGCGCCCATGCGACCTGCAGAGCCACCACGACTTCTGCACAGAAGCAGAGTTGTGGCTGAGGACGCAGTTGTTGATGTCCTTCCAGGACTTTGTCTCTGTCCTGGAAGCCACAACCTGACCTCGTCACTAGCATCCTCCTCCACCTCCTTTGATGAGCTCATCAACTGCCTGCCTGTGGGTTAACAGTAAGTGGGATCTCCAACCTGTGGGATCATCACCCTGTGTGTTCTCACACTCATCATCCTCAGAGACAACCTCTTCCTGCCCTGAGCGCAAAGTCAAGCTGTCAGTACAATGAAGCATCTGAGTCTCATCATCATTTGCCTCATTGTCTCCACCAACAGGGGTTACAGTTTGGGAATGAGGGTCTACATTATGCTCAGACCCCTGTTCATTTGCACCTGGATCTAATTCATAAATATTTTGGGCATCGGTGCAGATCTTTTCCTCATCTTGACTCAATGAAGCTTTGGAGCAGACCTCTGATTCCCAGGCTTTAGTATGAGTGAACAGCTCTGCAGACTCACCCATCTGTGTTTCCGCATAGTCAATAGGGCGGCTGGAGACTTGTGAGCTGTGAGGAAGCAAGTGCGATTAGAGTGACACCTCTGAGGACTGGAGTGTTTGTGATGTTGAAGTTGAGGTGGAGGAGAGCCCACTTAATGGAGCGCTTGATATCCATTGAAGCACCTGCTGTTTTTGGGCCTCATCTACAAGTTTTAACGATGCTCTGCTGCAAAAGAAAGGGATGATATCAGATCATCCACGAAAAGAAGTAGACATTTTAGTTTGGCTTGAAGACGGTATTTGTTCACCAGATGTTTCTGTCACTTTAGCAAATACCCCAAGGACACAAAGATTTTTACCCTTTCCAACACGCCTATTCCCCTTTCCACCATCAGCACACCTTTTAACACTCATTTTGGAGGGTAAGTAATTGGCAACTCTGAAGTTGTTGGCACGAAAAACATTGGATGCAAAACTAGCAGAGCTGAGTGGCCAAACAGTGGTACTAGCCTAAATAGGTTTTGGTATGTAGTTTTTTGCAGATGTAAAACAATGGTACTAGTTTAAATAGTTTTGGTAGCTACTTTTGGGCAGATGCAATACAAAAGTGTTTTCTGCACTGTGTGGCGGTACTTTTCAAAAGAACACTGCAGTACAGCTACCTAGTCAAACTGTGTTAGTAGCCTAAAAGGATTTGCTTGGTTACATGCGCTAAAAAATGGCAATTATAGACAGGCGGTGTAGCTTTCTTCCCAACAGTGCTACACCATGCTTGCCACACACTGCTACTAGCCAATATGGATTTGTCGAGCCCACTGGGACGGGGTACTTGGTACCGGACTGGGTCTGCTACTGGGGATGTCACGGATGGTCCTGGTCCGGACCGTGTCCCGGGCCTGGCAGTGAAAAGGGGAATATTTACACGGGATAATGTCAGTCGGGACGCTACCCACGATGTGTGGTCAATTATAAGGACCACCGCTGCTGCAGAACCTCCGGGGATGATGTTATGGCAGCTAGGATGGAATAGTTCTCCGAGGGCAG
Organism: Allobates femoralis; assembly: GCA_033576535.1. Lineage (NCBI taxonomy): Eukaryota > Metazoa > Chordata > Amphibia > Anura > Aromobatidae > Allobates > Allobates femoralis. The sequence continues at coordinate 158,789,837 of JARQOC010000009.1, read as the reverse complement.
AACTGGGCTCCCCGAGGCAGTGGTGATAAAGTCTATAGTGTAGGGTGTGATGCAGGCTGGTGCTGGGTGCAGTGCACTTACTGTCCTGACGCTGCAAAAATCCTCCTCTAGTGTTCAGAGCTGACAAGCTGTGGCTCTCCAGGTGGGAATCTTCTGCAGACCTGTTTGGAGGGAATCATGTGCAGGGAGAATCATGCGAGGGAGTCGGAGTCAGGGTTCACTGTGTTTTTTCTCAGCTTCGCAGTTACAGCTTAGTCACAGTTCACAAGTCTTTACATGGGCACAACTCTCCCCTCCGGGTTCCTTTTACTCCCTGCAGCCAGGTTGTTCCATCTATGACCCCTCACTCTGTCTCTGTCTTTTCCAGGCTTTTGTTTCTGTCTTATTCACTTGATGTGCGTGTCTCCGGACGGTATGGCGGTGGCTCGGACCCCTCTGGGCCCTCGTGGTTGCCACTGAGCTACCCGTCCTTTGGGGTGGGAACCCTAACGTGTAGCTAGAGCCCCCCATCGTTTGTCTGGGGATACCGGGTGAAGCAATGGTCCCCTTCAGAGCCGACACTCTGCTGCTAGCCTAGCCTCCAATAGTCCTCCCAGGTGAGGCTCTACCAGGCTCCTTCTAACCATGTCTTTGGGTTCAATAGGAGGGCTACTCCGCCTGCAGTCTGCCGTCTCAGCTATGGTTCTAGGGCCCAGTATCACTGGCCCTCTCGTCCCTCACACTCCTGGGGTGCTGGCTCCGGATGGGCTTTCTCTCTGTGGCTCGCACTGGCTCTTCAGATTCTGCGCTCCTTCCACCCCACTCTTCCAGGACGTGTGATCTCTGTCTTTGCTGCTCAGCCTACACCGGCCTACTGACTCCTTTCTCCTCCCCCTGCTCTATATCTACCCTCTGTCACCTGACCTGCTTGTCGGCCCACCCACTGTCTCTAAGCCCACCACCCCTTGCCCGCCTAGAGTTCCCGGGCTCTGGGTTAGGTGCTGCTGCTCTCTAGTGGTTGTGTGGGCTATCTGTGAGGGTGTTGGGGTTCAACTGTCTTTTCCTACCTTCCTGGCTGCAGTTCCCTTTGTGGCCTCCTGGTCGCAGGGGCGCCACAGATTGACTGGGCTAGATGCAGTAAAAAGTGGCTATTACAGACAGGCGGTGTAGCTTTCTTCACAACAGTGCTACACCAAGGCCTGTCACACTCCTACTAGCCAATATGGATTGACTGGGCTAGATGCAGCAAAAAATGCCTATTACAGACAGGCGGTGTAGCCTTCTTCACAACAGTGAAGTGAAGTGTCAGTGACACTGAGCTGCAGCACTGAGAAAATGGTGAGCAGGGTAAAATGGCCGGGTTTTATATGGCAAGGGCATGTGACATGCCCAGCCAGTGACACAAACCCTTGTATTAAAAAAAAGTGCACTTTCCTCTATGCGTGCTGATAGGCTGACACACCGGACCACCCACAGCAAGTAAGCAGCAAAGAGAAAAAAATGGAGCTCTGCATATATGACCACAGACGTCTCCCCAGCCTCCCCCTCCCGCCCGCTATTTATTCCTAGACACTGAAACTCATAATAACGTTCACCAAAAGCATTACTGTGAAAAGTCAGTAACGCTTTTGGTGAACGAAGCGTTATGAAACAGAAACTTGAATTACCGAATTTTTAGCAAATTGTTCGAATTCGTCAAATGACTCGAACATAGCCCAAAACAGGTCGAATTTGAAATTGGCGAACAATTCTAATCGAACATCGCTCATCTCTACTAATGTGTTGGTATGATTCCTCAGGTCAGTGTGAGTTTGTAGATACTAAACATTTACACTTTTATTTTCATCTATGTGGTGAAAACAAATTCAGAATTTTGTTTTTAAAAATAGTATTGCGCTTTCGTCGCCATTTTCTATGACCCGTAGTGTTCTTATTTTTCAGGACCTGGGGCTATGTGACGGCTTATTTTTTACATCTTGAGCTGATGTTTCTAATGATAGCAATTTTGTGTAGTTATGTTGTTTTGATCACCCGTTATTGCAGTTTATTACAATGTTGGGCGAACAAAAAAACATAATTTTGGCGTTTGGACTTTTTTTTCCGTTACAGAGTTCACCCATCTGATTGATTTTATATTTTGATAGATCGGTCATTTCTGAACGTGGCGATTCTAAATATGTATATTTTTTTATTTTTTTATTTCGTTTTATTTTGAGTGGGGCAAAAGGGAGATGATTTGAACTTTTGTGTTTTTTTTTCATATTTTTTAAAAACTTTTTGTATTTTTTCTTTGTTTTACACTGGCCCCTAGAGGGCCACAGTGCTGCACATTCTGATCGATTGTGCTATATAGAGATGAGCTGCAGCTCATCTCTATATAGCACAAATGATCACTTCATGTGGTGTCAGCCATCCATAGGAAGAGAACCCAGAGAGCTTCTGGGGTCACCACAGGACCACAGGCTCTCCAGGTAATAGATTGAGATCCGCGATCGTGTTGCGGGATTCTCAGATCATGACGGGGAACAGCGCGATCTCCCCCGCAGTGCTTTGGATCGCGCTATCTATTACTACAGTGTGTTGTTAAATAGTAATATCAAAGTAACTTCAGCCCAAGGCTACATTTGCATTATAGAGTTCAACAGGGGTTCAGTATAGTCCTAGGAGGCCTCAGAGCGTTACACACATATTTTACGGACAATAAGTGGTTTTGCATTATTTAGATTTTTGGAGAATTTTTAAAGATCCATTCATTGCTAGTGTGAAAGTAACATTAGATTGCTTATCCATGCCCCATTAGTGCATACAAAGGGTGAAAGCTATGTTCTCCTCTATACCTGATTTGAGATGGAGGGACTTATAAACAAGCAGAAACATTAAAGGAAAAGGCAGAAAACATCTCTGCAAGATAAAAAGCTAACAAGTAAAGTGGTGAGTAACACTTGTCAAATATGATGCTATCACAGGGAACAAATGAGGGTCAAAGAGGTGAATGTAGGAAGCTCCATATTGCACTGCAGTTGATGCATTTTGTCCCAAATGGAAGAGATCAGCCCTCATGGATCAGAAAACCGCCATTACGGAGAGCATAAAAGCTTGTTCCTATGAGTGAAGAGTGTATTTGCAACGGGGTGACGATAAGAGCAAAAATATTCCACACCACTGGAGAAGATATACTCTTATTCTTGACTGTAAAGGTACCATTACACGGTACAACTTATCAGCGATGTTGTATGAGATCTCGGGAGTACGCTCATTTTGTGGACAGCTGTGCAACATCGCTGGTGAGCTGTCACATGTCCAGATATTGTGGAAAACTCACCAAGGATGTTGTGAGGAGGGAACGTTCGCAAACATCACGAACGATCCCTGCTCACTGCTGTGAATGGGTGAAGTCAGCCGTGACATTGCTATTGCTGTGTCACACCGAACGATGCCGCAGGTTGCTTAAGTTGAAGTTGACAGGTTGTCATGCATGCAGGAAAACCTGTCAACTCCGACTTGAACATCTATCGTTGTTGAATCATTAGTTACACGCAACGACGCAACAACGATTTCGTTTCAACATCGTTCCTGACGTCACTTTTGAACGTTGTCAGGAACGATGTTGAAACGTGTAACGGGGCCTTAAGGGTTTCAAAAGACTTTCTATTTGATTATAGAACATCCTTATTACTAAGAAAATATGAAAAATGAGACACTTAGCTTATAAATATGGCTATATCCATAACCACCAAGTAGCCATATTGAGGCATATCCCTTTTACTGGGTCCTAAACTGTTTGTATAAATCTACTTTATTATAAAAGTAGTTATGTCCCACAAAAAGGGATATGCCTCAATATGGCTACTTGGTGGTTATGGATATGGCCATATTTATAAGCTAAGTGTCTCACTTTTCATATTTTCTTAGCTAGAATGCTGTTCTGTAATCAAAATAGCAAGTCTTAGTATTTGAGTGCAGCTGTTTTTTTGTTACAATGTGACATGTTTGAGCGTTACACCAGTACACATTACAGGATTCAGTGCTGCAGTTTTTTTCTCATTTGGCTTTTATGAGCTCCATGAGTTGGGCGGTGAGAGAGGGGAAGTGGCAAAGGATCCTGCACACTGCCTGGCATCTGCCCACTTCTGTAAGCCTTGACCCAACCACTAGGCTCCAAGAAAGAATAACTGCTTATTGCAAAATCAGTTTTCTGGCCTTTTGTACAGCCTCTTCTTTGGCTTTAGGGTACAGTTGGATTCTGGTCATGGGTCCCGATGATTTCTATGTAAGCTCCATCCATGTTATTTAAAGGGACACTTCACTCCTTTCCCTACAGACTGTACTATTGGATGGAAGCACTTTTGTGGAAATTGCTTTAAAAAAAAAAAAAAAAAAAAAAAAATCACCAAAATGTTTGCCATTAATTACGGTACTCCTTAGGACATTTTGTAGCATTGAATTGTGTCTTGTCATTTTTTCAGCCTTATCTGAACTACATAGGATTAAAATCTCCAGAAAATGTCAGTTTATGAAATCATTCCCACATATGTAGCGCTACATTCAATATTGAATAAACCAGATCTGCAGAGTTCATGGTATTTTCCACTTTAGTGCGGGGCTTCAAAGGGTTCATTAAACAATACTTGGTTACATTTGATAAGAACCATCAGCAGTCTGGAAGTCTCTGGACAATTATTAATAAAATATGTACAAGCTTTCTTAACTTCTTGTGACTTGGATGTCTTGGCCTCCTATTTCCATGTAACCAAGAGAAGACTACTGTCTAAAAATTATTCAAGTTTTCCCAAAATATATTTTTTTCGTTTCAAATCAACATTTACTTTACAAAAAACAATAAAATCATTGACCCCTGCAAAAACAACCACAGTAGATTTGTCTTCTTGTTATGTCAGATGTTCTGTTTCTTATGATTATTTTTTCTGAGAAATCAGTTAATGCTTTATTTCTTGTTTATCCAAAGTAATGGGGAGGAGATGAGGGGGTTGTTAAACAGGACCTGTCACCCCCCTGGAGCATGGCACTCTAAATGCACCACTGAACGCAGCATGTCTGGGAAGGGGTCCCCCATGGCTCTAGCTTCCCCTGTGCGCCGTGATATACACTTTATAAATCTTACATTTAGTGAGTCCGGAGCCGGAGGGCCTTCCTTCTTATGGAGTCAGCGCTGGCACAGAGGATTTTTCCCTGCCTCCGGCCGCTCTGCGCTGCCTCCTGCTGCTCTGTTCCTCCTCCTTATTGTATCCGCCCCCCTCCTTGCCTGCGCCGACATCTAAGCTTGTGTTCTCACACAGGCACACAGCAAGACTGTGACATCAGCCGCGCTTCCCGTCCTTGCTGTGCGCCTGCGTGAGAACACAAGCTTAGATGCCGGTGCAGGCGAAGACGGGGACGGACACAATAAGGAGGAGGAATAGAGCAGCAGGTGGCAGCGCAGAGCGCCCGGAGGTGCCAGAGCTGACTCCATAAGAAGAAAGGCCCTCCGGACTCACTAAATGTAAGATTTATAAAGTGTATATCACGGCGCACAGGAGGAGCTAGAGCAATGGGGGACCCCTTCCCTCAATGCAGCAGACATGCTGCATTCAGTGGTGCATTTAGATTGCCATGCACCAGGGGGGTGACAGGTCCTCTTTAAATGTCTACTTTCCTAGTCATCTATGGCAGTAAAGGGGTTTATCCCTGGTTTTCTGCCGGTCTCAGAGAGTGGAGGTATTAAAGCATGGAGTGAAAGATGGAAAGTAGGGAGAGGTGAAATGACAGGTCACATACAAGCTAAGAAGATGCAGGCAGAGGAGAACAAAAATGAGAGTGAAGGGGGACATTAAACCCACACACAGACTGTAGTAAACCCTGTAAAGGGAAATAGCCTATGAGCAGCAGGACACTACCCACACTCCCTAATCTTTGGTGTAATGTTACAAAAGGGAGGGTAAGCACTCAAGAGATTCGAGAATCCATGCTGTGACATGAGGTCACAGTAATAAGCAGTAAATCACATGAAGTTACATACAAGGATAGGAAGAACGATGTGAACCTTCATAGGTTTTATACAGGATTTAGATTGAAATACATTTTTATCTCCTTGCAATACCCCTTTATGTTAATCATTACAGCAAATATTATACTTACTTGGCTCCATCTCAGTTTAATTTTACTCATGTACCATAGGTACCTGTCACACCCCCAGAGTCTGCTCCTGTGACTTCCGCTTCTGCCACCAGGTGCCGCTATGTTCATCTGGAGGTGGGGCTGGTGATGTAGTAGTCTGACTTGTGGATGTGTTATATGGCTGCCCAGCTGTGGCCGTTAACTCTGACTTCAGCCAATTAAGGAATACTGTAGTCTATTGAATCCCTTTGTGCTCCTGCTGGTTGCTAAAAATATTCCCCAGTTCCCTTGTTATTATCCTGCTTTGTATTATTGATTTTCCAGATTGACCTCTGCCTGATTTTGCACTTTTCTCCAGCTTAACAATTTTGTACTTTTCTGCCCTCTCGGCTTTGACCGTTTGGTGACTTTTCTATTCCTGGATTGCAACCATCTATATGCAACAACCCCCTAGACCTTGCAGTAGGTGTTTGGGTCTCTCAGGGTTCTGCCTAACGGTGCAGTTTGTATCTAGTGTGTCCGGATTCCCATTTTCACCTGTAACTCGAATGGACATTACACTATCCTGCTTACACTCTCTATACCCACACTTTTGAGCATAGTATGGAGAAGGTTCTCTGAGAGTAGCATAATGTAAGACAGAGACAATAATTACAGCGCTGTGTCACTTACTAAGCTGCTTGCTGTAGTTTTGATAAAATCACAGTTTTATCAGCATTATATTGTCACCAGAGGACTAGTAAATCTGCTGTTCTGTAGTCCTCCATATTTATGAGCTCGGTATAACCCCATACCACCACTGATTGGCCACTTTTTGTTTATGCACAGTGCACACAGAAAGCTGTCAATTGATTGTGTGGTCAGGATTATACATAGCTCAGCATTCAGACAACTGGTAGATCTGCAGCAGTTATCAAAATTACAGCATATAGCTCAGTAATGGTACCTTTCACGCCGCGACGGCAGGCTGGATACATCCCGCTACAGCTACAAATGTAGCTTGTAGCGCCAATGTGCCCGTCGTAGCGGCGTCTGAAGACTGTGCGCTACAGCCGGCAACAGATACATCTGTTTCCTAGCTCTGCTCGAAAACTGATGGCTACATCGCCGATGGTAGCGAGCTGTATCGGCGTGTAAAGAGGCAACGGAAGGGAACTCGGACAGCCTGCGATTGTAGCTGCAATGTAGCTAAGGCGTGACCTGGCTCCGTGTTACCGCGCCCCATGTGCGATCATTGGTGGAAGCTGCTGCATGACGATTGGTAGTCGCTGCATAGGGAGGCATATTTAAAGGAGCTGACGAGTCACACTACACAATCGCTCGAGCGTGCTGTATTACTCAGCCTCCTGCGTTGCCTGCCCAATCAGGATGTTATTGCTTCGTCCTATCAGCGTACGGACGGCTCGTAATCCACAATTGTAGCACGCCTATGTGCTGTCCCTGCTGCACCAGGTACGCCCATAGTAGCTGGTTATAGCGGTGTGTAAATGAGCTACAGCTGGCTACTTGAGCCACCTGGCGATGTAGCTAGCTATAGATGTAGCGTGGCGTAGCGAACCTTGTGGCGGCGTGTAAAGAGGGTGCGTTGACCGTTTGTAACCGTTTGAGCGTGCTCGTGCACGTGAAATAGCGGGATGTATCCAGCCTGCCGTCGCGGCGTGTAAAGGTACCTTAAGAGATACATTGCTGGAATCAGCTTCTCTACCCCTCTACTTCTCAGATGGGGTAGCAAAAACTATTGTCAGTTTCCCTTTAAGGGCCAAGGACCAAATATGTTGGAGGCTTTTCTATCCAAGGGCTTTATAGCAGCCATATAGTCAGCTTCTACAACGAGCTCTCAATTTCTATTTCTTGCTCCAAAAGTTAGTAAGTTAATTTTGCAATCATCGCCATCTGTTCTGCTTGTTTAAAATTCACTGTAAATGACACTGGTGTTATATCATATAAGACAAAGCGATGCATAAATTATGTCTATTATTGCATTATTATGATCAGTATGAAGCAGGGAGATATGTGTAGAGGGACAAAGCTTCAGTTATAATTAAAGCAACGTGAAATGAAACTGAATACACCATGTTAGAAAATATAATATAGATATAATTTATAGTATTTGGAGATAAACAAGATATTCCTTATCCTTAATCCTCCTTTTTTTAGAGCTGTCCTCCATGTTGTGCAAGACTTTCTCAGATGGATCTTCTGTGTCAGCCTACTGGACAGAGAGAGCTAAATCTCCTTCCATCTTGGCTGTGGCTGCTCTTCTGCTAATCTGAGTAGCATCCATAATTGTTGCATTATTTGAACTTCACACCACCCACTTAAAGGGGAACTCCAGTGAGAGAAAACATTTTAGTACAGTCTCTGCTCTCCTACACGATGAGCTGGGCACTACAGTTCTAGGATCTATAGATCTTTATACATCAATAAAATCATATCTGCTCCTCAGCTCTCACCCCTCCCTCAGGGACAGAGAAATTCAGTGAAGTTGCAACAGTGACAGGAGGTGTGTTGGGGGTGTGGACCCCGAAGGTTAAGAATCATCTTACATTCCCATCCCCTCATATTTCAGTATGGGCAGGGGGTGTGGCCGCCTGCCCCATGGTCACACTACAATCCAGCCCCTGAAATACCATCCTATGTAATGTATGAACAGGGATGTTCTGCCTTCAAATAGCAATCATGTCACCAAGCAGATATAAATATACGCTGTGATGTTTTGCTATACAATGTTATGATGGTGAATAATGTCTACTGCCATATATCAGGCTAGGAGCAGAGGCAAATCACTGCATTGATTGATTCAGCACTGCCCATGGTCCCCCCTCACCCATATCAATTTGTTAGATTCCTGTCCCCTGAAACTTTAGCACTAAGCATGACTGAATTTCTCTGTCCCTGAGGGGTGAGAGCCGAGGAGTAGATTTGATTTTATTGATTTATAAGTGATCTATAAATCCTAGAACTGTAGTGCACAGCTCTGCTTCATCATGTAGGAGGTAGAGACAGTACAAAAACATACTATATTCCTATACACATATAAAGAAAGACTTGTTAAAGGGAAACTAACAAAGAAGAGAGTTGCACTCAGCCATGCTAAGACATGGAGACATGAATATAGAACATGGAATAGCATTATAGCTAAGGCTGGTTTCACACTGGTGTTTGTGTCTGCATGCATATGGCACGCAGATGCAAACGCAGTGCAAAAGCAGCCATATTAATGTGAACGCAGTGGAGAATCTCCGCATGCGTTCACATTAATATGCACCCCGGCCAGCCAATCAGCTGTCTCGGGGGCAGCCGGGAGGAGGAGATCAGCGGTAGAGATCTCCTCCTCCCGGCCACAGCTGATCTCCAACCGAAGTCAGCGCGGGAGATTTGAAGATACAGCTGATCTGACAGCTGTTCAAATCTCCCGCGCCGACACTGAATAGGGTGATATCGGTGCAGGAGATAAGAAACAGCTGATCGCTGCTTCAAATCTCCCGCGCCGACATCACCTATTCGGTGTCAGCGCGGGAGATTTAAACAGCTGTCAGATCAGCTGTTTCTCCCCACCGACACCGGCGGGAGATCAGTGGAGGCTATAACTGGTCTCCCAGTGGCCGCCACTGATTACCGGCGGCCACCGGGAGTGATTTCAATGAGATCCGCAGCGTTCTCCTCCGGTGTCATGCGAAGGACACTGCGGATCCATTGATATCTATGCGTTGTTTGTTCGCTTGCAGATAAATAAAGCACCTGCGACCGCACAAAAAATTCAACAGGGCTGCGTCCGGAGTGCGCTCGGAGCGCAAATGCAACCGAATGCAGCCAAACTCAGGCACATGCGTTCCCATGTTAAACATAAGAATGCATGTGCGCAAGCATTTGGCTGCTTTCAGTGTGTGGCGTATGCAAATGCCAGTGTGAAACCACGCTGAGGATGTATGAAAAAATGAGACACTTAGCATATACAAATAGCCATTTCTATAACTTTCCAGTAGCCACATCGAGGTGTATCTCTTTACTGGGAACCTACATTAAAGATAATGCCTCTCTCTTCATGTTTCCATGCCTTAGCATTGCAGAGTGCAACTGTCTTTTTTGCTACATTATATTATGTTCAGTCAGCACCTGTTCACATTGCAGGTTAGGGAGTGGCGGCACTTTTTTTTCTTATTTATGTTAAAGGGAACCTGTCACCAGACTTTTTATGTATGAACTATGCCTACCACCTTGAGCAGCTCCTGTACTGCGTTCCATAAATGTTTATTTATCTCCTGACTCCACCAGTATACCGCTCATAAACCTTTTTATTATTTCCAACATTCTCTGTTTGTGGCCTGCATGCAGAAACTACTTCTTTCACATCACTCTCCCATACAGCTTCTCCTTGTGCAGTGTGCGCTGTATTGTTGACCGATGCACAGTGACACCATCTGCAGCAAGATGATGCTGCAGGTCTTTGGAGGTGGTCTGTGGATTGTTCTTGACTGTTCTCACCATTCTTCTTCTCTGCCTTTCTGATATTTTTGTTGGCCTGCCACTCCTGGCCTTTACAAGAACTGTCACTGTGGTCTTCCATTTCCTTACTATGTTCCTCACAGTGGAAACTGACAGGTTAAATCTCTGAGACAACTTTTTGTATCCTTCCCCTGAACAACTATGTTGAACAATCTTTTTTTTTCAGATCATTTGAGAGCTGTTTTGAGGAGCCCATGATGCCACTCCTCAGAGAAGATGCAAATAGGAGAACAACTTGCAAGTGGACACCTGAAATAGCTTTTCTCATGATTGGATACACCGGGCTATGAAGTACAAAGCTCAATGAGGTTACCAAACCAATTTAGTGCTTCAGTAAGTCAGTAAAAAGTAGTTAGGAGTATTCAAATCATGAAAATCAGAAGGGTGCCCATACTTTGGCACCTGTCAAATTTTTAAATAATGCATATTTCACATTTTTGGTTAGTACAATAAGCCTCATTTCAAACCTGAAATATTACTGTGTCCATCAGATATTACATATATCACACTGAAATAGCTGTTGCAAAAAAACAATTAAAAAAAAAAAAAAGAGTAAGATTAAGAGGGGTGCCCAAACTTTTTCATATGACTGTATGGCAGAAAACCTTTAGTTTGCTGTCAGAATCAAATTTTGTATGGAGTTCCATATTACAAGATACTCCAGCAAATATGAGACATTGATTGCAAACCAACAAAACATAATTTATCTAACAAATGCATTCAAGAACATGTTGCAAAAATGAGTACACCCTAATGAAATTTAATTTCAGCAAAGGTTGTATCTTCTAAAATATAACTTTTATTGTTTCTATTAAAACAAGGGTCATATTGATCCCTTACACACAATGTAACCTTGTAAAAAAGGGGGGTGAGGGGGAATGGTCGCCCTGTTCTCTCCCTACCTCCCCCTGCCTGACAGCGGAGTTTTCACTTAAAAACCCGTTTGGTGTCCCCGCTCCTCGGCGGCTATCCCTACTGATCCTTACTTGTTAGTGAATAGGTGACATTCCTCATTTCCTTGAATCCCCACATTAACAATATGCTAAGGGAACAAAAAACCTATATGGGTCTCCCCGCTGTCCGGGTCTATCCCTTGGACAGATGTGGTAAAAAAACCACTCTAGGAGACACTCTATCTAAAATATGGATGTGGCCATCTGGTTTATGTCTTTATAGGGAGAACTGTATGTAATAAGGCCAGAATGATGTTTTTTGGGCACTTTTCTTTCTGATGTAACTACAATGGTTATCAGCATATGTGCCTAGTACCCAAAATAACCAGAACGTACACTCCTCACCAATAAAGTACCACACCATACACAAATACAATAGTGCTCCTTGTCAATAACCCGTATCCAACGGGGTCTCCCCACACTTAAGGAGATACAGATCACCAAATCACATTAGTGGATCAGTAGGACCAAATGTAGACAGGGGGCTGATGCCCTTAGATATAAGTATTCAGCATACTCATCTTTGATCCTGCAGACTGGTCTGGTCACATCCATATTTTAGATAGAGTGTCTCCTAGAGTGGTTTTTTTACCACATCTGTCCAAGGGATAGACCCGGACAGCGGGGAGACCCATATAGGTTTTTTGTTCCCTTAGCATATTGTTAATGTGGGGATTCAAGGAAATGAGGAATGTCACCTATTCACTAACAAGTAAGGATCAGTAGGGATAGCCGCCGAGGAGCGGGGACACCAAACGGGTTTTTAAGTGAAAACTCCGCTGTCAGGCAGGGGGAGGTAGGGAGAGAACAGGGCGACCATTCCCCCTCACCCCCCTTTTTTACAAGGTTACATTGTGTGTAAGGGATCAATATGACCCTTGTTTTAATAGAAACAATAAAAGTTATATTTTAGAAGATACAACCTTTGCTGAAATTAAATTGTGTTGGTGTATCCATTATCAAATATTTTCTGAAGTAACACCCTAATGAAAAAGTCTTAGGAGCTATGCTAAAATTTGGACCATAAAATTTCAATTAACAAAAACTCAACCACAGATTAGTATAATTATTCATTAAACAGGTGTCAAGCAGAAAGGGTACTATAAAAGAAAATACCTTCCCATTTCATACTTTCAGCAATGGCACCACACGGAAGAGAAATGTCACCAAACCTGAGAAGGAAAATAATTTAATTAAACTATAATAAGGTGAAGACTACAAGAAGATCTGCAAAGCTTTACTTCTCAGTTACGATACTTTAGCAAAAGTGAGAAAAAAATGTTTAAAAATGGGACCGTAACCATCTCACAGGGATGTCCAGGCCTGAAGTTACCGTCTAAACAGGAGTGTTTTCTGATAAGAAGGGTTGAAGGAAATAGACATGCAAGATTTCTACAGTTAGCTAAAGAAGTAGAAAGCCAAAGTAAGGGTAAGTGTGTCAAATGAGACAATATGGTTTATATTGCAGAGGAATGGCAGGCATGGGTGTCGTCCATGAAGGAAGCTTCTCCTTAAACCCATGCATAAAAAAGCTACTTACAGTTTGCCAGGGCCCAAGCTGAAAAATAGGAAGCCTATGGGGACACCATACTCTGTGGTGATGAAACTACAGTAAGACTGACATTCTTGAAGAGTTTTCATGGAGTAAGGTGCACCAAATTCATTAGGTATCATATGCCCCTTAATGAGTTTTTGTGTCCCTCAGCTACCAGAGTCCAGAAGTATACTAGTTTCTGCTATAAAATTATCATCCATTGCTAGGCTAGAACTCCTTCTGCAAAGCTCTACCTACTTATCAAAAGGTTGACAGGGCCATTAAAGAATTGCAGTTCTGATGATGACTCATGCAGAGAAAAGAGACTTCCTGTTTCTACATAGTGCTTAAAAGGATTCAACTAGTCTGTTTTTAATCACTCATGTCATAGACCCAATGGAAAATAGACAGTTTAACATTAATTTTTTGATGAAAACTGTTTACTGAATTGGAAACTAAAAGTCCTACTGATATGTGTGTGTTCCTAGAAGTTCTTTCCGTGCTTCAATATACAGTGCATCGGCTGTGTGTGAGCACACCATTGAGTTATACTATTCAGTAGAAACATAAAGCTGACAGATTAGGAAACAGCACCATCTACTTATATAATTGCCTTGTGGCATCTGTCTCTCCTGTGTCCAGTTGTCTCTGTATCACAATGGGGTATTATGATATCACATTGGGGAATTATGACATCAAAATGGGATATTATGACATCACAATGGGGAATTATGTCATCATAGTGGGGTATTTTGACATCATAGTGGAGTGTTATGACTTCACAATGGGGAATTAATTCCTCATACTTGGTTATAACATCATAGTGGGGTGTTATTACACCACAATGGGGTATTACAACATCATAGTAGGACATTATGACATCACATTGGGGTATTATTACATCAGAGTGGAGTGTTAGGACATAATAGCACATAGGGGGAGAGAGACAGCGCACAGGGGGAGAGAGTGTGGACAGGGGGTTGAGCACACGGGGAGAGAGAGAGCAGACAGGGGGGAGAGTGCACAGGGGGCAGAGACTGCTGCCACCCCCAGGGCCACAGAGCCTGCCCCCATTATGACATCACCACCCTCCTGATGCGATAGCACTGGGCTCCCTTCTAGTTTACTATATTTACTGATTTTAGTCGTTTATGAGCATTTTTTGAGGTGACAGTCTTTAATCCTATGGTTATACACAAGTTTTCGACTTGGTGTCATAATAACGTAGCTCCAATATTCCCTTTATCTTTTTGATGTGATACAACCTATAAATAGTTAAAGTATGCTATTTTAGGAGCAAATGTCTCTATTTGGTATTCCCAAAAAGCCATGGCGGCCAGTCGGTCATTGTAAAACTAGGTTAATGTTAGCTTGCCAACGACAAGTACAGACGTATAATCAGTGCAAATGAGTCATGTTCCAGATATGTCACAAAGCTTCAGGTGATACATTCCTAATCATTAGAAGACTGGGTGACCTTGTGAAAATGAGAACTGGAATGTATGTCAGGGCATGTAATCTATTGACATGTATGTATGGGCTTTCTGCCGCTGGAGAACTGATTCTTGAGTGCAATGCTCATTGGGAAATTGTGTCCTAATTCAAAGTTCTAGATAGTTAGAGATTCTCATTTAGCCTCATTGTTGATATCTTATAAATATGGAGCTGTCAATTTCGGTGTATTTCCTCCCATTTGCTGTCAGAGTATGGTGCCCACCTATCTATCTCTATGTAGAACGCACACCTCATGTCTATTCCGCATTGCTTGGCTGCTCTTAAGGAGAAACATGATGAGTTTACATGAGAAGCTGTTGTCTACTGTAGATAATGTCAAATATGTATCTTATCACATGACACAATGCTGGGCGATGCTGATAGGCAATTATCTCAACCTAATACAACATCGCGCTACAGTGATTCTTATGATAAGACATAATCATTAAAACTAGCTCTAGGAGGCAACCAAGAAGTCTGTCATCCATGATAAGACCCTGCGGCCTCAGGGACACCAGTCTCAAGAGGGTGGGCTAACTTATTCTGCTTGAGAAAATAGACTTTTACAAACTTAATATAAATTAAGGTGTAAATGTGGAAGGGCTGAATTTGTCATTTAACCCTTTAGATAGATAAAGTGGCAGGTGTAACCAGAATTCTACGTAACTCCACAGATAATCATCATAATGCCTAATGACAATATCAGCTAAGCTCATTTTACCCTTTTTTTTTACTGATTTATAGCCACCATTGATCCTTAAAGGGGTTTTACAACTTTATTTTAATAAATGTTTTACCAATATATAAGTATTAGATATTCTTCTTCTGCACCTGTTAAGATTTAGACTTCAGCTACTTAGACTGAACTGTTTTACTTGGAACAAACTGCAGCTATTATCTACATCATCACAACATTGAAGAATATGTGATAATAGTCACCACTTACCCTTAGTACAGATAGCAGGGTAGTCTGGTTCCATAAGAGCTCATAGTAGATTCAAGGAGTAGATAGAGACATAGTCTGGCAATTGTCTGGGATCAGGTTTCCAGGAGTCAACTGAGGCATAGTCAGGGTCAAAATACAGTGCTTACAAGTAGTCTTCAACCCCCCGCAGATTTAGGTGGTTTGATAAGATGCAAATAAGTTAGAGCCTTCAAACTGCAGACGAGAGTAGGATTTATTAACAGAAGCATAAATCTTACAAACCAAAAAGTTATGTTGCTCAGTTGAATTTTAATACATTTTAAACATAAAAGTGTGGGTCAATTATTATTCAACCCCTAGGTTTAATATTTTGTGGAATAACCCTTGTTTGCAATTACAGCTAATAATCGTCTTTTATAAGACCTGATCAGGCCGGCACAGGTCTCTGGAGTTATCTTGGCCCACTCCTCCATGCAGATCTTCTCCAAGTTATCTAGGTTCTTTGGGTGTCTCATGTGGACTTTAATCTTGAGCTCCTTCCACAAGTTTTCAATTGGGTTAAGGTCAGGAGACTGACTAGGCCACTCCATCACCTTGATTTTTCTCTCTTGAACCAGGCCTTGGTTTTCTTGGCTGTGTGCTTTGGGTCGTTGTCTTGTTGGAAGATGAAATTACGACCCATCTTAAGATCCTTGATGGAGGAGCGGAGGTTCTTGGCCAAAATCTCCAGGTAGGCCATGCTATTCATCTTCCCATGGATGCGGACCAGATGGCCAGGCCCCTTGGCTGAGAAACAGCCCCACAGTATGATGCTGCCACCACCATGCTTGACTGTAGGGATGGTATTCTTGGGGTCGTATGCAGTGCCATCCAGTCTCCAAACGTCACGTGTGTGGTTGGCACCAAAGATCTAGATCTTGGTCTCATCAGATCATAGAACCTTGAACCAGTCTGTCTCAGAGTCCTCCAAGTGATCATGAGCAAACTGTAGACGAGCCTTGACATGACGCTTTGAAAGTAAAGGTACCTTACGGGCTCGTCTGGAGCGGAGACCATTGCGGTGGAGTACGTTACTTATGGTATTGACTGAAACCAATGTCCCCACTGCCATGAGATCTTCCCGGAGCTCCTTCCTTGTTGGCCTTGGGTTAGCCTTGACTCTTCGGACAAGCCTGGCCTCGGCACGGGAGGAAACTTTCAATGGCTGTCCAGGCCGTGGAAGGCTAACAGTAGTTCCATAAGCCTTCCACTTCCGGATGATGCTCCCAACAGTGGAGACAGGTAGGCCCAACTCCTTGGAAAGGGTTTTGCACCCCTTGCCAGCCTTGTGACCCTCCACGATCTTGTCTCTGATGGCCTTGGAATGCTCCTTTGTCTTTCCCATGTTGACCATGTATGAGTGCTGTTCACAAGTTTGGGGAGGGTCTTAAATAGTCAGAAAAGGCTGGCAAAAGAGATAATTAATCCACACATGTGAAGCTCATTGTTCTTTGTGCCTGAACTACTTCTTAATACTTTAGGGGGACCAAACAGAATGCTGGTGGTTTGAGGGGTTGAATAATAAATGACCCTCTGAATTAACTTTTAACGCTTTAAAAAAAAAAAAAAAAAAAAATTAAAATATCTTTTTGGCTGCAGTGCATTTCCCACTTCCAGGCTGATCTACAGTCCAAATGTCACAATGCCAAGTTAATTCCGCATGTGTCAACCAGCTAAATCTGCAGGGGGTTGAAGACTACTTGTAGGCACTGTACTTGAAGATAACATCAAGTACAGGGAGCTGACAGAGGAGTAATTAGGAAACAGTTTGAAGTTAGAAAACACTGATCAGAACTATGTAGATTCTTGGACAAAGTGCTTCGGTGTCCGCGCTGCTGCTCCGAGACCAAAGAAACACAGACACAGGAATGTCTGGTACAGCTACAGCCTTTATTTTCCGACGCGTTTCGGAGCCTCCTCCCGAGCTCCTTCCTCAGGGAACATAGATGTTCCCTGAGGAAGGAGCTCGGAGGAGGCTCCGAAACGCGTCGGAAAATAAAGGCTGTAGCTGTACCAGACATTCCTGTGTCTGTGTTTCTTTGGTCTCGGAGCAGCAGCGCGGACACCGAAGCACTTTGTCCAAGAATCTACATCACGACCACGGTCACCGTTGAGAGTGCGGTCCCTGCAGCAGCTGCTTTGTACGCTATTCTACCAGTTGTGGGTTTCACAACTGCTAAAGGTGAGCAATTCCACATCGACAAGTGAAAGTGCTTAATTGAGATAAGACCCTATATGCGCATTCTTTCTTTCACTGATCAGAACTAGACAGACACAGGAATGCAGGCCAACAGCACCACTCAAATAGAATGTACGACTTGCAGAGTTCTGGGAGAGGCTGCTCAGTAAAGTAGCAGAGCAATCACTGGGAAAATGTAACAACTGTGCAACCCAGCACCTCCCAGAACCAGAATGGAAGCCTGCGCTGTCAATCAGCTTACTAACAGCTCAGCACACTAGACACCAAACGCAGCAATATCCTTTATTGCATCCTAGACATATTGCATGGAGGAATTGTGACAGAAAACAGTTGAAAAACTGACACATAAAACAGCTGAGAGTTCATACAGCTAAGGATCGTCTCACAGCATTAGTCTGACGTTCTTTTATAATACAACACCCATTTTCAGAAGCTAAGATTTAGTCTGTTATGGCCACTTTACACGCGGCTACATTTCTAGCTTATCCACAGGTAACTTACTGGTTGCAGTGAAATCATGGAGACATGGTTCTATCTTGTTGCTGGTGTACAAATGGAATAATGTCTCCATGATTTCACTGCAGCCAGTAAGTTACCTGTGGATAAGCTAGAAATGTAGCCGCGTGTAAAGTGGCCATTAGGCATAGCTTATTTATCAGTACAGAACATCTGTTGTTGTTGTCAATGGTTTAGCAAAAATATCTGCCGTCATGTCCTCAATAGGGTGGTACTGTAAGTCCAGAAACTCTTGTTCCTAAAGATCGCTCAGACAGTGAAACTTCACATTGATATCCTTGTTTCTTAAGGCCCCGTTACACGGCATGACATTGTTAACGACATCGCTGATACGTCACAGGTTTGGAGGCGTTCCAGCGACCTCGTTAGGACTTCCGGGTCCTACCACACATGTCTGCACTATACGTCACCGCCCATGTCAGTTCACTGACGTCAGCCATTACGCTGACAGCGGTTACGTCATATTTACACATAGCAAGCTCCTGATCCTTTGCCCATACTGCTCAAAACAGGTTCCAGATATAGTTATTATTGTATAATAGCAACTATATAGATATTTTAACATAGAAACAGGACCTGTACACATACTGGTGGTTACGAGTCACCGGAGACTACCCCATAAACACCCATATGGATATAGTCAGTAGGTACAGATAGGACACAAAAGTGATAAGCCTCCAGTCCAAATCAATATGTGGGTGTACAGGTCCTCTTTTCTATATTAAAATATCTATATAGTTGCTATTATACAATAATAAATATATCTGGAAATTGTTTTGAGCTTCCCACAGGTTTTTAAAGATACACATGTGATTTTCATAATCGATTTAACACTAATCAGTTGATATTAAGCTTTATGTATATGGTACTTTATGGATTATGGCACTATAAGATGCACTTTATATAATTGCTGAATAACACATGATTAAGAAGCCTGTTTATGGATTTTTGTTACTAATATTTGTAATATTTTTATTAATGGTGTATTAAGACAGTTTTGCATATAAACCCCACCTTTGTGAATTAACACTGTGCTTGAGAGAGACCCTGCTGGGTTGAAACGTTGCGCCACTAATGGTGGGTTTACACGTTTCAATATCGTAGTACGATTTCAATGAAAAGTCACGTGGTTCGATCGTTGGAGCCGATATCGTTCCTGCGTTGTATGGTGTGAACGTCCAATACGATGCAGGAACGATGTCAATGCGATATCGGGGATTGAATGCGCGTGCTATTCAATGCCCCGATATTGAAGGGAGATTGGAGTCGGATCGTGCTGTGTAAACGCCCAACTACGATGCGATTTGAAACGTCACCCATTCACTCCCATGTTAAGTGTTCGATCCTGGGTTGGGGGGCGTAGACATCGCACGGACGTTGTATTCCGATATCGCAGCGTGTAAACCTCCGATGCGATGCGGGAGAAACGTGCACTAAAAGCGCGCTCCCGCGCCATTGAGTTGCGATATCGCAACGATATTGAAAAGTGTAAACCCACCTTTAGGGCTGTATTAAACCTGTCCTTATCACGAACCATTGGAGTGCTGTCTGTTTTTGGGAAATATATATATCTATAGTATATGGTAGTTTTCTGACTTCACTTTATAACTTTAAATCCTGCAGGTTGGTCCTCTTCAAGTTAACCTCTTGAACTGACTTAACACATTGATTGGGAGAAAAATATACTCTGTATTTTATTTTTGCAAATCCATTACTGTGGCAGTGGCTATAGGAAATCATCTTACCTCTTGATCTCCCGGGAACTCCACTTGGCTACATTGTTGATACATGGTAGTCAATGGCTAAATAAGTGACCTTCAAGACAAGCTGTCAAGATGGTCTTCAAAACAAGTTATCAGGAGAAATCACTTACCGTATTTTTCGCACTATAAGGCGCACATAAAATGCTATGATTTTCTCAGAAATCAAAAGTGCGCCTTATTGTTCCATGTGCCTTATATATGAACCAACAAATAGATTACCGTATATACTCGAGTATAAGCTGACTTTTTCAGCCTTTTTTTTGGACTGAAAAAGTCCCCTCGGCTTATACTCGAGTAAGTCTGGCTGACGGTGGACGCATACTTTCATACCTTGCACCCTCCTGCCGCTTCCCTTCGTCCTCCTTTCAGTTAGTGCTCACTCCCAGGTCCTCCCTCCCCCGCTGCTTCCTGGTATCTTCCTGTCACTTGCCGCCCGATCCCTCCTGCGTTTCCCTCTGTCCTCCTTTCAGTTTGTGCTCACTCCCAGGTCCTCCCTCCCCTGCTGCTTACCGGTATCCTCCAGTCACTTGCTGCCCGATCCCTCCGCCGCTTGCCTCCATCATCCAAATGTAGTTGCACCTGATCACTGCACTTAGATCCCTCCGCCACATGCCACCTCCTGATGTAGCGTACATGAAGCCAGACACATCACTGTACCCCATCCCTCCGCCCCAGTGTGTTCCTGCACAGTGCACACAGCCAAAAAACCCCTATACAGTACATTAAAAAAAAAGGTGAGGCGTTATTAAAGTATAATAGCATTATTAAAGTATAATAGGCAGATAGTGAGGGAAAGGAGTAGTAGTGCAGGGATAGGATTAGCTGGATGCAGAGGAAAGATGAATCCTGAGGCAAAGTTGTATAGATTAGGGGTCCCGTGGTAATGATTCTATGGCCCTTTGTATGGTAAATCAAGGTTTTTTTTGTAAAATTTTCAAGTTTGACTTATGGTCTGAGCTTTGTTTTATTTACGGTAATAAGCTGCGCCTTATAATCCGGTGTGCCTTATATATGAACCAAGACACCTTAGCAGGCCTTTTGATCGGGTGCCTTACAGTGCGGAAACACGGTACTTGTTTTACTAGCAGATGGACCTTTGCTTATCGATAATTAATGACAGTATCCTGGTAATTCTCCATTAGTATTTTTCTGAGGCAACCCGATTTTTGCTGCCTCTTGTCAACATGCTTTTCAAGGGTTAAAAATGCGGCTCTACGGTATCTAGAAATTGAATGAGATTTCTGAAATCTCATGGAAGCTGCTTATTTTATCCCTTGCTGATTTAAACCATCGATGTCTCTTTTTTCAAACATGAATCAAGTCAAACACTTTTCATCTATTCAAATCAATAGGAAAAAAATTGTAAGTTAAAACACATCAGAATCGCACATACAAATAAATGCCAAAAAAGCATAAAAAATGCATTTATTTTCCTGCCAAAACTCTGGTTATGGGTGCAGAAAAATCTGCTGTAAATACTCAATGTGTATGTATAACTTAATATGTGACATACTGAAAAATTGTATTAAGGGAGACGTAGAATTTTGTAGAGAAGTGAACGAATCGACCTTCAGGCATGCATGTATCCGATCAGTGGTTGCTTCATGACTTGGAAATGGGTTTTATGCATATCTTAATGTATCAGGATAAAGAGACAGTTTCCCTCCGAAATGCTATAATATGCAAACAATGAATATAGAAATACATTACTGCTAAGGAAATACATACAAAAAATTGAGAAAGCATATAAAAAGGCCAGTTTTATTTTAACCTACTAGCCAATGTCAAGTCGTGGAAACAGGACGAAGTGTCGGTAAATGGAAAACCAAGACCCAAGTAGTCTGGTGCAATGGTGTGACTTTATTCCGACGCGTTTCGGAGCAGCCTCTGCTCCTTCTCCCGGGATCTCTTCATTCGGTCCCTACATAAAATAATGCTCATCTGGATTAAAAAAAACTCCAATTTTGGGCGGATAGGAACCTGCTAATAAAGAATTAAAATCACCTAAGGCTAATGGGATGGAGTCAGGGGCGGAACTACACTGGTGCAGCTGGTGCAGCTGCACCAGGGCCCCGACCGGCTGGGAGCCCCTTCAAGCCTGGGGCCGGGCTCCCAGCCGACCCCCGCAAGCCGCCGTCAAAGGAGAGGAGGGTCAGGCAAGGGAAGCAGAGAGCTTCCTGCTTCCCCTGCCTGATCCCGCCCCTCCTCTCCTCTGCTCCTCCGGCCCCTAGCATACATCCGGCGCGGCTCCCAGGTAGGAGAGCATCGCGCCTGTGGCTCCCTGCAGCTCCCAGCAGCACCCACCCCCCCCTTCCCGGGCCGCGCCGACGGCCAATGGCACCCCTCCCCCCGGCCGCGCTGAGGGCCAGTAGCCCCGCCCCTTTCCCCGGTCCTCTCCTGCACCAGGGCCCCCGGGGGTGACGGTCCGCCCCTGGACGGAGTGTACAGTAAGAAGGCATGATCCCATAATCTTAATATGAAAACTCACCGCACTTTATCTTAACATATCAGACACTGAACCAGCAGGGAGTGTAAAGACAATAAAACAACAGAAACTTTACATGATGGTAAAAATAGCTTTAGGAATGGAGTACAAGTCATTGTCTATGGCAGCACATAGACATTAATTACTGGCTGTTCCGCTTTATAAAGATATCCTGTTTTCAATATTCAAAACTGGAGCCCTCTTTTTAATCTATTGGCTGTGTTCTCAGCATTCATGTCCTCTTAAAATAAATATCATTAAATATTCATAGAGAACCGCTGCATTTTCAGAATTTTATTTAGCTGATGCAGTTTATTTTGATCCAGTGGGGATGGGGGGGGTACAAACTTACATGACTGGTTTTGTTAACCTTGAATTACATAAAAGCTGAGCTCCTTATCACTCCAGCCAAATCTCGTGCATTTTGGTGACATTGTAGCTGTGTGATTTGATTGCCCATACTTAGGTAGGATTACAGTTTTCCTAACAGTGTGACTGACCTCCACCTTCCAATTCGGAGGAAACCTCTAAGCTCCACAGAAATTATCTAGTTGTAGCATCAATGCCTTCTAAATCTGATAAATGCTCCATCATGACTTTGCTACCGGATGAGTCTATCCTCTCGGTCAGGTGTCTCTACTGAAGAAACTCCATAAACTTCACAAACATATTTCCAATTCTTTCCCCTTCAAACTGAGACCTACTGGATTTTCATCACTAGGATTTTTTTTTTCCGATAATGTTTTTTCTAAATCAGGGGCGGGGAACCATTTTTCTGCCGAGGGCAATTTGGAAATTTCTACAATCCTTCGAGGGCTCCACAAAATTAACAACTTGGAAATTACCCGCTATATTTGGTTAAACAATCAACTCACCCTACTGTGGTGGCTGCAGTTGCTTCTCTTTGGCGTGGCTGATATTGGTCATGTTGCTTCTCAACTGCTTTTCCAGGTTTCCTAGAGCCCTAGACATCACAGGAGAGGCCTGGGGAATATACCTCACTGGGGAGGCTGAGTCTGGGACTTAGACATCACAGGAGAGACTGGGGGCATATACCTCACTGGGGAGGCCAGGACCAGATATTAACCCGTTCACTGAAGAAGACCACCATTTCTTTAAAAATGTCTCTATACTGCACAACCAATTTATGACAACTATATACAGTACAGACCAAAAGTTTGGACACACCTTCTCATTCAAAGAGTTTTCTGTATTTTCATGACTATGAAAATTGTAGATTCACCCTGAAGGCATCAAAACTATGAATTAACACGTGTGGAATAATACACCTAACAAAAAAGTGTGAATCAACTGAAAATATGTCTTATATTCTAGGTTCTTCAAAGTAGCCACCTTTTGCTTCGATTACTGCTTTGCACATGTCGAGCCCACTGGGACGGGGTTACTCGGTACCGGACCGGGTCTGCTACTGGGGAAGTCACGGGTGGTCCTGGTCCGGACCGTGTCCCGGGCCCTGGCAATAATAAGGGTGTAAGGTTTTGCAGATATATACTGGGCACTGCTGTGCTACAGGGACCGGTGCTACTTACACATGTAAGGGTGCGAGTAAAGCAGGTTCATGTGCCCGGGTGCACGCTTATTAGACAGCAATATCAATGGATAAGAAAAAATTGCGGCACTCACCGAGCAAAGCTTTTTCCTTTTTTATTTCAGAGTCCTCTTTACATGGTTTCTCTGCGATGGGGGAGGGAGTGAGGAGACACACAGGTGACGGATTCCGTTTCGGAGCACCTGCCCCTTCTACGGACCTTGTTGTCTGACAACAAGGTCCGTAGAAGGGGCAGGTGCTCCGAAACGGAATCCGTCACCTGTGTGTCTCCTCACTCCCTCCCCCATCGCAGAGAAACCATGTAAAGAGGACTCTGAAATAAAAAAGGAAAAAGCTTTGCTCGGTGAGTGCCGCAATTTTTTCTTATCCATTAATAATAAGGGTGTATTTACAGGGGATAATGTTAGTCGTGACGACACCCACAGTGTGAGACCAGTAAAGGGGCCACCGCTGCCGCAGAACCTCCGAGGATGATGGAATTGCAGCAAGGATGGAATAACTCTCCGTGGGCAGAACTGTGTTCCCCGGGGCAGTGTTGATTAAAGTCTATTGTGTAGTGTGCAGGTCTGGTGCTGAGTGTAGTACACTTACTGTCCAGATGCTGCAGGAATCCTCCTTCAGCGATGGAGCCTGTAAGCTGTGGCTCTCCAGGTGGGGATTTGCTGCAAACCTGTATAGAGGGAGTCGTGTTCAGGTAGAGAGATGCAAGGGAGTCAGATTGAGGGTTCACCGTGTTTACTCTCAAAGTCCTCAAGTACAGTTCACAGTTCCAGTTCTTAGTTCAGTTCTCAGTTACACGGGCACACTTTCCCCTCCGTGTTCCCTTTACTCCCTGCAGCCAGGTCTCTCCTACTGTGACTCCTCACTCTGTCTCCTTCCCAGGCTGTTGACTCTCTCTCTCTGTTCACTTTGGGGTGCGTGACTACGGACAGTATGGCGGTGGCTCGGACTCCTGTGAGCCTTCTGGGTTGCCACTGAGCTACCTGTCCTTTGGGGTAGGGACCCTAACGTGTAGTTGTGGTCCCCCGTCGGTTGTCTGGGGATGCCGGGTGAAGCTACGGTCCCCTCTAGAGCCCCTCTAGAGCCGACACTCTACTTCAGCCTAGCCTCCAGCAGTCCTACCGTGTGAGGCTCTACCAGGCTCTCTCTACTGTGTCTTTGGGTATCATAGGAGGGCTACACCGCCTGCAGTCGGTCGCCTCAGCCGTGTTGCTCGGGACCAGGGTCACTGTCCCTCTCTTCCCTCACACTCTTGGGGTGCTGGCTTCGGACGTGCTTTCTCTCTGTGGCTCGCACTGGATCTGTTCAGATTCTGCGCTCCTTACACCCCACTCTATCAGGACGTGTGATTCAGTCTTTCCTGCTCAGCCTACCTCGGCCTACTGACTCCTTTCTCCTCCCCCTGCTCTATTTCTACCCTTTGCCACCTGACTACGTGTGTGCCCACCCACTGCTCTAAACCCACCACCCCTGCCTGCTTAGAGCTCCTAGGCTCCGGGTTGGGTGCTGCCCTCTACTGTACGTGGGTGTGTGGGCTGTGAGGGTGTTGGTGTTCAACTGTCGTCCTACCTGCCTGGCTGCAGTTCCCTTCATGGACTCCTGAACGCATGGGCGCCACATACACTCTTGGCATTTTCTTGATGAGCTTCAAGAGGTAGTCACCATAAATAGTTTTCATTTTAAAAGTATGCCCTATCACGTTTAATAAGTGGGATTTCTTGCCTTATAAATGCGGTTGGGACCATCAGTTGTGTTGTGCAGAAGTCTGGTGGATACACAGCTGATAGTCCTATTGAATAGACTGTTAGAATTTGTATTACGGCAAGAAAAAAGCAGCTAAATAAAGAAAAAAGAGTGGCCATCATTACTTTAAGAAATACCAAGTGTGTGCAAAGCAGTAATCAAAACAAAAGGTGGCTACTTTGAACAACCTAGAATGTAAGACATTTTCAGTTGTTTCACACTTTTTTGTTAAGTATATAATTCCACGTGTTAATTCATAGTTTTGATGCCTTCAGTGTGAATATACAATTTTCATAGTCATGAAAATACAGAAAACTCTTTGAATGAGAAGGTGTGTCCAAACTTTTGGTCTGTAGTGTACATGATATAGCGGGCACGTAACTTCTGGTACACTTTGTCGTTAACAGTTTCTCCATAAACAGTCTCTCTATACCTTCCATCTCACCTTTTCCTGACCTCAGTAGTCCTGCTTGTGTCACCACTACCACCCAGCTTAACCGCACAGTACAGTCTGTGTGAGTAATCCTTTCCCTCCTGTGTTTCCATGACTTGTTCTCCTTGTAAAGTCGCTGTATTGCCACTTTGGCTGGACTTTAGCTTCAAGCTCTCAGATGCTTAGGAAACTCCTGCCCAGGACACTCACTTCACCTCATGCATTGTTCCATCCTGGTCCATTACCTTGGAGAGTTATAAACAGTTTAGAGACTCGCTGCTGAGCATCCTACTTAAGGACCCATCTCACTCAGCCTCTCGTTCCTTCGATTAGTGTGATGACCTGACTCTATTAGATTACTCTGTGTCTTGGTCACCTCTATCAGTCTCTGTTATCCGTTCTCATCCTTGGTCTCCTCTTGCTCTAGGGACACCAACGTCATGCGGCTGTGAAGACTAGTCAGACTTTAGGTCTGACCCTATCACATGCTGTGCCCTATCTGATTTTCTAGAAGGAAACCGTCACTGTCCCTATGCACTACTCCCTCCCACAATGGGCTTGTCCCAACATTTAACTCTCTCTCGTCCTACTCTCTGGCAAAACCTATTCAACACTTATCACAATTCACAATGTATTAAATTACATCATTGGTGTCTTCAAGATGAGAACAGTGCAGCATGTCCATCCTTACACCCTCGCCAGGGTCCAGATACAACTTCAATTTTTGCACCTGCAATATCTACATTATAGTGTAGAAATATTCTTTAGGGGAAAACTTTTATTTTTAAAAATTTCAGCTACTTGTCTAAGGATGGAATTTTTAAAAGAATTTTTTTTTCACTACATTCGACCACACGCTCTATATACCATTGCTTCCTTTTACCATATGAATTATTTAACATACAAACCAGTGAGTGGATGTATTGTTATTTCACATCTGCTGTGTACTTATCGCTAAGATTTGGTCTTACTGCTGTTGCGGTTTCCAACCCTGTAATTGTGACACTTCCTCTACATGTGAGATTTCAGTCTTTTGTGTCTTGACAAACAAAGTGTTTGAGAAAAGGATATTTGTTAAACTATTATAGCAAAAAGCTGACATTTGTATGAATAAAGTCCTGCTGGGCTAGGGGAGGGGGATACTTAGTCTGAGCACAGAGTCACAATTCTTACAATCTATACAAGACACATTTTAATGATGAATTTGGTAAGATATTTTGGAGAGGGGCAGGCAGTTTTCTCTTCAGATCTACAAGGTGCAAAGTAATTATGTTTTGTGACAGTGATTCTTTTTTTATGAGATGCTTTTGCAGGGAAGGCTACTAGGCATGAAGCCAACATTACTAACCACAGGAGAACTAATACACTACACTTAAACACTCATGCCGAGCAAGGGCAGCCATTGTGGTTTTCACATTGGTAAAGATCAAAAAAGTTAAGTCATTATTAAAATAATCTTCCATGCTCCTGTTTCCACTAGTATCTTCTCTACAGATGAGACTCTCTACGATGCTTTGTATAAAGTAATGGATCAAATTCGATGCAATATGGGTTAATAACATGTGCAAAATGAATAACAGGTCTCCTCTGCTAAGTAAATTGGTAGATAAATACCATTTTCATATTAAATAAAGTGGGAGATAGACATTCGACTGATATCTGACCAGTGAAATGACCCATCCCATAAAATGTCTCATAGGCTACATTCATACACTTGTGTGTTACCATCCGCTTTTTACTGACACAGGTAGTGTGAATTTTTTAGCCATAATTCTTAATAATGTCTCTCTTAAAGGGATCCTGTCACCTCCAAAACGTCACCTAAGCTTCAAAATCATGTCCCTGCAGCATTCCATCACTAATCTCACACCCCTTTTGTCTCAGAAAAGCATCCTGTGAAAGTGGAGAAAAACGTTTATAACTTACTCATTAGTCATGTTAATTAGCAGGGGCTATATTCGTTAGCCCCTAGGGCGTGTTCTGAATGTGCCTCTTCGTCATAAGATCACGCCCTAATAGGCGTGATCTTCTATTCATGTTGTATTCAGCGCCTCCCTGCTCTGCATCATTTCTGGGATCGGGTGATGTTAGTTCACCCACGCCGCTGTGTACTGCTTCAAGTACCGCATGCGCAATGCGGTGCTTGAACCCTAAAGAGCGGTGTGGGTGTACTGATGTCACCCGATCCCGGAAATGACGCGATTCGCATCATTACAGCCCAGGCAGCGCTGTGCAGAGCAGGGAGGCGCTGAATACAACATGAATAGAAGATCACGCCTATTAGGGCGTGATCTTATGACGAAGAGGCACATTCAAAACACGCCCTAGGGGCTAACGAATATAGCCCCAGCTAATTAACATCACTAATGAGTAAGTTATAAAATGTTTTTCTCCACTTTCACAGGATGCTTTTCTGAGACAAAAGGAGTGTGAGATTAGTGATAGGGTGGTGCAGGGACATGTTTTTGAACCTTAGGTGGCGTTTTGGAGGTGACAGAATCCCTTTAAGTGTGTCTAGTGTTTTACATGAATCCTATTAGATCCTAATGGTGGAGTTCCATCTGATGCAAATAGGATGTGCTCTAAGGGCCCGTTCGCACGATGTATATTTTGATGCAGATCTGCACCAAATATGCAGCAATTTGTTTTCCTGGGAAAGTCTATGGGATTTGTGAAGTCCTGTCCGGCATGGTGCGTTTTCTTTTCCGCAGCAGGTCCGCTGCACATTTGATTGCGGAAAAATCTGTGGCATGTCAATTCTTGCTGCAGATTTTATTGCATTTTTCACTCATAGACCCTCATGTTAACTCAAAATAAGCAGCAGATACGCAGCAGTGTTTGCACTGTGTATGTGTTGCTTATTTTGTGCCTAATTTACATTCAAATCTGCACAAAGTGATAGTGTTGAAGGGGTGAGCAGGATTTCCCATTTCTTTTTTTTTTTTTTTTGGTCAAGGTATTTTGAAACATTATTGAAATAGACACAAAGCACCTTCAAATCCGTAGCAAATATTCACCAAAAATGCATAAAAAATGCACCGTGCAGACAGGGGTGGCTTTAGTGCATTTTTCTGACAGTAGTTGCAGTACCACCAACTCAGCGTGTGACACACCCTTAGTCTTAAGGACTAGAAAATAAACGGACAGCAATAGGGCGTGCCACACGGAGGTGTGAATTTTTTTCGAATGGAATTTGGTTCGGTCCTGTGACTTGATGGATGAATGATCTGTAGAAAAGTCAATCCTGTCCAAGCTTAATCTTCTCAACAGTTGTTTTGATTTTATCAAGTGATTAAGTTTTTGGTCTTCCTGTTCATCTTGTTTTTTCTATTCTCCTGACTATAATATCCTTTTCCAAAGATTATTCAATTTAAATGAGGTGTCATAAGTAGGGGCATAACTACAACAGGTGCAGGGGGTTCGATCGCACCCAGGCCCTGGAGCCTAGGAGGCCCCAAAAGTCCCTTTGGCCTATAGAAAAAGACTAATGTTATTAAAGATTTGCAATAATTGGAGGTCCCATTGGAGCTTTCGCATCAGGGCCCATGAGCTTCAAGTTACGCCACTGGTCATAAGTATATGTGGCGCCCCTGTAGGTCCAGTCGCCACAGAGGCACTGCACCTCTGCCAGAGGTCTGGTACTCCTAACACCAGGTAAGGAGGGGACACTACCTCGTACCCACACACCGCTTCCACCACTAGTCACTTCAGGCCAGAAAGATGGGGGAATTGATCAAACCCCCATCACTCATAAATGGAAATAAATCAGTCGACAGGGTAGGGGGTACTCTGATACCGGGACAGGTTGCTACTTCAGTGGGGATCACGGCTGGTCAGGTCCCGGTCCCATGCCCTGGACATTCAATGAGGGAAAAATTATTTGGGATGGGGCATTATATGTGACGCCACCTGTGGTACCTGGTAATGTGGCTATCAGCGCTGCAGCCGGCCGCTGAGGAGATGGTGATGCAGCTTTGGGTAGTACCACTGCCCACAGGTGGAGCTTTACATCAGGGCAGCAGGGTGGATGAGGGGAGTAGTAGTCCTTATTTCTCAGGTGTTGTTGAGATCTTCTAGGCGATGGATTAACTAGAGACAGAGTCCAGATCAGCTCAACCAGTTCTTTTTACTGGTACCAGGCAGATATTTAAGGTACACGGTACAGTCCAGTTTCCAGGGGTAGTTGCCACAGGCTTTGAGGTTCACCACAGAGTCTGTCTGAGATTTTTTTCAACACTTTCCTCAGTCCTGCTCTTAAGGGCTCTTTTGGCTCTTTACTTCCCCACTCACAAGTCCTCAGGGTCTGTGGCTTAAAGTCTCTTTTCACTTGTGAGCGTCTTGAACCTGACTATGGGACAGATGTTGGACTTCCTGGTGGGTGCTGTGACTCCTTCTTATCAGGATCACAGCCTGCCGGTCAGTGCTTTGGGATAAACCTGGCAAACGACCTCGGTTCCGGTACACCGGTGGTGACCTAGACACTCCAGACGGCTGACTGCAAGTCTTGGGTGCCCCCTTTCTTGTCTGGGTACCTCTTTAGGTTTGAGGTACTCTCCTGTCAGAGCTACTGTCTCAGCTGCATCCATCCTCTTTCAGTTCCTCTCACTGTCTGACTGGCTGGTGTCAACTGTTACTGACGTCACGTCTCCCGCTCAATCAAGCTCCACCCCCCTGGGACCTACTGAATATACAGTCACTGCTACTAAAGTGTCTATGGCTGGGCTTGTTGTAGTTTTATAGACAGACTCTGCAGTTCCCCCCCCCCACTCGTGACTATGGAAGCACCACACCTTCTATTTGGGGTGTAGTACCTCCCTGTGGCGTCCCGCCAGAGGGGCGCCACATTTATATCCAGGTATTTCATAGGCAACATCTTCTATGATTGGAGTTGGTCTCATTCTTGTCTTCATTTTGTCCTGATGACATGATGACTTTTCACATCAACATCTCATCCTTGTAGACTTCCATCTTGTCCTGTCTTTTACAACATATTAAAAAATGATCGCAGCATGATTGTAATGCTCCTGAATAAAAATATGTGCTTTACACTATGCCACTAAATTAATTATTGCCCCTCTCTGTGTTCCCTGAACAAAATAGAACCCACACAGTGTCCCCCTTGGGGTACATACCCTCCACACTGCTAATTGATTTGGGGGCTCCTTCTTTGCACTGTCCTCTCCCACTGTACTCCCATATAATGCCCAGTCTCTATACTGTGCCCCCTCATTACACTTCCCCTCCTCAGCATACTTCCCTCTCATCTTTGCCCTTACACTGTACCCCCATACTACACCCTCTCTTCACTGGCCCCCTACATTATCTAGTCTCTATTCTGTACCCCCTCAAACTCATTTCTCCTCACACTATTCCCCTCAATCGTCTCCTTACACATTTCCCTATCACTCATACTATCGCTTCTCACATACCAACCATATTGTCTCCTCACATATTTACTCCTTGCTCTCCAAACTGTCTCCTCACACACCTCTTCTGCTGCTTATGCTGGGTCCATACTCATCCCATCCCCCTTCCTCCCCATACTGTGTCCACATACATTCCCCCCATACTCCTCATACAGTTTCCTCATACATACCCTCCTTGCTTCTTATACTGTATCTGTGCCCATCCACTCTTTGTTTCCCATACTGTACCTTCACCAATCCCCCCTCATACTGTTTCCTCATACATCCCCCCTCTCTCCCCAAACTGTGCCACTCCCATTCATTCCTTGCTCCCCAAACTGTGTCCTCAAATTTATCATCCCTATTGCTCCCCATTATGTCTCCACATTCATCCTCCTTCACTCTTCATACTGTGACCACACCAATCACTTCTTTGCTCCCTAAACTGTGTCTTCAAATTGTCCCCCTTGGTCACCATATTGTGTCTGTACTCATCCCCCTTTCCTCTCCATACTGTGTCCACATCTATCACTATCTTGAAACTTAATGCGATTCGACTCCGAATTCAGATGAGACTCACCCATTCAAGGCTGTAGGTGTGAGAAAATTATCAGATCCAAAGTATAGCATCTGACTTTTACCCTTACAATTCTGTTACACAGGAGATTTTAAATGGTCCTATAAATGATTCATAACTGCTAGTGTAAAAAGCGGATTGCATACGGATTACAAGTGAGAACAAAATCATCCCACTTTTCTAGATTAAAATTGCACACATTTTTTATACTATCATGTGAACCTACCCTAAGGCTTTGTCATAATGCAAAAATCATATAGGCTCAGGTGTGCATGAATCCCACTTAATGTAGTACTGGACAACAGGGATGGTTCTACAAAATAAACTGAATTTATTAATCTGTAACATAGTGATGAATATCACTTGTTTTCATACTGTTTTCTCTGTCTCCAACACAATAACTAGGGGTAACAATATAATAAGGGTCTAGAGACAAGCCTTCAGCCAAAAACGCATTTTCTAGGTAACAAAATGTAGGGCCTTAACAATTATGTAACAGCTCTGAATTGGCAGATATTATACTTATTATGGAATATCTTGACTCACAGCCTATTATTACAACATGGATCCCCCAAACATCTGTTCAGTTCCTTTCTAGAGATAGGTGGGATACACATTTACATTAGATGTATGGCATACTGTAAAATGTCTCATAAATATCTAAGATGAAAATAACCCTTAAAATTAATTTTTGTTTTTTTCCGTTCCCTCCTCCATGAGCGATAACTTTTTCTTTTTTCATCCACATAATTTTAGAAGGGTTTTCTTTTTACAGGGTAAAAGTTGTAGTTCTGAATGACATAATTAATTTTAACATACAATGCACTGGAAGATGTTAAAAAAATCCACGTGCAGTATGTGAACAGAGATTAATAACTTAATTTTTTGCAATTATCACGCTGGAGCGAGGGACCGCTCGACATGCACACAGTAGAGGGGAAACCAGGGAAGATGTAAAGGAAGGCCCTGATGATAGGGAGGGGGGTCACCCCTGAACTCACCTGTGGCTGATCCCTGAGATCCCTAACATCCCTAGACAGGTCCTTCCTCCCATACTCGATCACATACCTAGGCCCTGGCTGAACCAAGACTAAACCTGTCTAGGCCAGAGAGACACTAGGCTTACTTCTAGTATAAAGACAACACGAAGAAGGGGAACAAGTAAAACAAATTTGAAATAAAGCTCCAATTCTTCTCCAAAAAGGAAATCCACCACATATGCTGGAAAGATTACCACATCTTTCTCCAGAGACAGCTCCTTCACAGGTCAGTTTAGAATGAACTATAGCCGGCATAGGAGACAGTAGAGGTAATGTAAGTGGGTTTATTTAGCAGAGTGGCTGCCTCTGAGATTACAATTACCTGTTTAATCACAGCAGGACAGAAGGAATCTTCATCAGGATAAACAAAAGCGGGCACTAAAGAGGCTCTCTGATCAACTAAACACTGTGAACCTTCTGATCCTAGATCCCCCTGAGGTCATGACATAACAGGGACATTCCCTGATGAAGGAGTTGGGAGATAACTCTGAAACGCGTTGGATAATAAAGAAGAATCGTTGATCCAGACATTCTCTTGTACTGGCTTCCTTTGTTCCTTTCTGAAGTGGCAGCGCGGACCTCGAGGTACTGTGTCCTGGGAGCTGATTACACCACAGGGATCTGTGGAGAGTACGGTCCTGCAGCAGCTACTTGTATCTGAGCGATCATTACCAGTTGTGGGTTTTCACAACTACATCAGGTGAGCAGCCTCTTTGTATACACCTTTTGTCCTTCTTCAAAGAAGATATCACCCTATGTGTGCATTCTTGAATTTTATAGATGTCAGACCGTGGCACACTCATGACAATTAAGCTGTGTACGGGCTTATTTTTCTATGGGGCAAGCTGGCATTTCGCTTGATACCATTTGGAGATACATAGATCAGTATACAAGCTCTCCTCCTCCTCATACACCTGTACAGTGTGTATATATATATATATATATATATATATATATATATATATATAGTATATAGTGATCAGTATACAGGCTCTTTATCATTCCTGTGTGATCAGATTGTCAGCTCCTGTGATCAGAACTCTCCTCCTCATACACCTGTACAGTGTATATATATATATATAGTATATAGTGATCAGTATACAGGCTCTTTATCATTCCTGTGTCCTCAGATTGTCAGCTCCTGTGATCACTGCTCTTCTCCTCATACACCTGTACAGTGTATATATATAGTATATGGTGATCAGTATACAGGCTCTCCTCATACACCTGTACAGTGTACTATATAGTATATGTGATCAGTATACAGGCTCTCCTCATACACCTGTACAGTGTATATATATAGTATATAGTGATCAGTATACAGGCTCTTTATCATTCCTGTGTGATCAGATTGTCAGCTCCTGTGATCAGGGCTCTCCTACTCCTCATACATCTGTACTGTGTATATATATAGTATATGCTGATCAGTATACAGGCTCTCCTCATACACCTGTACAGTGTATATATATAGTATATAGTGATCAGTATACAGGCTCTTTATCATTCCTGTGTGATCAGATTGTCAGCTCCTGTGATCAGGGCTCTCCTCCTCCTCATACACCTATACTGTGTATATATATATAGTATATAGTGATCAGTATACAGGCTCTTTATCATTCCTGTGTGGTCAGATTATCAGCTCTTGTGATCAGACCTCTCCTCATACACCTGTACAGTGTATATATATAGTATATAGTGATCAGTATACAGGCTCTCCTCATACACCTGTACAGTGTATATATATATATATATATAGTATATAGTGATCAGTATACAGGCCCTCCTCATACACCTGTACAGTGTATATATATAGTATATAGTGATCAGTATACAGGCTCTTTATCATTCCTGTGTGGTCAGATTGTCAGCTCCTGTGATCAGGGTCCTCCTCATACACCTGTAAAGTGTATACATATAGTATATAGTGATCAGTATACAGGCTCTTTATCATTCCTGTGTGGTCAGATTGTCAGCTCCTGTGATCAGGGTCCTCCTCCTCCTCATACACCTGTACAGTGAATATATATAGTATATAGTGATCAGTATACAGGCTCTTTATCATTCCTGTGTGCTCAGATTGTCA
Organism: Allobates femoralis; assembly: GCA_033576535.1. Classification (NCBI taxonomy): domain Eukaryota; kingdom Metazoa; phylum Chordata; class Amphibia; order Anura; family Aromobatidae; genus Allobates; species Allobates femoralis. Next base: position 158,754,478 of record JARQOC010000009.1, on the reverse strand, counting down.
ACTCCTGTGATTAGGACTCTCCTCCTCATACACCTGTACAGTGTATATATATATATATACTAGATGGTGGCCCGATTCTAACGCATCGGGTATGCTAGAATACCTTGTAAACAGGAGTGAAGTGCGTCACACTGACTGACAGCCTTCTAGACAGGAGTGAAGTGTGTCACACTGACTGACAAGCCTTATATACAGGAGTGAACTGTGTCACACTGACTGGCAGCCTTGTAGACAGGAGTGAAGTGCGTCACACTGACTGACAGCCTTATATACAGGAGTGAAGTTCGTCACACTGACTGACAGCCTTGTTGACAGGAGTAAAGTTCGTGACACTGACTGACAGCCTTGTAGACAGGAGTGAACTGCGTCACACTGACTGACAGCCTTGTAAACAGGAGTGAAGTTCATCACACTGACTGGCAGACCTTGTAGACAGGAGTAAACTGCGTCACACTGACTGACAGACCTAATAGGAGTAAGGAGTGAGGATGAGGAGGCTGTGAGGATGGAGGAGGCTGTGAGGATGGAGGAGGCTGTGAGGATGGGGAGGCTGAGGGGTTGGAGGAGGCTGTGAGGATGGAGGAAGCTGAGGGGATGGAGGAGGCTGAGAGGATGGGGAAGCTGTGAGGATGGGGAGGCTGTGAGGGTGGAGGAGACTGTGAGGGTGGAGGAGGCTGTGAGATGAAGAAGCTGTGAGGATGAGGAGGCTGAGGGTTTGGTGGAGGCTGTGAGGATGGAGGAGGCTGAGGGGATGGAGGAGGCTGTGAGGATGGAGGAGGCTGTGAGGATGGGGAGGCTGTGAGGATGGAGGAGGCTGTGAGGATGGAGGAGGCTGTGAGGATGGAGGAGGCTGTGAGGATGGAAGAGGCTGTGAGGATGGAAGAGGCTGTGAGGATGAGGAGGCTGGGGAGATGGAGGAGGCTGTGAGGATGGAGGAGGCTGAGGGGATGAAGGAGTCTGTGAGGATGGGGAGGCTGTGAGAGATGGGGAGGCTGAGGGGATTGAGGAGGCAGTGAGGATGGAGGAGGCTGTGAGGATGGAGGAGGCTGAGGGGATGGAGGAGGCTATGAGGATGGGGAGGCTGAGGGGATGGAGTAAGCTGTGAGGATGGAGGAGGCTGTGAGGATGGAGGAGGCTGATGGGATTGAAGAGGCTGTGAGGATGGGGAAGCTGAGGGGATGGAGGAGGCTGTGAGGACGGAGGAGGCTGAGGGGATGGAGGAGGCTGCAAAGATGGGGTTGGGGCATTAAAAACGCGCCACAAGCCTCGCTACTTCTCTGATTGTTCGCCGTGGCTGCGGTGACCAATCAGAAGTGTACTGCGGCTTGACACGTGGTTTGAATGTCTCGAAGGGCACCACCGCTGTGAGCAGCCGGGAGATGACTCATCTCCCGGGTGGCTCGCTGTGGACCTCTGTGCCGCAGGTAGCCGTGGCTGAGCTCCAGTCAGCGGCTCTTCAGCCGGGAGATGACCCGCTGACGCCGGTCATCTCCCGGCTGGCTCGAGCGTGCTGCGGCCACCATCGGCCGGACCCGTGTATCCAGGCTGCAAATTGGGCGAAATTCAAACTTTGAATTTGCGCGCTATTTGCATAGTCTTCACTCATTGGTGCCCGCCAATTGGCAGGCACCAATGAGCGGCTTCTGTCTGGCGCGCGATTTCTGTGACCGACAGATGCCTTAGACAATTATATATTATATATATATATATACTGTGTTGGTCAAACGTATTGACACCCCTGCAATTCTGTCAGATAATACTCAGTTTCTTCCTGAAAATGATTGCAATCACAAATTCTTTGGTATTATTATCTTCATTTAATTTGTCTTCAATGAAAAAACACAAAGAGAATGAAGCAAAAAGCAAAACATTAATCATTTCACACAAAACTCCAAAAATGGGCCAGACAAAAGTATTGGCACCCTCAGCCTAATACTTGGTTGCACAACCTTTAGCCAAAATAACTGCGATCAACCGCTTCCGGTAACCATCAATGAGTTTCTTATAATGCTCTGCTGGAATTTTAGAACATTCTTCTTTGGTAAACTGCTCCAGGTCCCTGATATTTGAAGGGTGCCTTCTCCAAACTGCCATTTTTAGATCTCTCCACAGGTGTTCTATGGGATTCAGGTCTGGACTCATTGCTGGCCACCTTAGAAGTCTCCAGTGCTTTCTCTCAAACCATTTTCTAGTGCTTTTTGAAGTGTGTTTTGGTTCATTGTCCTGCTGGAAGACCCATGACCTCTGAGTTAGACCCAGCTTTCTCACACTGGCCCCTACATTATGCTGCAAAATTTGTTGGTAGTCTTCAGACTTCATAATGCCATGCACACGGTCAAGCAGTCCAGTGCCAGAGGCAGCAAAGCAACCCCAAAACATCAGGGAACCTCCGCCATGTTTGACTGTAGGGACCGTGTTCTTTTCTTTGAATGCCTCTTTTTTTCTCCTATAAACTCAATGTTGATGCCTTTGCCCAAAAAGAGAGAACATTCTTCCAAAACGTTTTAAGCTTTCTCAGGTAAGTTTTGGCAAACTCCAGCCTGGCTTTTTTATGTCTCGGGGTAAGAAGTGGGGTCTTCCTGGGTCTCCTACCATACAGTCCTTTTCATTCAGATGTCGACGGATAGTACAGGATGACACTGTTGTACCCTTGGATCTGCAGGGCAGCTTGAACTTGTTTGGATGTTAGTCAAGATTCTATATCCACTATCCGCACAATCTTGCATTGAAATCTCTTGTCAATTTTTCTTTTCCGTCCACATCTAGGGAGGTTAGCCCACAGTGCCATGGGCTTTAAACTTCTTGATGACACTGCGCACGGTAGACACAAGAACATTCAGGTCTTTGGAGATGGACTTGTAGCCTTGAGATTACTCATGCTTCCTCACAATTTGGTTTCTCAAGTCCTCAGACAGTTCTTTGGTCTTCTTTCTTTTCTCCATGCTCAATGTGGTACACACAAAGACACAGCACACTGCTAGTTGATTGCCATGTGTCTGTGCTGTGCTTGATCTGTATCTGCTGATCCACAAGCACCTATCTGAACCAGCCCACTGCCGCACCATCTGCATCAATGCTGCTGCACCATTTGGACCAGTTTAATTTCAAATCATAAGATAAATGTGACTCCCAACTTATCATAAATCTATGCCGAGTGCACTTTTAAAATATAACTTTTAATAAATATTTGTTAAAATAACAATCATGTGTTTTTCCTCACACCTTGTGTCTATAAAACACGCCAGTCATAAGTGGGAGGGGCTATATCCCTAAGAATCTCCCTGTTCTTCTCTCTGCCTGGCAACAGAGTTTTCAACACCTAACTTATATGGTGTCCCCGTTCCGTGATGGCGTACCCTGGTGTCCCTCTTTCTATACTCAGGATATAGTCATCAATCATACACCTGTATTAGCTCTTTAGGTCCTATAGGGACACAGGTCAATCCCCAGTATCCACTTCAAATTAATCTTTCAGAGCAAAGGGGAGCCTATGTTTCTCATGCTGTAGGGGAGGTATGTTCATACTGGGGCAGTGATGTTATAGACAACATATGTCCTTGTATTCCATGCGCCAGTCCCCTCACATTCATGTAAGGATAGCTGGTGCCTAAATAATCCCATTTCTGATAAATAATCGGGCTAACTACCAGTACCTGAACCTTTAGTTATCTTTATGAAACCTCCACCACTATACTATGAAGAAATATATAGCATCTAGTACCCCCCTATACTCAAATGACCACCTACATATGATAGCACTAGGAGGTGGTCAGAACACCTTTCCAAAGTGAAATTACAGATGATATTAAAAAGTGGCAGTATATCATACAAATGAAGTCACTTATCTGTGCACGCTGTCTCAGGCATGTCAGCGTGCGCTCCAAAGCAAGCACGACTTCCGGTCTGCGTTCCACAGACCGGAAGTGCGTCAACGCCTATTCCAGATGCCGCGGGCGTGGCGTCAATGCTTCCACAGCCCGCGATGCTTCCAGTATGCGTTTCACACACCGGAAGAGCGTCACCGGGGAGTAAACACGCCCCCAAACATCCTGCACCGCTCGGTGTAAAGCAATAAATCCCTGTCACCGGCGGTGCAACAGATGGAGGGGCTATAGGGGAACATGAATAGCGGCAGTTACGTTCCGCATATAGAACTATACCATCGGATATATTACTTACGTACCTGCGATGTACCATTGCATATCCCGCTGGACCACCAATTGGATCATTATGTGTTAGTATGTGATTAAATACATCTACATCCCGGGCCCTTTTGCTCAATTCTATTCCATGAGCCAAGTCACACATATATAGCCACAGGTAGTCCACACAGTCCCCAAAAATATACTAACACATAATGATCCAATTGGTGGTCCATAGTTTTGTTCATCCTGGATTTTAACGAATTAAACTCACTTGAAGACATAGAACCGACTTAATGTTCTTCTTGATGGAGGCAACCTCATACTGAAGAAAGTCTATGGTTAACGTAATCAAGTCTAGAGAGCATTTGTTTATTATGCCCTCAAAACGATCACAAAAGTCCATCTTGTCAGAAAATAACATAGGACGAAGGTTCACCCTTAATACCCTAGGGATCTTCTTTTGTCTCAAGTATTCAAACAAAGTAGCCAAATGTAAGTCCAACGCTATGTGTCGTCTCATCTATTTTTCATAATCCTTGTTCTTTAAATCTCCTGGTGAAAGATTCAAGAATTGAGTAGAAGATGTCACTCTTGCTAAGATTGCTGATGTCTCTTTGTCATCATAAGAAACAAGCGGAAAAGCCAAGCATATCCAAGACCCAGCATAGCCGAGACCCCATCTCTAAGCATAAATCCACAATACGGTGTAAGAACATGTTTCTGCCAATACCTTATCATTTTATCACAATGGGTCACTCTATAGGCCAACTATGGTATCACATACTGGAACACGTTCCTCCAATTAGAAGGGGCGGAGATCGTGTCAAACGCCTTAAACAAAGGGAGGCGTTTTGGATATTTAAATTGCAGACTCTAGAGCCCAAGGGACTATATCATGAATGTGAGGTGTTTATATGATCTATATTTATATGATCTGATTTGATCTAACATTCTTTTGGTGTAATACTATATGTTGATTATCTATGTCAATCTAGTCCCACAAAAGACAGAAAAAAATCTTTTTTATAGTTCTTTTTACATAATTCTGACTTTTAATTAGTTTCCCAGTCTGCTCCTTTTATGGTTTTCTTTTCTTTTCTTTCTTAAATCATATTACTTCCTTCATTACTAATATATTTGTTTTCTCCACAGCCTATCTGAATGCTATTTCATTAAAATTTGGACTCTGGGCAAGATCTGTTACTTTATTGTATCCTTTTCTATGCCTTTCCAGCGTTACTTCTGCAAATGAGCACTGCTGCATGCGCGGCTTGCGCTCCGCGATGCGACTTCCTGCGTTCCAATACCCGAAGCAGGAAGTCGCGTCACATACGGTTTGCATAAAACACGCGACGATGGTGACAGACGCTGCTCACAGTGTCTCCTCAGCCCCCCACGGCGTACCTGTAAGTCATGTAGTAGCGATACTGCCTGGATTCACTTGGCTATAGTGGTGAGATCTTCCTTTATTACTAATTTGCATTCTCTGTGGGTTGTCTTTAAGATCATACTTTATGAGCCTTCTGGTAAGCTGATGAATTTTTCTAGTGTCATATAATTCATGGCTGAAGCATTAAGCATAATGAAAACTTAGGGTACCGTTACATGTCGCAACATTGCATGCAATTTCACTTGCAACTTACTGGTTGCAGTGAAATCATGGACACAATGTTACATTTGTACATAGCAACAAAATGGAACAATGTGTCCATGATTTCACTGCAACCAGTAAGTTGCAAGTGAAATTGCATGCAATGTTGCGACGTGTAAAGGTACCCTTAAGGCCCCGTACACGTGGCTACATCGCCGCCAATTACACAGGCGACGTAGGGGCGTTGCCTATCGGCAGCGACATCGCCCCTATGTCGGCTCATCAAAGGGGCCTCGCGGCGCCGCCGGGTTGTCGCCTGGTTTCAGAGCAGTGCTCTGAAACCAGGCGACCGATCTGGGGCGATGTGCACACATCGCCCCATGTAGCCAGCCGCCGGCGAGCTGACAGGCGATGGGAGCCATAGGCTCCCATTGTCCTGAATCACCGCTGGGGTTTTCAGACACCGGTGTGGTGCTGAGATGTACCGTGTAAATGGGGGACGGCGACGCTGGCGGGGCACCAAAAACGTGCGCGCACCCGCCAGTCACCGCCGACATCTCCAGCCCCGTCGCCAGGTGTGACGGGGCCTTTAGAGTTATCACATTGTCTTTAGGCACTTAATTAAGCTGTGAGCCCTTGCCATGCAAGTTTACCATATCTGTAGGTAACTATTTTTTCTTATTTATTCATTATACATATATTTACTTTTCAACTGTCATTACATTTTTGCCCTTTTAGATGGCGATATTGACATAGTGCATTAATTCTCACAAGCTTTATGTGCTGATAAGCTAGAAATTGATCTCATTTATCATCTGTTATTGTGGGCCATTTTGACAGATAGCAACAGGTATGATCAGTTTACATTCAGTGATGGAACTTTGGTTCTTATTTTCCTTGACAATTGTTCTAGTTTCTCTATATCATATCCGGATTTGTTTATTTCTTATATATTTTTTTCATGTTGGATATTCTCCTTTTTTTCAGTGGAAAATATACTTCCTTTAGATATCTGTGGTATCTTATCAGAATAATCAGGAATGAGCACAGGTATCCTATATTTTAGTGCTCTGATTGCTTTAACCTGTTTGTGAGCATGTAATACTCATGGTTATTTTCATGTTAAATTCATATTTTCTTAGTGTGAAGACTGTATATTTACTGTTAAAGCTACTTAGTTAGACACAGACGTGGATTGTCTTCTAATTGTTTCCTTTTGTTTGCTTTTATCTAGTTATATAAACTGATGAAGGTCATGTGGCCGAAAACGTTTTTTTGCAACAACCGTGTTCATTTGCACATTCTGAATAAAATTTGCTTTATCAGCACAAAAGAGACTTCACGTTTCACGTTAACTAATTTTGGTGTGCCAGAGCTCACAAACAATTACTATTGCACCTGTGCATTGTCATGGGTCACTGTGCTCTATTGCAGCCACACGGTGCCCGAAGTCTCATGAGATCACAGTACACAGGCGCGAGGTTTCTGTGCGGCTGATGCGAGACTTCGAACACTGTGCGGCTTCAATAAGGCACAGTCACCCGTGCCAATGCATAGTCGGGAGACGTGTGAATGACTTTGCTGTCATTCACATGCAGTCACTCAGGAGGGGGCTGCATTTTCCATGGAGCAGGGCGGTGTTGGCATGCCGTGGGATGGCTGTGACTGAAGTGTGCCACACCCCATCTGACCATTAACAAGTAATTTCCATACATTAAAAGTTGATTTCTGAGGTATTCAGGGGGGACTGGTGATATAAAGGGGTTACAGGAACATCAATTACAGTATGTTAAAGGTGGTGGGCACAGTCTATAACCCCCAAAACAGGTCACAGGTGCACTTTAAGGTTTATTGTCCAGCTATCGGGGCGGTGCAGGAGGCTGTATAAACAGTGACTGCGCTGTCATCGCTCTCCAGCTATGAGATTGACAGCCAGCCCTGCACACTCACACTGCGGAGCCGGCTGTCAGTCAGTGCCTGGAAGTGATCACCACTCTCTATATAGTGGATTGTGACTGTAACCGCCCCATGCACTACCCCGATAACTGGAGAATAAAACTGAATTTCTCGAATGCTCACCCCAATCAATCTGCAGCCCGCTCACCCTGCAGCTTGCCGAATGAGGAACTGCGACAGTTCCTTATGCCACCATGCTCTTCCTCATGCCGCCACATGAGAGCGAGAACAGTGGAGGGAGGCAGACAGTGAGCACGGAGGGGGCAAAGAGTGAGCACAGGGGGCAGAGAGCGAGCATGTGGGGGTGTCGAGCCCCAGGCCCTGGGGTACTCGGGTATCAGGCTCCGAAGGGGTTAACTGGGATGTCACGGGTGGCAGCGCCTGAGCCCATAGCCTGGGTGACACTTCAAAAAGGGGTTATTTACAGGGGAATAAGAGTTTGTCATGTGACGCCACCTGTATTAACTGATGATGGGTCACCAGCGCCGCCACAGTCCGCCAGAGGTGGATGGTCGTGCGTCTGAGATGGCAAAGCCCCCTACAGGTAGGGCTGTTCCTCCAGTGCAGCGTTCCTGCAAGGGAACAGATTGATGTGGGAAAACACACGCAGAGGCAAAGTCACTTTCTCCCGGCTACTTTACTGTCAACTAGTAGCAGCATCAAACAAAGTTCACAGTTCAGCAAGATGTTATAATGACAGGTAGCTCTACAGGTGGCTGCAAGTGGATCCCAGGTGGTATGGTGGAACCCGTGGTATACCTTCGTTGACTAACCCGTGTCCGTTCTTCCCCGCCTAGGATAGACCTATACCCATTAGCTCCGTGTAGGTAGTACCGGGGGTCCTCTCCCTCATGTTGGTTAAGCAGGCAGGCCGCTCCGCTGACAGGGTGCTGCGGCTGACAAACAAGCCACAACAGCAGGCCGCCGACTGCAAAGCTTGACTCTGGCCGAATCCTCGGGCTCGGCGTTCCCGTGGTGGACTGGAGTATCCCCTGGAGTATGGTCGCTCCACTCTGAGGATCTCCCTTTCTCTTTAGGGCCTGGACTTCTCTCGTCGGGCACCCTCTTTCAGGACCTCTTCAAGGTCCCTTCTTCTTCCCTCCGGTTCGGCTTGAAACCGCCCCGGTTTGACGTTCCGCCTCGTTCCACACTCTTTCCAACTCTCCTCCTTCGACTGTTCCAAACCCTCTCCTCTCTTGCCCACTAGAGAGGGACTACTCTTGCTCCTAGTTGGCCATTCTGCTGACAAAAGACAAAGACCTCCTTGATCCCCCTAGAGGTGATTATATCCCCTCCCGGGTAACCTCCCACCGCTCAGCTAATGTGGGAGTGCTGGGAATGGGTCCCACCCACCAACCTAGGGTCCACTTGCAGCTGGGGCAATTACACCTCTTTTACGGGTGCAATACCCCTCTGTGACGCCTGACCATGCGGGGCGCCACAGGGGGGCAGAGATGAGGCAGCACGACGGGATTAAAGAGAAAGGGAAAGAGACCGCACAGTGGGAAATGACGGCTGCCGCCCCCAGCGTCATAGAGCCCACCCCCATCGTGACATCACCGCCCACCCGATGCAATAGTTCGGGCTCCCTTCTAATAGGAATATATTTCACTATCTGAAAAGTGCCTTTTACTAATCATTGTTTCCATGCAGAGGAAAAAGGAACAAACGATTGTTCACATGTAAAGAGGCATGGGTTAAATGGCTCTGTAATAATAATAGTCTACCAGCTATCACTGTTGACCTCAGATATTCAGAGAGGGGGTGCATTTGGAAACCCCTGTGGACACCAAGAGAGCTTGTGCTAGAAATCAACCATAAACCTTGACACTCGCAGAACTATCCAGTATTGAATCTTGTATATGATAATAAATCATTTTACGGTATTATGTTGCACAGGGGAAATTGTGTACTGTAAAAAAAAAATGCAACCCCAGCCTACAATACCTTCATTCTTGTAGTGCATTGTGTTTCCCATATATCTGTGTAAATGCCTCAGTAAACAACTACACAGCACAGGGACATACAAATTGGTTGTTTGCCGCATTTATGCAGGAGGATAAAGAGAACAAAGCAGGTTTCACACCACGATTTTTACCTGTCAAGTTCTGGCTGGCGTTTTGCAGGATGCACCTGATGCATCCCCAGGCTATGGGGTACTTGGGAACCGGGCCAGTGCTGTCTCTGGGAATCACGGTAGTCGTGACCCGGTCCCGTGGCCTGGGATTAGTCCAAAAAGGGGTATTTACAAAGGATGACTTGTCGTGACGCCACCGGGGTATGTGGTTAGTAGAACCACCACTTCCGTATTCCTGCTGGGGACGGTGACTTGGGGCAGCGTGGATGGAAAGCCCTCCTCGGGTAGGGCTGGAGGGTCCCCAGGGCAGGAGTAGTAGTTGTGGATGGATTGTTGGATGGGGCTTTGTGAGGGATCGTACTGGGTAAAAGTCACTTACTTTGCTGCAGCTTCTCCAGTCAGTGTGCAGGGCTGACAGGCTGTGGCTCTCTAGGTGGGACTTCTCTGCGACGCTGCAAGTAAATAGTCTCAGGCAAGTGTGAGCTTACTGGGTACTTTACTTGATCTTTCCAAAGCAGTTTACAACAGTTCACGGTTACAGTTCCTTCCATACAGTTCACACAAGTCACACTTCAGCACTGCTTCGGGTTACTCTCACTGTGCAGCTCAAGTAGCTTTCTGTGTTGATCCCTCAAAGTCCTTTCAGGCCCTTCTCTCAGTGTTTCTGTAGTACCTCACTCACAGGTTTGGTCTGGCTGTCTCGGACTCACGGGTGAAGAATTTTCCCTTAAAGTCAGGGTCACCAGTCCTATTGTGACAACTGTGTTCCCCTGCCGTAGTGGTAAGTTAGGCTGCAGCATGTAAAGTCACTGCCCCCACCGGTGTGTCTCGTGATTAGGGTATAGAATCCCCGGTCACCTCATCAGAGTCAATTCTCTGGTGTCGGCCAAGCCCTCCAGTGTCCCAGGTTGCTGTCTTTGGGCACACCGGACTCCTTCCTTCTGTCACTGTGCTAAGGGTTCCTCCGCGCAGCACGGGTCTCAGGCTGCCGGGCCCTTGTCTCCCTCCGTCCTTAGCTGTGGGGTCTCTCTCCAGTCTTTCCCCTTCCCTTCGCTTCGAGGCTGTGGAGCGGGCTTCCTCTCCAGGGGTCTGTGTCTCACAGGATTATGCGCCTCCAGGGAGTCCGAACTGTCTGGGAAGTGTCTCTCTGTTCTTCCTTCTACTCTGGTCTCCTCTTCTGACTCACTCAGTCCCCCTGTGTGTTCCTGGGTTTTGTATTAGTCTCTCCACCCACTTTGTCAGTGTCCTGCCTACACTCCACCCACTGTGCTACACTCTGCCATTCCTTGCCCCTCCTAGAGTCCTAGGCGTAGGGTCGGTGCTTGTGCTGTGTGGGTGTGCTTTCAACCTCTTACCTGGCTGCACTTCCCTCTTGTGGCCACCTGGTCGCAGGGGCACCACACACCGGACAGAACCTGATCAGGTTTTGCCCCATGTGTCCCTATGGTACCGGATGGCAGTTATTTGCCATCTGGTTTTGTGTCTGTCCGGGAGGATCCAGTTGTTTTTGTTTTTTGCTCCGGACACAAAATCGGTTCTTGCAGCATTTTTTGTGTCCAGGGCAAAAAACAAACAAAACGGAATCCTCCTGAATCCGGGACGATGTGTCTATAGGTGCTGGATCGGGGAAAAAAACGATTCGGTTCCTAGATGCCGGATGCTGAAAGAGCGGCGACTCTGAAATTCAAGCAGCGCTCGTTCAGCACCTGGACAGCGCAGCTGAAACAGCCACCGCTGTAGTTCAGCACCTGGAGAGCTCCACGGCTGAAATGTCAGCACCGCGGCTAGCTTCCCTGCACCAGCGGTGCTGAAATTTCAGCACTGGACAGCGGCTCAGGCACGCAGGACGAATCCAGCACAGAACAGGATCGGAGGGATTCTGTTCGTCCAGGGCTGTCAGGTTGTGTCCGGTGCCTCCTGCAAATCACCGGACAGAACCTGACAGGTAAAAATCGTGGTGTGAAGCCAGCCTTAGGAGTCTGGAGCACTAACATAAAACAGATACATAAATGGAGGTATTAGTGCCGAGACTGCTCTGCTTTTTACTTAATTTATTTCTCTCATTTATAGAGTACTAATAATTCCACAGCACTTTACATACACTACCATCCCACTCCCCATTGGGGTTCACAATGTAAATTCCCTATTAGTACGTCTTTGGAGTGTGGGAAGAAACCGGAGAACCCAGAGGAAACCCACACAAACACGGGAAGAATATACAAACTCCTTGCAGATATTGTCCTTCCTTGGTGGGTTTTAACCCCTGCTCTGAAAAGCAACAGACCTTTCCACTGAGCGACCATACAGTGCAAGACCACTGAGCCACCATACAGTGCAGACCACTGAGCCACTATACAGTGCAGACCACTGAGCCACCATACAGTGCAGACCACTGAGCCACCATATAATGCTAACCACTGAGCCACCATATAGTGCTAACCACTGAACCACCATGCAGTGGTAAACAGTGAGCCACAATACAGTGCTGTTGGCAGCGGATCATTCAGGATACTCTCAAAGCGTGCTGACAACAGAACAGAACTTTAATTAGCAATAAACAGGTACAGATATGATAGGCTTTGTGGAATCAGGAATATATATGTCTTAAGTGTCTCTGTGCAGCATCAGCAGGCTGCTTCTCCGCTCTTGCTCATGTGGCGTCCCTACAGCTAGGCGCCACAGGGAGGTATTACATGTTACAAAGTATATGTGGTGCCTCTATAGCTGTGGGATTGGGTTTAACCTATGGAGTCTGAATGTACACACAACACCAGGCCACCTTAATATAGGTCATGGGTCTCAAACACGCCGCCTGCGGGCCGTAAGTGGCTGGGGCTTCTCAGTGCGGCCCCTGACACCATGGACAGTGAATCATGCCGACGGCGTACCGCAAAATCTGAAGACTGGATTATACTGCAGGGAAGGTGATAGGGCTCTGGAGCTTGTCCGGGGGCTGGGGGAGGCTGCAGGAGGCAGCGGGAGATCTCCTGCTCCCACTCATATAATATGCACTGCCGCTGTCCATCACCATGGTGCTGAAGCCGCACTGCGATGATGGGCTGGGGGAGCAGAGCATATTATATTGTCCTGTGCCCCCCTCAGTGATGGCATATACCCCCCTGTATTCCATATGGTCCCCATGCTGCTGCCCAGAGTAAAATAAAAAAGCTTTACTCACCTTCCTCCAGCGCTGATCTCCCGCTGTCTCCCCGCTCTCCCTGCTGCTGCTGTGATCGGCACACAGAGATAATGTCTCTCTGCTGATCACATGACCGCCACCGAGAAGCAGGAAGTGGAGTGGAGTGCAGCGGCAGGAGAGAGACCCGGAGGAGGGTGAGGAAAGAGCATGGGGGCCATAGTCGGGGCAGGGGGAATGTGTGCCAGCCACAGGGGACGTGTGCCAGCCACAGGGGACATGTGAAAAAAAACTCACCGAATTTGGCCGCTTACAAATATCATTACATTTAGCAGGATGCCATCAGGGGGGCTACGACGGGGGCTACGAGCTTACGTTATTTTGGTCCAAAATATCAAACAACTTTCATCTATAGTGTTATATTGCATTTTTTTTATCCATCTGCAGTCTACAGTTGAGCCCTCTAGGGAGCGTCAGTCATTTGTGTTGCATATTTTGGTGCAGAGCAGCCCGCCTTGTCTAACAGCTGGGCGGCATTAACAGGCTGCTTTCTGACACTATACTCCACTATTGGAGTGGCTGCCGCCCTGTGGTGATCTCATGTCCAGTGATACCACCTGTCTCCTCCTTGTGGCACGGCTGGTCGCAGATGCCACAATTGCCCCCGTGTCAGGGTTGTAGGAGATGGAATATGCAGATGAAGTCCATGGAGCCTCGGTTAAGAGTCTACAACATGGACACCAGACAGTTATCCCACCAGGGAAGAACCTAGCCCAGGGTATTAGTAGCCCTTAAGTCACTATCCAGCCCTTGCGAGCTTGAACCACAGACAGCTGTTTCGGGGTTGTTACCCCTCATCAGTGTGGCGCAGGATTCTGGCTGGGTGGGAGCAATGCTTGATAGACAGACATCACAAAGCACCCACTGACCTTGCAGAGACCAGTGGAGGATAACACTGCGGGCACCAGTTAAAGCACTCAGACACAGTGAAACCCAAGGTGCATTGCTCCTTAGAATTTGAATATGCAGATGAAGTCCATGGAGCCTCGGTTAAGAGTCTTCAACATGGACACCAGACAGTTATCCCACCAGGGAAGAACCTAGCCCAGGGTATTAGTAGCCCTTAAGTCACTATCCAGCCCTTGCGAGCTTGAAGATATGGCCAGGGGTTTACCATGGACTAGATATTCAACCACAGACAGCTGTTTCAGGGTTATTGCCCCTCATCAGTGTGGCACAGGATTCTGGCTGGGTGGGAGCAATGCTTGATAGACAGACATCACAAAGCACCCACTGACCTTGTGGAGACCAATGGAGGATAACACTGCGGGCACCAGTTAAAGCACTCAAACACAGTGAAACCCAAGGTGCATTGTTCCCTAGAATTTGAATATGCAGATGAAGTCCATGGAGCCTCGGTTAAGAGTCTACAACATGGACACCAGCCAGTTATCCCACCAGGGAAGTGCTTTAACTGGTGCCCGCAGTGTTATCCTCCACTGGTCTCCACAAGGTCAGTGGGTGCTTTGTGATGTCTGTCTATCAAGCATTGCTCCCACCCAGCCAGAATCCTGCGCCAGACTGATGAGGGGCAACAACCCCGAAACAGCTGTCTGTGGTTGGACACCTAGTCCATGGTAAACCCCTGGCCATATCTTCAAGCTCGCAAGGGCTGGATAGTGACTTAAGGGCTACTAATACCCTGGGCTAGGTCCTTCCCTGGTGGGATAACTGGCTGGTGTCCATGTTGTAGACTCTTAACCGAGGCTCCATGGACTTCATCTGCATATTCAAATTCTAGGGAGCAATGCACCTTGGGTTTCACTGTGTTTGAGTGCTTTAACTGGTGCCCGCAGTGTTATCCTCCACTGGTATTCACAAGGTCAGTGGGTGCTTTGTGTTGGAGATGGAGCATCGATGTTGGGGGATATGGGTTGCCTCTGAGGTGGCTGATAGTATCCTGCTAAATGCAATGATATTTGTAAGCAGCCAAATTTGGTGAGTTTTTTTTCTACTTAGTAGTTTATGTACCAATTCGGTGATTTTTCACAGGGGACATGTGCCAGCCATGGGGGACATTTCCAAGTCACAGGGGACGTGTGCCAGCCATGGGGGATGTATGCCAGCCACTAGGGACGTGTTCCAGCCACGGGGGATGTGTGCCAGCCACGGGGGATGTGTGCCAGCAATGGGGGACGTGTGCCAACCATAGAGGAAGAGTGCCAGCTACAGGGGACATGTGCCAGCTACAGGGGACATGTGCCAGCCACAGGGGATGTGTGCCAGCCATGGGGAACATGTGGCAGCCATGGGGAATGTGTGTCATCCACAGGGGACGTGTGCCAGTCATGGGGGACATGTGTGACTCACCATGGGCCAGGGGACTCAGGTCTCAGGCGCAGTCTGTAGGTCACGGTTTCGGTGCCTGAGGCTGTGGGCCTGGTGGTCAATAAAAAGGGGAAAAATAAAATAATAAAAAGGGATTAAAGTTTTAGTTTGTGACGCCACCTGTAGGTTCCGGTGATGACACCGGCGCTGCTTGGTCCTCCGGGGTGATGGGTGGCAACAAGATGGTATCGCTACCTACAGGACGAGCGGGGTCCCCGGAGCTGTGAGCTGCAATCGTGGAATAGGGCAGCTCGGTTGTTTCTGGAAGGCAATGCAGATCAATGGTAATTCTGGAATAAGGCTCAGACACGTTGCTCTTCTGTACGGGTATTTACTCGGGTATTCAATGGCATACACGGTAACACAGTTCTCAAAGCCGGGGAGTGGACCGGGGTGGTTCCTGCGGTGAGTAGTGTCCCTCCAAGGCTCCACAGGTAACTTTCTCTATCCCTCACTGTCCCTTTTGTCTCACTGCTCTATTATACCTCATCAAGGGTAGTGAGGGCCTTCGGTTGGGTTCCCGTCTGGATCCGGACTCACGGTCCCTGGCTCTCAATGGTTAGTACCCCCGGTATAGCTGCGGTGGTTGGTAGGTTGTGAGTCGGGCTCCTGTAAAGCCTGCGACCACTCCGGGTTCTGTGGTTCAGGGATGTAGCCTGCTGGACCACCTTGGAGCCGGTACTCCGGGTTCTGTGGACTGGGCCAGGATAGTCAGTTATCCTCTTTATTCTTTGGCCTCTCTCTGTCTCTTCTGGGTCACCAGGTTGAGGTGCCCTTCCAGTTAGCTTTCTCAGTGCTTCTCTGTAGCTCCTCCAACTCTGCCAAGTCTGTTGCTTTCACTTTGCTCTCTCTGTGCTGCACAGCCCTGTGCAGCCCCTTTCTGTAGCTTCTCTCCTGTCACGACTTGACTTCTGCACTGTTCTGTTCTCACTTCCTGGTCTAACTCCTTGCTGCTCTCCCACTCACTATATAACCTAGCTCTCCTCCCACCGGGACCTGTTACCCCAGCAACGGGTGTCGGATTGGTTCCGTATCACTAGGTATGTGTGTGTAGTGGATGGAGCTTCA